>VXBC01007838.1:449783-510223 GCA_013399945.1 Ploceus nigricollis | reverse complement strand
CCCCCGGCGTCGGGGCTTTGGCCCCCTCCCCTCCCCTCGCCTCGGCGTCTCAAAAGCCGCCCCGCTGGCTCCCNCTGCCCCCTCTGACATGTGCCGGGCAGCGGCGGTAATTAGGATGAAAGCGGATATGTCGGGAGTGAGGGGGTTTGTGCGAGGGCGGCAGGAGGGAGAAGAGCGGGACTCAGCACCGGGGGAGCCCCCGGCGCCCCCGCACCCAGCCCGGGCACGGCCCGGCCTCTGCCCCGGCCCCGCCACCCCAGGATGCGTAAATCCCGCCTGGCGATGGCACACAGAGATAGGGAGACCTCAGGGATCTGTCTGAAGTCCATAAAGGAAAACCACTATTTCCTAGAGAAACCCCCCCTCGCTGTCACAGCCCGGAGGAGGCATCCTTCAGCAGCGAGCCGGTGCCTGATTCAAACCAGCTGTGCCAAACCCAGCCCAACTCTCCCAGAGCTCCCAGCAATCCAGCTCTGCACAGGGAACAGCCCCTGGCTCTGCCTTCAGGCTTTCCAAAAGGCAGCAGAAGGTTTGGGTGCCAGGGTCACCTCTCGCTTCCAAGCACTCATAGAAAGTACAGAGCCATCAGGCCATGGCTGGAGAACTGAGAGCAGGGTTTGAGCAAGCCTGATGGAGAGCCATGCACACACAAGAGCATCCTCTGAGCCATTTGTGCCTCCATCGGTGTCCTGGCACCTTTGGCTGGACATTTGGGCAGGTGTTGCACCAGCCTTGCCTGTGACACTTCTCGTGCTGCAGGACCCCATCTTGGATGGGCCTGAAAACATCCTCCCTTTTAATTTGTCTCAGACAGTCATACAGTCCCTGTCTGGAGGGCAGCATTGACCTCCTAAATCTCAAGTCCCTTTCATGATTATGTACATGGCTCTAAAATGCAGCGGCCTTGCTCTGGTTCACCCTCTGGAGACCTCAGCCTGGGCTTTGTCCTGAAATGGGCAGCTTTGTGACTGGCTTCAATAAGTCAAGAGCTCTTGTGTTCCTAAGCATTAAAGAGGATTTAAAGTTTTTTATACACATATAGGATTAAGTGAACCTCTAGTTCAGTGCCAGATCTTTTTCATTTTTGAAAGAGTTCAGTCTCAATCAGACATCTTGGGATTTCTTGTCCACCTTGTCTCAAACAGTTCCCGTGTCATCCTTGCTTTGTATTGTTTCAAATAATAATAATTTCATTCACATGATTGCCCTGATTCTTATGTGAGCAAGTGGTAGCTGTGAGATCACACTCCTCAGGTAAGCAGCCATGCAAACGTATCTCAAAAAACTACACCTGAGCAATAACGCATCTCCTAATTCTGTTCCAAGGTATTCTGGAAATAACTGCTGTGGATGTTGGAATCGTTGCCATCAAGGGCCTGTTCTCTGGCAGATACCTGGCCATGAACAAGAGGGGCAGACTTTATGCATCAGTAAGTTTTACTGAAGCCTGGCATGTGCCTGTCATTTCCTGTGGGGGGGACAGGTCTAGTGGGGAGCACAGATTTCTTATAAATCCACATTTCTAGAGAAGAGTGAAGTTACAAGAGGTTTTTGCCTGGAATTCTTACAGGCAACCAATCAGTATATTCTTAAAAGTGGGGGAAAAGCTGTGTTCTTACCTTCTTACTGCTTGGACAGCCATAGGTGTGTGGAATGTCAGAATTGTCCATCTTTTATATGGATCTTGGATACCGGCAGAGATATGTCAGGTAAAGAATGTCCACAAGTAACTGAGCATTGATGCTACAGGAAAGCAGCCTCCAGATGGAAGTTCCTTTGCACAGAGCTTATGGCTGGGCAGTGGAAGAATTTGCAGTACTAAAAGGCAGGGCTGTGCAAGGAAAGCAAAAAGGAGAAGGTGCAAGAAGATAAAGGTGAAAATAAACACCTTATTTTACTCCTTTGACCTAATTTTTTTTCTTGATCTGTGAGATAAAATCTGAGGTGTGCTGATATGAGTGGGAGCCTTGCCTTCTCAGCCCAGACAGTATTTCCCCTGAGTGAATAAAATACTTCAGCTTAGACTTCTTCACACTCAGGGACATACCAGGGCACGTTTGTCAGCGTGTACCATACACATTATCTCCCTGCTGGAATTTCTTCCACTGTCTTTGATTACATCCCAGCAATCTTGTGATCTCTCACTGCAGGACAGCCAAACTGTGCAGTTTCCCCATGAATCCTGGGGCGTGGAAGCAGGTTTGAAGAGCGGAAATATGGCTGAGGTGAAATTTGCTCCCTCCTAGGAGTCATTAGGTGTAATTCTGTTGATTTGAGCAGCAGGACATACCCTTGAGCGATGTGATCTTTTCCCGTGAGAACCCAGCCTAGGTGACACAATCAACTCTGTCCCTCCCCAGGTTGACACCTTTAACTCCAGCTTTTCAGGAGTGTTTCTGGCAGTGCTTACAACCTAGTTTCTCTAATGTGCCTCATGTGATGCTCACTGATTAAGGGGGCTGTTTGTCAAGATGAGGGTTCTTTGCTACTGCAGAGAACCACACTACAAATGATTTTGGCAAAGGAAAATGCAGCAGAAGAGGAATGAGGGCAAGGTAGCTCTGCTTGCCAAAGTTAAGGCTGCCCAGTTGTATGCTTCTGGTTCATATTCTGATTGAAATGAGTATATTTTTCAATGGACCTCCTCCATCAGTTCAGAGCCAGCATCTGCCCCAAAGAAATTATTTGGAAGTATGATTTTTTTCAGGTTCTTTCTCATCTCTCTCTCTTTCTTCTTCAACATACGGGTTTTTCCCTTCAGATTACTTACACTGAATTAAAATAAGACTAAACAAATTCTGAGCAAAAAGCCCCTCTCCTGAAGTGCAGAAAAGCCAGGAGCAGGATAGCTCTGAGACTCCTTTTCTCCTGGACTTCCCTTTCTGGTGTTAGGAGCATCAGGCCATCTCCTGATTCTTCATTCTCTGGTTTGTTCATCTGTCACGTGCCAAAGAATATCAGCTATGGAAGGTTTCTGAATAACTTGAAAAGATAATTTGTCCCCTTCCAACTCAAGTTTGAGAGCGACTGGTTCAGACTTGTGTTTCAGAGCTGGAGGGACAATCCAGGGAATGCTATTCCACTCTAGCTTTTTTCACAGGAGCAGGAAGGGGTGAGGGCTCAGCTCAGGAGAAACTTCCTGTCTTTGCTTGCCTGTCCAGCAACTTCACTGATATTGCTAGCTCAAGACCCTGTGCAAGGCCCCTGTTTAAAAAACCTGACTAATTCAGGGATAATTATCCAGGCAGCATTTTATGAAATGGTATCGGAATAACTCCATTATCCCCCAGCTCACCCATTTCCCCATGTCAACAACATGGGTTTGTTGAGCTTGCAGAGTTCCTTTGTGCCCTTGGCAGATTGTGATAATCATCTGGATTTATCCTGTTTGATAAACCCTCCCCAGCCAGAAGGGAGGCAGGCAGCAGGACAAATCCACCTACATCTGGTGGCTGTGTGGGCTCCAGCACCACAGCATCTGAAAACCTTGTCCTTGCAAGGAAGGGCGCTTCCGTTGCACAGCTGGGAAGCCAGGACATGTGGAGCCTTTTAAAATCTTGTGTAAACGCCCATCAGTGTTTTTGGGGAGTGAACAGCACCAAAGACAAGCTGCTTATGGGCTCTAGGGCTTTTCTGGCCCCAGCCTGGCTACCTGTGCCCTCTCCACACCCTCCAGACAAGGAAAAATAAAAACCCATGGTGGTAGTTCCCTTCTGCCTCTGTGCTTCACACGTTTTAGATCCTGAAATCTTAATCCCACAGATGGAGCAAGGATGGGTTTGGAGTTAAGAAAAGATGGACAGTGTGGGAGGTCCTTTGTGCTGGTTCTCCTGCTCCCAGGGAGGGGGAAGGAGTTCCTCGTGCCAGGCTTTTGCAGAGAGGTCTCTTGGTCAAGGAGCAGGTGAAAAGGGGCAATTTTGGACAGATCATGTGAAATGTGAGCAGCTGGGACGGGTGCATATTGTGCCTTAGAGTTTGTGATAAAGGAGCAGCCTGGCATTTTGGAGGAGCACACTGGTAGGCAGAGTGTGCTTTCATTTTGTTATGCTGACAAAGAAGCTCCATAAAGGTGTGTTTTACTGCTCAAATATCCAGTCTGAACTGGATGTAACAGTCTGCAAGTGTATCTAAGGACTAATACACAAATTGAAGAGACACATTTTACATTACACTGTAGGATTTTACCTTTTCAATGGATGGCAGAGGTTGATAGGCAGCAATTAAATAATCTGTCCAGTTTCACAGCTGCATTAAATTCATAAGCACAAAAAAGAATTACAGCTGAACAATCAGCAGAGCTGTTCACTCCTATTCACATGCCATCTTTTGGTTTTTGGTTTGGTTTTGGAGCCGCTTCCTGGGGGCTCTGTGCACAGAGTGTGCTCACACTGCTGACAGGGAACACCTTGTTCTTACCAAGCGTCTTGCTGTCCTTGTCCTAAAACTGAGGAGAGTCTGGCTTAGAGATTTTTTTCCCATGTTTCCTTCTCAGGAGAGCTACAACTCTGAGTGTGAGTTCGTGGAGAGGATCCACGAGCTGGGTTACAACACCTACGCCTCCCGCCTGTACCGGACTGTGCCCAGCAGGGCGGGCACCAAGCGCAAAGCCAGCGCCGAGAGACTCTGGTACGTCTCCATCAACGGCAAAGGACGACCCAGGAGGGGCTTTAAAACCCGCAGGACACAGAAATCCTCTCTCTTTCTGCCCAGAGTGCTGGACAACAAAGACCATGAGATGGTCCGGCTGTTCCACAGCAGTGCGAAATACCGGGAGAGTCTCCTGAAGGCCCCGAGCAGGAACCAGCGCAGGAGGAGAGGACACTGATGGGCTGGGGGAGCTCGTGGTGGGGCTGGGGGGGACTGAGAGCCTGCAAAAAGCTACTAAAAGAACTAACAGCTGTAATTGTACAAGGGGCATTAACAGCAACAGGTTTTATACACTGCATAATAGAACCAAAAACCACATCGCTTGCTTTTAGCTGTTGTAGCATTGTTACCTGTGGGGAAAGAGATGGAAGGTAAACTGAGGCACATTCCAAGGTAAATTAGCTGGATGTAATAATTTTGCAATGACTTTCATGTTTTCTTTTCTTAAAAAAAAAAAAAAAAATCAAGTATTTTCATTCTAACTTGCCATAGGCTATTATCTCAGTGATGTTGCCCTCCCAGACCATATGGATATTTAACACTTACCAAATTTATGTCCACAGAGAAGGTAGAGTGCTTTCATGGCTCTTCTGGCCATGAGAGGCTACATTCTTATTTTTACATAATACAGGAGTTAGAAAACCAGTGATTTGTTTCTTTTAATTTACATATATTTATTTTTATGACCACCCATTATCAATTATACTTTTTCCAAGACTGTCCAAGAAAAGTAAGATTGTCAGCTACTTCAAACACTTCAAGAGACCTGCAAATTTCCAGATTATCCTTGATTTTGTTGAACTAAAACCCCGAGATGCCTGACCTTGTCATTTAAATAAATGGATGGTGGTAAAGTGGCATTTGCATTGGTTGGGCTTTGGCAGTATAAATCTGTTTACCAACAGATGAATCCTCTCTTAGAATAGGACTCAAATGTGATATGAAAGAGAGTAGGTTTGGCTTGGATATTGGGAAGGAATTGTTCCCTGTAAGGGTGGTGAGGCCCTGGTTGCCCAGAGCAGCTGTGGCTGCCCCATTCCTGGAGGCATCCAAGGCCAGGTTGGAGGGGGCTTGGAGCAACCTGAGATGGTGGAAGGTGTCCCTGCTCATGGCAGGGGGTGGAATGGGATGAGATTTAAGGTCCCTTCCAACCCAAACTGTTCCATGCTTCTATGATTTTTCTGCTGTGATTCTGAAAGTTAACTTCTGCAAAACCAAGGGGAACCTCCATCACAGATTCAATTTTGAGCAATTTTAAGCTTTAAACATTTTTCTTGGCATCCAGGAGATGACAGAGTGGTACAAAGATTGAGATGTGCTTGACAAGCACAAATAATGGTAATTTCAGTGGGGTTTGGCCTTGTGCTCTTCATTTCCCAGAATTAGGCCCTGATAGTGGAGAGCTGGAGAAAAGAAAGACTGCACAGAAATAAACACTCCATCTGAATTTAACAAAAGATCTGTAAGTTAAATCTGACATTACATAGAAACAGACAGGTGTCAATCCCATTCCTGGCCATGCTGAGAAAAAAGGTTCTTCTTGTTGGCTGCTTTTGAATAGGCCCATTTAAATGTGCTCACTTAAAACTAGGTAGGGAAAAATCTTCCTTTCACCAGGAGGTGAAATCTCCTGAGAGAGAGAGAAGTAAGATGAGTTCACAGAATGAGGTGACCAAGCCTAGGTTTAGCACTGCTTACATCCCCATAAAGGTAAAACCAGAAAGGTGTTTTTATATCAAATAATGCGTTCCATTCCTCCCACCCTCCTATCTTTTCTGTAATATTCCAACAAAGGAGGAAACTATGTTTCAATTAGAAAGTCAGAGGTCCTTGATCTCCATTCTTCTTTATACTGAAATAATGTAAAAAGACCCTTAAATGATGTACATCAAATAATGGTGCACACAGAATAGACCTAGCTTTGAAGAAGAGCAGGGAAAACCATGACCCACATTCCCAAAGTTTCCTGCTTTTACAAAACAACAAAAAATAGTGATGGGATCTTCATGGAGTTAACCAGGCAGCCTCATGTCAGGAGCCACTGTGCAAAGAGGAAACAGAGAGACTGAAAAGGAAGCAGAAGAATTCAGGCTTTCTCTTTGTTCACTGTCCTGCCAACCACACAGGGCCCAAGCTGCTGCAGGATCCAAGGTGCCTTCTGAAAGTTGGTCATATCAAGGAAGAAAATTAAGTTTTGCCTCCTGGGCATCAGGGCTGTTTTGGGGACACACTCTTGGGTCTGCCAGCTCCCCTATCTTAATTCCCAGTTGCACTTCCCACTAGAGGTGGGAGGTGACTGGGCAGGAAAGGGGAATACAAGGAGCCCTCCCAGCTCTCCAGCTCCAGGAACAAAATGTGAGGGAAGGAAAGTATCAGCAAGCCCAACTGGCAAGAAAGGATCACATACAGCTGAAGGGTGAGAGACACTGTTTCTCTCAGGTCTAATTTCTAAATAAATAATGAAAAATATTTCTTTTGACTGCTTTCAGATTTACTTGACCTCAACTTGTAGCAAAACCAAGATCCACTCTCAGCTTTCTCTCCCCTAAAATTGCTGTTGCAAAGTTAATGACTACTGTCTGCTTCAGATATTTTTGATAGAGCTGATGGTCTGAAGAAAATGAACAAACTCATGTTTCCCATGACACAAAGATGCATCTTCACCCCTGCTCCAAGTCTGTTTCCTATCAAACGTTTGCTCTTCACTCCCAGCTTTTCTCAAGGGCAAGTTTTTGTGCTGGCTGTATCCCTTGCTTTGCTGCACCTCTGTTGTTATGGATTTTTCCTCTTGTTCTTTTCTCCTGCCTCTCTTTTCCAGATGGCCTAGCTCCCTGCCATAAATGATCAGCAGGTAACTGCTGTGGGTGATACAGGAATATCACTAATTACAAAACACCTGCTCACTCCTGCCTTTGTTTAGAGCTGTATTTCATGCTTGTAGGAATATTGTTTTAACAATTTTCCCATAGGAAATCACAACGAAGTTAAGCTTAACAGGTGAATTAAATTTTTATTTCAGTGTTAGTTTTTGTCCCAACAAAGCCTAAAATACTAACACTGAAAAAGAAAGGAGAGGGGAGACAAAAGAAAAAATAATTAACTCATTGGACACAATGGCATTTTAACTACTGTAGGTAAGTGATGATTTTCACATCAACCTAAAACAATTTCATCCGCATTCTTAGGATTTTTCTTTGCTCAGTCTCATTGCAGCAATTCAAAGGAGATGGCTTTGGGATTTGGCTTCTTTTTTTTTTTTTTCCTATCTTTTAAGAAACATTAATGTTCTTGTTGAAATGCTTTTCATTACAGATATTCATTGCTTAATATTCTTTTAGCAACCTTGAATTCCACAGTTCCCAGACACTGACAGGCTGAAATCCTATTCATTATAATGATCCCAGCTGTATTCTATATCCCATTTTTTTATTTGGACCAGAAACATAGTGGATACCTTACAGGGGAAGTAGATTTGAGCTATTTGCTCCTTAGAATTAAAACATCAAGATGTGTCTCCTCTCTTAAAAGTTCCTTGAGTGAATCTACACCTTTCCACTGTACAGGCTGTTACCAGGATTCTTTTCTTTTGTGTTTTTTGAGGAAGATGTAAACTTTACGTCTTACTTTGGGGCTCCAGAGTTTCTGCAAAGTTCACATACTCCAGAGCACAAAGCTATTGCTGTTCTCACCCCAGGGCCAGGAGAGGATGCTCACCACAAATTCATTCATTGCCTTCTCCTGGGCTGCCTGCTCTGGATGACCCTGCTTGTGGATCCTTGGACCCTCCTGGGCTCCCATCCATCAACCTGTGACTCAGTGATTAGCTGTACTTAATTCAAACTGATTATTAGTTTGTTCTCACCTCTGGATATTCGGATTCCTGCTGTGCATTTTGGAGTCCAGCTCCCTCTCCCAACCCCTCTGATTTCTCTCCATTCACAAATGCTGGTCAGTTTGGGATCAGTAGTTCTCCAGCCCACTCTAACCATCTCTAACTTTCTGTTCTCTCTCTTAAAATCACTTATTGCACATTCAGTAGAGTTGCCCAATTGGCAGGTATGAACAAGAATGGAGCAGCTGGTGTGTGTACTTCCAAAAATTATCTTTTCAGGTTGCTCTTCTGCACCATCTCTTTCCCACTCTCTTTTCTTCATCCCCTTCACCTCCTCCCTCGGTAAAAGTCTTTCAATTGGTGCCATTTCTAGCACTTGTAGAACCATTTCCTCACAGTTTTGTACTTTTAAAAACTTTTTTCTGTAGAAATTGTACAAATTATGCTATTTTTTTTGGTTTTTTTACTTTCCCACTCGCTGACACATTACTCGAACAGGGCTTGAAAGTTATTGTCTTTTCATGAGGCAGAGGACAGTGAATTGAGAGGTTTTGGCAAAATTTTCATTTACTTGCTTCCAGACAGAGGACACACGACCTGGTCTGTGACTTCTTGATTTATATCTGGAGCATATTTTTTATTTCCTTTAATCCTTGCTTTAGCCCATCATAGCTCTGTTCACCAACCTCATGTAAAATATCCTGGCCTTTGGTGATTGTGTTGGGACTTTTGTGGCTGTCTCTTCACAAAAAGCAAGAGTTGTCCTTGAAACATGAACAGCTCCCCCATGCCAAAGAGCTAAGCCACAAGGCAGGAATTGTTTCCAAATTTACTCACACCTTTTTTTCTCCACTTTCTAAGCCTGGATGTCCCTTCTCTTTGAGCACCATTAATTTGCCGTCCTGAGATTATATTCTGGTTATTCTGTGCTATTTCTGCCTCTTTGTTTCACCACTTTATAGAGGTCTGATACTGGTTTCTACAAGCCCTGCTCCTGTTTCCTGTTTGCCCCAGCAAGAGCAGCAGTGAAATCCATTTGTATTTGGAAACTGCTTCACAGTTATTCCCCCAGCATTTAGAAGAGGGCCTGGTGACATTTCTCAAGGTAATCTTATTTAATTACAAAGAATGTACAAAATCTGTTTTTCTCAGTCACCACAAGCATGGAAATAATGCTAGAGGGGATGTTTTGTTCATAATCTTTAGCAGCACTAACCAGCCCCAAACCCCTCTCTGTTCCGAGTCCTTTTGTGAGCTCTTGGATTTCCTGCTTTGCTTCCTGACATTTCCACTTTCTTCTCTGCTTTTCTTCTACAGATGTACAACCCTCTGGAAAACAATGGGCAAAGAAATCCCTTTGGCCACAAGTGTCTCCCCTTTGGATACTTGCGTGGGGCTGGTGGTGGAATGGGGCTGGTGTTAGTTCAACTATTCAGTGGACAAGGCTTAAGTGTGTCTTATAATTGTCTGAATCGAGGATGTGGTTACACCCCCAGCTTTCAGAAGGTTTTTTCCCATCCAGAGCAGCTCAGGATGAAAAAAATCTCTACAACAAAGTTCTTACAACAGCTGATATTTGCCATCATAACTTCGATTCACAGCCTCCTCTGTAAATATGAACTCAGAGGAGCAGAAAAATAAATATATTAAAATTGTAGCCAGGCAGGGCAATATATGAGATATCATAGAAAAATACCTTTGAAAAATGTCTCTTTGGGTTGCATTGAATACCTTCCCCCTGAGTACCCTGCCACCACTGAGCACTGACATCCAAAATCTCCTTTAGACCTAAACAATAACCTCAGAAAATGAAGCTGTTAACAACAACAATGAAAACTTTGAATCTTAGTTCTTGTTTGTATCTGATACAAAGCACAAGATTCCTCATACTTGGATGCCTGTGTATCTCATAGAAACATGGAATTTTCCTCTGAAAAAAAATGCATAACATTAAAAACCAGGAATCCTTTTTCTGCCTCAAAAGCTGAAGGAGAGCACAAAAATACCTCCCCAAAAATCAATACAGACAGATCAAGCCAAACCTTTCTAAGGTTAGTCATAACAAAATCACTGATTGCCACATTGATACAGCAAAGACATTTACACCTTTGGACTCAAAGCAAGTGAGATTCCACATAAGTTTACACTCCTGGAATTGAAATGCTTCAATATTAATTTCAATATCAATTAGCAGTGACATGCTAAAGGCCTTGTAAAGGGAGGCACTCAGTTAGGACAGCTGTTTATGCATTGTTGATGTGCAGAATTTTTTCCTAAGAACCAAAGGATATCAGCTTATTACTCTGCCAAAAAGATTTTGATAGGAACTGCTGAGATCTGTCTTATCAAAATAATCTGTGCACAGAGGGACCTTACTGACCGCTCTTCTCCTTCTTGGAATGCAAAATATTTTCCTTGGTAATAAATATAGCATCTTTCTACTGGCCACAAAATAAGTATCTTTTAACAGGAAAATACACCAGCAAAAAGCCTTTCCAGCCCAAACTATTCCACGGTTCTCTGTGGAGAGGAAAGGCAGAGGGGAAGGAGGCTAACCTGTCAAAACCAGGAGACTCCAAAGGGCATCTCCCCGTCTGCCCATCCTGGCAGATATTCCTGCATCTTCTGGAGCTGAACAACAGGATGTGAAATGTCTTCAATCATTCCTTGGTTGCTTCTGTGTCCTCTGCTGTCCAGATCTCCAGGGACTGAAGAATTCTTGGTTTTCCTCTGTTCCATTAATGGCATTTTTAAAAATGATCATGGATTCCTGGCTGCTGCCAGGGGGGTTTTTCCAAGCAGTGAATTCCTTGGTTTGTCCCCAGGAAAACTTATCTGCAAGTGTGGAGATGAGCAACATGAGGGAGGTCCCCTCCTTTGTGGTTGTTTCTCATGTTTTTCACTTGCTGGTATGTGGGAAATGAATTTGTAGAAAATTTTCAAAGTTTGGTAGAAGGCTTATATAGTACGTATTTGTATACAAACTTTAAGATAAGTGAATTATAGCATCTGTGTTGTCTTACCCTTCACATGGGACTGAAAATGGAACAAAAGTTTTTAAAACACCTCTCAATTGCCCCATCTCTGGGTCAGAAAAGGGCTTAATCTGACACTGGTACATAGCCTGAGAAGGCACCTGGGATGGGAAATGGAAGTTCTCACCCATATCCATGATGTGGACACAACCACTAAACACAAACTGACCTGAGGGAGAAAACACTGCCAGCTGCAAATGTCCCTTTTTTATTATGGCCATTAAGATGACAGTAAAAAGAAGTGACTAGCTTCTAAAATATTAAAAAAATTGACCCTAAAATACTTCATGAATAAAAGCAGACACAAAAATATCTAGGTGTAAAAATTTGACTTGAATTTGACTTATTTTTCTCCAATTTTAGCCCAAAATATTTTTTTGTAAGCAAAAGGTGCCTTTCTTTTTGGATGTGCTGAGGAAAGAGCACTACCCATAAGGATGATGTTGGAAAAGTTTATTTCAGCAGCATGAATTAGCAAAGCAGAGGGAAAAAGAGAGTGAGAATATGCATGAAACCCTAGGGAAATTTTGGAAACTTGTTCTCCTGTGAAAACGAAGTGATACAACAAAACTGAATAGCCTGGATAAGGTAGCAGTCCTTTAGTCCACATATCTGCCTCCTCTTCTGTTAAAGATTTGCTCTCTTCCTCCTTGGATTTTCAGAGGTGAAATGCTTTCCATAGGGAGAAAATGCATTGAACTGATTGATCTTTATTTCTTTTTAAAGCTATCCTAAACAGTCCTTTGAAGTGTGCAAGTTCAAATGTCTCCTGTTTCCTTTCGGAAGGTTTGAAGGATTTGGGAAGGTGAACAAGCAGATCTATAATTACAGAGCAGTTGATGGTAACTGCCCTCCTTTGTGAGCATTCTGGGGCCACCTCCAAATTTAGATGCTTGAAGAGAACTGTCCCATTTTAGTCCTGCAATAGTTCAGATGCCACCACTGCATAGCAGAAGGGAAGCCTTTCTAAAATCCAGGGAAGATCCCCTTTTTGGCACAAAACATCAGGGGTTTTGTTCAAGGTCTTCACTTTATGGGTTAAAGAAAATATTTATTTTTTCCACAGCATCAATCCTAAATGCTGTGGTGCCTTTATTGCTGAAGTGTGTGGATTTGAAGAGCACTGAGGAGAACTGTGAGGAGAATTTAAAGACATCCTGGTGCTAATGCAAACACAGGACAGTGGGGGTGGCTGCAGAGCTCCTGGAGGATCCAGCCCCCTGTGGGATGTGCAGTTCTACCAGCTTGGAAGTATCTCTGGCACCAGCTGCTTGATTTGCAAATTTTTATCTTAAAAGAAAGAAAACTAGGTCTGATAGCGTCAAAATATCACAAGATGTCACACTTTGAGTCGAATGTCTGTTTCATTTGGAAATACCTTTTTTTTTTTCATTTGGAAATAATCTTCTGTTAGAAGTACTTCATGTAGGTTTGGTTATTCTGTCCAATGATACATCATACATAATAACCAGACAATAGTTCATCTTAAATTAGAAATTACTCCTTGCATGAATTTTGGAGGGAGAAATGGGCTCATTCACCAAGTGGCACCAGAACTCAGTGCCTTTAGATGCTTCATTAAGAAAGAATTGACAGCAGGTCATGGCTCCACCTTCCTTTTGTGTTTCTATGAGGAAAAGCCACACAAATGTTACTTTAGGGAGCCAGAAATGATCCAATCTGAAAGGAGTCCCCTGAGACAGTGTCCCTAGAGGATAGGTGACACACAGTGCTGGGCACAGCATAGCTGTGGTGTGACCCTGCGTGCCTGCTTTGCACTGCAGACATCGGAGGCTCACAGGCATGTGTTGCTCAGACCGTGAAACCAACTGAAAATTATTCTTAAATCCTTAGACATTTTTTCATGGCAACATGGGTCTAAAACTACAGCAGCAGAAACTGAGTTTATTTGTGTCCCATAGCCTGTCTGCTCCAAGTATCTGTTACCCATTTTCAGTAGTGCATGTGGAAAGAAAGCCCTCAGGATCAGATTAACTGTTTCTTTCCCCAGTTCTGAATAAAGAATGAAGCTGTATTTCAAGTGCTTTACTGGAAATGTGTTCAAAAATAGACATGAAAACTGAGATTATCTATTGTCTTTGATTGTAAAACAAAGCTCTTCAGAACTGAGTCACAGATGTCTAACAAGACATTAGAGTAGACAAGAGTTTGCTTTCTTGATAAATCTTGGAGACAATCTAGGTTATGTTCCATGTAAATAGCATGTTGGTTAAACAAAGGAATAATTATTCTTTATTTTAGAAACTAGTGAAGCATTTGGTAAAAAAGCTATGGAAAGACTGAAAGACACTTTGTGCCTCTCTTCCATGCAACATTGGTAAAGCAGAATAGGAAAGGAGACGTGGACAGGTAAAAATGCAAAGAGAGAGAAGAAAAATACTCTTACACCTTGAGCTGCTCTTGTGGGGCCATTTCCTCCCTGAGGCTGATGGAGGAGAAAGAAGAAAAGAAGCAGAGGCAGGTGGGGAAGAAAACAGAGAATCAGTTTAGAAAACTGTCCTGGAGAGCCCTGCCAGGTGAAGGCCAGTGGGGTTTTACTCTGCACACACTTGCAGGACTAAAGCATTTTATCTGAGACAAACAAAATGCATCTTCTCACACCAATGACATCATCCACTTGTCAGTGTGACACTTCAATTCCACTGAATTATGAAACAAACTCATAGTTTCTATTTGGCCAGATGGTGGTAGCAAAACAGGGATGTCTTTAGCGGACGCAAACCCATGTTTTCAGCTTTGGGTGCACGTGTGTGCTTGTACTTGGAGGCACCACAGAAAGGGAAGTTCACGTTATCCCAGGAAACGACGGGATGAGGCTCTTGGAGCCCATCATGGCAGCCTGGGCAGGAGCCCCAGGGCAGTCCTGCAGGTGCTGGAGGGAGCAGGAGCCGGCACAGATCTGCACAGGCTCCACATGTGCTGGTGAGGAACTAAAATAAACCAGAATAAACCAAATGCTAAGCCAAGAACAAAGGCTGCTCCCATCCCCACTGGGCACCATGACTGTGCAGGAGTCGGGGCAGCAGAACCAGGATTGCATTTCAGGATCTGGCTCAGCTCTACAACCCCACTGTATTTCAGCTGCTCTTCAACCTTAGTGGTAGCACAAGGCAGCATTTTCAAATAATTCTGCATTTCAGAGAGAAGGTTTTCTTCCTCCTGCAAAGGTACAAACCTGCCAACAGTTCCAGGACTATTTGGGCTATGTGAGATTTCTTTCTCCTTTTTGCTTCCAACTAAAGCAAAGGTAGGTCTCTCCCTTTCTGAGTGATTTTTGTGCAAATCTTTGCACAGCTTCAGTACACTTGTGAGAGGGGAAATGGTTTTGAGCCAACTGCATTAATTGCAAATTGATTTAATGGGTTCAGCCACTGAATCTGAGTAACCAGGGTTTTGAATAACTGAGATGCTTTTCAGTGTAAGCAATAAATGCCAGGGATAGAACTGTATTATAGGCAACAGAGACTATGACTGAGCTTTGGATAATCAAGATTCTACTTTGTATCATGTATACTTTGGCAGCAGCTGATTCCTGCAGGAATAAGAAAGAAAGAACATGTGCAAGCTGCAGCATGACACTACCACTGTGACCTCATCAACAGCTTCAAGGTCATCATTAGAAAATCCTTCAGCTTTTTTTTTGTCGCCTGGTTACACGTGGGCTGTTAAGATTTATTACAATCATTGCTAGAGAACACCTGCTAAATGTCAAAAGATTCCTGGGAATGTTCAAGTGTTTTGCTAAGGCAAAACTGTACCTTTTACACAGCTTTTGAGAATTCAGCCTGATGGATACAGTCCAGTCTCCACTGACTCAGGGTATTTTATGATTCTGATTCTATGATTTGATCATGCCCTAAAGCAGAACCGTAACCACGAGTGGTATTCAAACATATTTGCCCTCCAGACAAACTTACCACTGTCTGAAATGATCCGTTTTTGTTTCCTGGGATTCTTGATATATTTCATACTCTGAGTAAGGACCAGACCCTTGGCTGAAGTCAGCTGGCATTGCTGTAATGGCTTTGCTGAAGCTGAGCACTTAATCAGGTGCCTAAGCACTGTCTAAATGAATTTGGAAAAATTAAATTTGACTTGTGAAATTTATCCTAAACAAACATGGAGAAAGAACTTTAAGTTCAGGTTTCTAGAGGTTTTTACTCAAAGTCACCCCGTGTCTCTTTTGCAGAGACAAAGCAGTGTTTCTCCCCTACATCACCACTTTATTTTCAGCTCAGCAATTCTCTCTTTTTCTTTTCTTTTTTTTTTTTCCTTTCCCTGAGCAATGAAATTCTGTCTGCTTTTCAAGACTAATACACAGCCCCTGAGTGAAGGCAAGGCTGTGATTCAAATCAAGGGTTCTGTTGACATTATAATCCTTAGAAGCACAGCTGGAGAATTTCATGAACGGTAGCAAAGACCCTCCATTGATTTACTGCCTTGGTATTCCATCAGGAGTCCATGTTCTGTGTCATTGGCTGCAACTCACAAAAAATAACTCAGTGAACTTCTAATTAAGGCATTTAGCTCCTTGCCTATCTCGTAAGGAAGGAGCTGTGCTATATGTGAGATGCTGCTGCTGATTTTATGGATTCTCCCCTATTTTTATAGCAGGAGGGCTTCAGGCCCTAAGAAGGTCCTGTGGGCTATAAACAGGATAAACACTGAAGTCTCTCCCTGACCCTTCCAGCAGCGTGGGATGGCAGGAATTTTCATGTGTCTCCCACAAGCTCTCTCCAAGTTCCTTTCCGTCACAGTTTTACAGAAACCTTTCCCAGCCTCATTGTTCCTCAAGCAGAAAAATCCTCATCACAGCGAAGCAGGGATCCCCAACTCTGCCTCTGGGCATGGAATAAACCCTTCCCTTCCTGCAGGGCCAGTCCCCAGGCACAGCATGCACGAGAGCAATTTGGGAGCCGTGCTCTTTCTCGTCTCGCCCCTCGTTCCCCGGCGGAGCGTGGCCCTGCTGCCAGCCCCCACTGACCTGAAGATGAGAGTTCCCTAGATTGTTTCCAGCTTGCACTGCTAGCCCCGCTGAATGAATAGCCCTGGCAGTATTTTTGGGGTGGTGACTCACCACAAAGTCATGAATAGCCCCTTAAGAGTCCACCAAAAGCCCCCTGGTAAAAGGTTTTTGTTGTCCTAAGCTCCAACACAGTTTTCTCAGTTCATTGTCCAAGCAGAGAGTTGGGACTTAAAAAGGCAGCAGAGGAGAGATGCAGCCCCTGATCTGACACCATTCCTGGTTATCCCAGCCTACAGCAACAGCCAGAACAGTCTGCCCAGTCACTGCAGGGGCTGCCAAAGTGCCAGCCAGGACCTCCACTTGCTCACCTGCCTGCTAATTCCAGTGGTACTTCAGGCAGATAAACATCATGGAAATGCCAGGGTTTAGGGATAAAGGTATCTTGGCAGATCTGGTATTAAATGTGTCAGTCATATTTTCTTTTTTCACCTTCAGGAAGCACTTCATGAACTTCATTGATCCTCTCAAAAATAACATCAAGTTGCCAGGGATTGTTATCACAGTTCCTTGTACCTCCAAGTGTGATAAGATTCAACAACTTGGGCAGGACCAGAATAAAACTGGTGTTGATGCCTGGTCTGGATTCAAAAAAGAGCTTGGAATGGCTGTAAGTTCCAGAGTTGTGAGTGGTATATTTGGACAGAAAGACAGCTGTGAAAAGGAAAAATGGCATATGTCCATTTTTTTGTCTGAACACGGGGCAGGACATGCAGCACTTTAATAGAAGGTGTTGCCTGTGTACCTTCCTGCATCTCTAACATTTGTGTTCTTCAGGCACCTTCACTGGGCTTCAAGCCTTGGCAAGCATCTCTTACTGAGCCAGAGGTGCAGCTGGGCAGAGCTCTGCTAAAGCCACCTGCTCAAGACCCGCCCAGATGGCTGTTGGCACACCCAAGAGCTCAGTGACACAGATCCTACTGAATAATTCTTTGCAGGGCCCATCAGTGTTTCATCTGACCCACATTTTTGGGACTGAGTACTCTAGGAGGCAATAGGAAAATGTTCTGGAATTGCCCTCCCGTGAGCAAGGCTGGCTCCCACCTTAGCAGCAATCCCTCCCTGGAGGCGGTACCCCAACCACATCTTCTCAAAAGTGGGCCATTAGAGACAAGAAATAAGTCAAAAGAAAGCTGAGGACAAAACTTTTGAGCCTGGAAATCTTACAGGGCAAAGCAGAGCAGATCCCTCCTGAACCACTTTCAGGGTTGCAGGGTGATGGAACAGGTTTGAACCCTTTGAGATGGGCAATTCTCCTGACAGAATTTCCCAGTTTGACTACCCAGGCTGGCCCTGTATCCTGTGAGAAGCTGGAAAAGTTTCTGGCAACACCAGGCAGGACTGTAAGAACAAAATTCTGTGTGTTGGTGGACTTGCTGCAATAATTTTGTCCTTTTCAACTTGCTGTGAGCAACCAGGGGGAGAGAGGACAGAAAGGCTCAGGACAGAAAGGCTGGGTTGCTGCTTCATGATTCAGCTGAAAACCTCTCTCAAGAACTGCTCAGTACATTCCTTCTGAAAGTGTTTAGCTGTGGTTTCTCTCACAGACATGAAGAAGAAAAACTCCTACCATAGCTCACTTTCAGAACAACAGAAAGTTTTCTAGTCCATGTATGGCTAAAGACTAAGTGCAATGAAGCCATGAAGCATTCCAATTATTGCTTCTTTAAAGGAGTATCTTACCATTTTCTTGTCCAACAAACTAAATATTCCATCACATTCATTTATCTTAGAGCCCTGATTCCAATTTGGTGAAAAAAGTGGTAAAAAACCCCCAGGATCTGATATTAGCAAAACAATGTAAAGTAAAATAAAGAGAGTGTGAGGTTTATGGCTGCTTATTTGGTGGGGCTGGGGTTATCCAATGGGAGAAATACTACCAAAATCCAGTGAGATATGGTTACCAGACAGGAATCCCAGCAGATTCTGTTACCATGCAGGAATCCCATGAGACAGTATTATCAAGAAGGAATCTGTAATATTCAGTTCACCACAAGGCAGTAATATTAGATTTTTAGAATTAAATCCTGAGGTATCTTGTTTTATAAGAGTTGACATAGGAGGGACAGAGAAAAATGCAATGGAAGAAAGATGCCTCCCTGGAACCTGAGCTGGGAGCCTTAATTGTTACACTGATTTCCAGCTGAAATAAAACATCACAAACTTTTCCTCATGGTCCAGAGATATTTTTACTCTACATGACATAAATAATTTATTAGTGAAATGCATTTTATTTTTTTTCTTTGTTTTTACAAAATACAGGTTCAAGCATTAAAATGCCAAGGCATGAACACCGACATGACTATTTTTGATTGACGTAAATCTCTTCTGGATTTATTTATTTCTAATGGGTTTCCTTTTGCCCTGAGCAGCACTGTTTTGTTAGAAATGTGTCAAAAGGCTGCTTTACAACAGCACCAAGCAAGTTTGTGAGCTGTTCAGAGCAGTGCCTTTCCCTGCAGGATTTTGTGATGCCCCATGCCATGTCTGCAGCATTTGAACACAGAAATGTTAGAGAATTGTTTTCCTCAGTATCTTGTTTTTGTTTTTGTTTTTTAGTAGTAGTTTTGTTTGCTGTTTTCACCTGATCACAACAGGTAATTCAGAATGCTCATCACCCTTTAAATAAATGCATCATTTTGCCTGCCTGTATCATGGTACAGAAAGGCTGGGTTGCTTGAATTATATGAATTATATTCATACCATTATATGCCTGTGGTATGAATATTTAATCAGATAACATCTGGTCAAGGACAGAAGTCTGTCAATGTAAAGAGTTTAGTGTGAAGAGACAGATCAATTTTGTGATTAGCCTGAATAAAGGCTGAGTATGTGTTAAATTAGGACCTAAAACCAAATTCCAGTTGTACTTTTAATTCATCTGTATTTTTAAATAGGTCCTTTGAGAGAGAGATCTCTGTGTTTTGGCAGGTGAGGGACACGCACAGTGGGTCACAAACTCACGTGGCTCCACAAACAGTCACAAACCTGTCAGGATGGTTCGTCTCTCCAAAGCTGATTTTATGGACAAGGGAGACAGAAGAAGGCAGGAATTTAGGTGAGAAGTGAGAAATGAGAGTGGAAACCTATCGGAAAGAGCATTGCTAAAACATGCTGGGAAATTTTGAAAGGGAAAAGCCAACAAACATGGGTGCCATGAATTGAGACCGAAAGCCATGAAGTGCCTTTGCAGGTCCTTGTGGCTCCCTGGATCCAGCCCTTGGTGTGACACATGGCCCTGCACCCTCCTGGCTGTGCTGGCAGCAAAGGTGTCACCCATGGGACACTGCCAGGTATCCCCAGGGCTCTCTGAAGCTGCGGAAGGACTTGTCCCTGGCATTCAGCTGTGCTCACAACAAGCCAAGGAGAAAGAAAAAGAAGTGGCAGGAAGGAATATAAAACTCAAGAGGCATTAGCCTGTTTGCTGTGTTTGTGAATCCATCTGCTTGAGTGCCTGTGAACAAGAAAGCCATGGCAGCTGAATGGCAGGCTTAAGGAAAAGTCAGTTCGGCTTCAGAAGAGGGTGTACAAACACTGATCAGATCTTAGCCCTAAAAGACATAATCAAACAATGCTGGGAGCATGGAAGACCTCTGAATGTGCTAAGTGGACCATTAGAAAACACAACACCTATAGTGGGGATGTTGGTGGCACAGAGGTACAAGGAAGATTACTGGTGATGACAGATGGAGAAGTTACTGGACCCATACTTGGGGAGATGCAAATCACAACCTCTGGTGCTTTTGTGATAATGATTTCAACCCTGTAGGTAATGGTTTGGGACCATTAGCTCACATACCGTGGCTTTACCCATGGATGCTAATGGATTGCAGCCCAGGGGACAGGAGAATTGTGTCACCCCACGGTCCTGGGGCAGCCAAACTTCCCTCCGTGGTCTCTGTGAGCAGCTGAGGGCACTCCACACACCTCTGCTGCACCTTTGGCTCAGTGTATAACACTTACCTCTGCTCAGAAGCCTATGGAGATTTTAAGGGGGAACGAAACCTGTGAGTGAACCCACAATGAAATTCATTCTCCATGTGCAGTGACCATTTTCACATGTTGTTAGAAGACAGAAAACTCAAATGACTGAGTTGTCTTGGAAGGATTAACAAAATTAGTGCATTCAACATCAAGCTGAGAGCCAGAACAACAGTTCATGGATCTCTTGAGGCAATCTGTCAGGGAAATCTCCCCTGTATTCATGTAACGTTTCACGAAGTTTGTCTCGTCCTGCTTAGCTAAATATCTTCTTCTTGATGTAATGTGCTATATAAACTGCAAAGAAATAATTCTCATCTGCCTCATTTCCCACAAATAACCTTCAAGCTCACCAGCAGCACCTCCTGTGCTTCCCTGCAACATATATTTTCAAAAACTTGACTTGAGAGCCACCAGTTTTGGTAGGAGTAGAGTTTTTGCAGAGAGGCTTGGCGGACTCAGGTGGAGTTTCAGAGCAGCCTCCATGGCAAGTCACAGGGTTGAGACTTGGAGCAGAAATCTGGTCCTGAGTTTGGCTTGGGATTTATTGCTCAGCAACTTGGAGCACAGCGAGTCAGCAGCTGGCTCTCTAGCCAAACACACTGGCAAACAGAGCAGAACTGTCATGGTAACAGTGACACAGAGCATGCTGCAATGGCACCCTGGTCTCCAGAGGGGATTCCTAAGTGGTACCACAGTAAAAATTATGGCTAATAATAACCTTAATAGTAACTATTGCTGCTACTAATAATAGCAGTAATTATATTTGTGCTGTAACAACAGCGAGATGTATTTGGCTGGGATTTGGTGATTCCAAATTGCTCTTTAAATGTGTCTGGCAGATTTCTTTGTGACCTTTTTGCTGAGGTGTTGCAGCTCCTTCAGCAGTGTAGAGTTAGTCCATGAGCAAAGGTGTTCTGCATTTATTCCTCTGCAGGTGATGGAAATGTCATTCCCTTATCCCTGATTGTCACAGAAGTTTTAGAAATATAACTTATAGTATTGTTCAAATTATAGTAATACTTAGCTTCAAGTAATATGCAACTTTGTCATAAATGACAAAGTACAGTGTTGGTGATGCAGGAGTAGCTCCACAGCAGGGCATTCCCAAAAGGGAAGAAAAGAGCTCCTGAAGCCACTTTGCCAACATGATCAAATCACAATCCCTTGTATTTAGGAGCTGATCCTGCAACTTGTGTCCATGTTGAGTTGAAAGCATCAGGAAAATTGAGAATGGGTTGTAAACCATTCCTCAGGCTTGGTAAAAAACAGTGGGATTTTGCTGCTGTTAAATAATAATCTACAATGCTGTGTGTGAGGTTTGTTCCCGTGGTTCTGAATTATGATTGCACCTACAAAGCTGCTGCAGGAGGGAGTTTGGGGGTAGTTTTTTCAACGTACACTCCTCAATTTGCCTGCTGCAGTTTAGATAAACTACTGTGATGACAGAGAGGGGTGGAGAGAAACTTTCTAAGCTCTCTCAAAATATATTGTATAATAGCACTTGCCAGCACAGCTCTTCTCCCCTCTCTCCTTCATCTTCCAAATTTTTCAGCAGTGGCCCCAGCCAGGGTGAGAAAGAGCAGGGAAGTTTCAGGGGGAAAGGAAAAGATGCAAACTGACTGTAGGTGTAACACAGCCCCGTACTGCTGTTAAGAATGGCAGTTCTTGCCTCTTCAGTACTCACAGTTAAAACTGTCACTGCCACCAAAACTAACATTTTATTAAATTATTTTGGCAGCAGTTCAGTGAGGACTTCCAGGCAAACAAACAGGGGAGCTCTGAGGGCTCCCTGGCTCTGCTCACTCCAACACCTTTCACTCCTCAGGCAGAGGGATTTTTACTGGGCCCACAGTCCCTCACTCCCCAAAAAAGGGTTCTGAGCCAGGGTTTCCACCCACCCTCTTAGCCTCAGGTAGAGCCCACAACAACAAACACCCACCTTCCCTGGGGTCCTTCAGCTGACAGGATCTTGAGGATTGCTCTGGTTTGACAAGGCTGGCTCTGGTTTGGCACAGAGCTCTACTTCCCAGAGGTCCTGGCATGATGTCTTGACCTTTCTCAGCTGCTCTCCTTCTACAAATCAGCCAGCAGCTGATTTTTTCCATCCTGTTTGTGGTTTGATTGTGACTGAAGTCTTAGAATGATTTTTTTCCCTCACCAGAAAAATAATAATGAAGATGATAGTGATAATATATGGTGTTGTAGGCAACAGAAATGGCATTTTACAGTAAGAACTATTGTACCATTATTATGTTACTTTGTCTTCCAATCCAAGAAATGCTCATAAAGACTCCAATGTTTTTCCTTTTTCTGAAATCCTGCATTTGAACTTCGAGTGACAAGTAGCCTCCTACTGTGCTGGTCCAGCAGCTCTCAGGAATATAAACTTGCAGATTAAAAAGTGGAAAGAGGGGGAGAGGGAAAGAAGACAGATTAATTTTGAAAGTATATTTTTTTTTTAAGGACAGAATCCTTTTTTACCCAATACTGGTATCTGAATTTAGTTTTCAACCACTGAAAAAAATGGATACTCTGAAGACTCCAGATAGTTTTGTAACACCTCATTCCAGCATTATGAAATTTCATCAGGAGAGCCAAAAGTATTTGTTTCCCTGTTCCAGGGCAGTGCTAGATGGCCATGAAGGCACTGAAACCAGCCCCTGTGACTTTTGCCTGACTCTTTAAATACAGAACAAGCTGCATGCAGTGTGTCCCTGGCAGGTCACTGGGAGCACTGCTGGGCTCCTTTTGTGGAGGAGGGTGTGCTCCAGGGGTTATTCTAAGACTCCAAGACTTTGGGGTTCGCAGGGCTTTTTCTGGCCGTGTCACTGAGTGGAATATTTTGTGACTGGATATAGCACGTGGCAAATAGCACAGCAGTGACTGCACAGCACTGTCTGAATTCCCTGGGCAGGGAGTTTTCCCTTCATTGTGTGTCCTTCCCATCCTGCTGTCCTGATTCCAAGAGCTCTCATGTGCATCCTCCGTCCCTGCTAATATCGAGAATAACACACGTGGAGTTTTGTATCAAAATAATCATCCTCAGTGGGTGTGCTCTGAAGTGAAAACAGTGTCTCTGGTAGGATCAGACTTTGTGCAGCCACAGCTTCTTTTGCTTTATTTCATTATCCCAGCAAGTTACATGGAAATGAGCTCAGTGGCACCTTTCATGCAGTAATTCACCTGTTATTTCAGCTGTATGGTAGCAAAGGGAAAATGTCAGGGAAAAGCTGCTGCTGGGACGTGCTCTGCTGGGATGTGGCAGATAAGAGGTTCTAGATGGCCATGCTGTTGCACTCAGCATTTGTAGAACAGAGACATTCAGTAGGGACATTTGGCTGAGCTCCAATCAATGGAGGGAATCACGAGTTGGTCCTGGAAATTACTAAAAATACCAAAGCCTTCATTGTGTTGTTGACTGCCTGATTTAAGACTGGCTTTTTCCCTCAAGACAATCTTCAAATTGGTCATTTCTAATTTGCATTTATCTCATTCCACTTATTAATAAGCAGTCCCGAGTCAGGTAAGTATCTGAACTAATTCCCTGGGGATCTCTTCCCTCAGAGCTCATTAGCAGAATGGAAACTGTACATTCTCCTGGCCCAAAGATAAACATATTCTGAAATGCAAGAAAATTCATAATCTTCACTATTCATTGCTGAGAGCTGAGGAGGCTGCATGGCTTCATGGAGCAAATTGACTCAGAGCCTGGTCCTGTTCCCTCTTTCACCTATGGGAACAAAAGCAAACCCTGTGGGAAATGTGCTCTCAGGGCAGCATGAGGAATCATCCAAAAGGAGATGAACAGCCTTTACTGTTTTCTTTCGCTTGTCATTTCTTAAGGTGCATGGATTAATTCCTATAATGCTGAAGTTTCTGTAGCTCTCAAAGCTTTATTAGTGAAGTGAGAAAGATGGGAGTAAAAATAGTTAATATTAAAGTGGTTGACTGGAATAAAGCTGCTCTTGGGCCTTGAATAGAAAGGGGAATTAAGCTATTAAATCAAAAATCAAGCCATGCCATCTCTGCTGGTTTCTTGGTGTCAAGGGGATTTTTCTGGGCAAGGATCATTCATCCAAATCTTATTTACTTGTAACTCATGTGATCTGAACTCGGAGTGAGAGCTGGCTGCCATTGTGATCTGCCTGGCCTGTTACTCAACAGCACAAAGAGAGAGAGTAACAAAACCTGTGGCAAATCCCCTGGACAGGTCTGCTGACAGATGACTGACGTGTCTGCTGACAGGTAACTTGTTTTACACACTGCTACAATAAGCTCCTCAGCTACAGAGCTCAGCTGTAGACCTTCTCAGCTTTGCTTTCCAAATAAAGGGGAAGAAATGACATGTTTCTGCTGTCACTACCCTCAAACAAGACAGAATTTGATCAGTAACCTCCATGCTGGTTGATCTTCAAGCTCTAGAGCTGTTACCTGTGCATAGTTCATGGCTTGCAGTTTGCTTTTCAAAAACTCACCCATCAAAACCCTACAGATGTTTCTGGCTGGCTCCATCAGGAGTAATGTCATGCTGACCTGGTTTTATATCTGTTTTTAGGGCTTTTTGTGTGCCAGAGTGTAAGATAAAGCTGTTGCCACTGCTAATACCACTGTTGGTATCAGGAAAGCAGAAGATTTGTTTCACAGTTGTGACACTAAAGGTCAACTGGAAAAGCTGGTCTCCTGCACACTCGGAGAGGCTGTGGGTTGTACAGCTGTGTCCATATATGTTCTGACAGGTTCCAAGTGGTGCTTGGCTAGGGACTTTGAAAATTCAGCAATACACGTCATTTGCTTACAACAGCCAGTTTTCTTCACTTTAGCCATGGGTAAAAAATGATTCATGCAAGAGAGGCCACATGTTGAACAGACTGGTGTAAACCAATTATGCCATGTTCAAAGTCAGCTAAAACATTCTCACACAAAAAGTCAACTTAAGCTACTATTTCCCACAAAAATAATAATAAAAATAAGCTTAACAAACACTTACTCTGATTCTCAAAACTCATTTTCTATTATGTTTCCTTTTTCCAGCTTTTTTTGGCAGAGTGCCAAGTAATGTATCAGCAGAAGTATGTGTGTCATAATCTGGCAAAAGGAAAAAAATGTATATTTTTAGTTTTAAAGTGTTTATAATTTCAATAGGTGAAAAGCATACAGGACACGGAAGGACAAAATAGCCCATGGAGAAATTTCAGCAGTGAGTATGAAAGCATCAGCGTGTGAGCTTCAGCCTAAGAGTGAGCCTGGCTGGGAATAGACATTTCCAAAGACCAACATTAGTAACTGGAGCCTCCTGAGCTTGATATTTCTCCATCTGTGCTCTTAGCAGACTTCCCTCCCAAACTTTGGTTCAAACTACACAAGGATGAGGGGCATGGGACTGTGACAAAACCCCAGAACACGTTTGCCCCTCAAAACAATCTGCCTTGACTGATGGCTTCCCATTGTCCCATCCCACTGAGTCCTGCTCTTCAGTGACACAAACTCCAGTGGTCCTCCTGGGGGCTCCTCAGCTCTCCACCTTCCCCACTCATCCCACCACTCAGTTAAGGTCTGGCTGATCTCTGGGAATGTGGCTTCCATGAAGGGTGCTTGTCCTGAGGATGAATAAGGGAGCAGAACAGCTACAGGAAAAAAGAGAGGACAGTGGACAACAGGAAGCACATGCAGCCAGAACAGCTGATAATGGAGCAAAAGCCACTGAGTGAAGAAAACTGCTGGAAATACAGAGCAGTAGTGATAGCAGGGCTGGGAATTTTTGCACACAGTGAAAGAAAAGCATGGAGCAAAGCTGCAGCCTGGGAAACAGGTTGAGAAGCAGAAGATGTAATAGATTGTCTGGACATGTTCTTTCACTCCAGAGCTGTTCATATGCCAGGAGGACAAGGAAATGGCTTGCCAGGACCATGTCAGGTTGCTTGTGAGTGGCCTTGGGTCTCCCAAAAGGCCACCCCACACCTCTGCAGTGATGTTGAAGGAACATCAACCCACAGAGAACAAATAAATCAAACACAGCAGCTGAGAAAGGGCCACAGTGTTGAATGGAGTACCCAGAAAGTCAGAGGTCTGAGCCTTGATCTCCCAGCACCCTTGGGCACTCATTCCTGCAGCAGTGGGTGCAGGTGAGCAGTGAGGACACAAGCTGCAAGTGTGAATTGCAGCCTCTGAGCTGCTGAAGCCCTACAGGAGCCACACAGACAGGCACAGTCGTGTCCTCTCTGCTTGGCACGGGGATGTGGCACTGCAGGAGCTCCCCAGCAGCAGAGGGAGTAGCTGCTGGAAGCATCCACACACATCCCAAACTAAGCCATGCTCAGTCCATCCAAACACACCAGAGGTGGTTTGTGCTGCCTTTGTTGCCCGCCCGGCGCTGTGCTGCCAGCTGCTATCCTCCAGTGCCCCTCTGCAATTGGAACGGAGCAGCATGGCAGGGATAATGAGGTTTTGATCACGGCCAGGCTGCCACCAGCAAACAGCCCAGGCACACAGAGATCAAACGGGCCAGCTGCAAACAGAGAGGGGAGGAAGGAGCTGCCTGGGCTCTGGCTGTGTGCGCTGTGCAGGAGGCGCAGGCGGCACGGCCCGGGTCTCCCAGCGACCCCGGCATTCCAGGCAGCCTCCTCTCCCGGGACCGCTGCCCTGCTCACACACGGAGGCAGCCAGACGTGAAGGGCACGGAGCTTTCCCAGGCTCTGCCCTTCTGCTTGTCCTCCAAAAGCATTGTAATTAAAAGGGGCGTAGGCAAAGAGGGAGCTGGGGTGCCTTTTTGCCACATCTTCATAGCGTGCAAACAGGGTGAAAGGGATTTTTCCCCTTCCAGTACAGCCCCCCATCCTTCCAAACCAAAGGATCTCAGTGAAATATTTGCCTTCAGGAGAAAAGCTCATGAGCAAAAACTTTCAGGGTCATTTACATCTATTTACTGGAGCTAATAAATATGTAAATTGATTTTTAAATTGTGGACCTGGATCCCTTTAGAAAGGCAGACACAGAGCCCGATTTGAACGGCTGCTAAGCCAGTGTAATTACAAAATAATGCTGTAAAGATTCCTTCTTCTTTTCCCGTTTTCCTTCAGAATCCATGATATGGGGCTTGAACCTGGGTATGGACCTGTATTCTGTGGATCCTTCCTTCTTTCTTATACTTTAAACCTGGAGGAATTTGGAAACAGGAGCTGTCTCAACTGTGACATCCACATATGCTTTTTAGAGAAGAGAGCCAATACAGAGATGGAGACATTTTACCTGGTTTAATATCTAAATTGTTGCTGAGAAAGTGTCCACCAGGACTGGGGACACATCGCAGCAAAACAAGGCATGATATGGAAGATTCAGAATTAATTATGGGATGCTCTGGAAACACCCAACTCCCCTTCACTGCCTGAAAGCTGATGGCACATTGGAGGGTCAGTCCCTCTCTGGCCTGGGCTGCCTGACACTGATTTTTGGCTTCCATGGGGAATATCCTGCTTTAGTGGTTTCCTGTGTCAATAATTTCCGACTGACAATGCCTGTGTTACAGCACTGAGAGCTGTAGGTGAGCACCTTCCACCTGTCATTTACACCTGGTGCAAACTGAAAGTGGCTCTGCTTTGCCTCCATCCCTGTGGGGTTTTTTCCCCAGGTGAAACAAGAAAAAACAGAGGGTTTTGAAGCAGCAGCACCAGGGTTTCACAGGTAGCCTGCACACAAGCTCACACACACATGAATATAAACAACTTGAAAGCAAACCCAAACCTCAGAGTTTCATTCTTAGCTGGAAACTCATTGCTTTTCCTCTCAGAAAAGTTCATTGGAAGCTTTTATGGAAAGACTGATGTCTAATCTTGTGGCACGTTTAACAATGGAGCTGCAGAAGCATCCCTTATTAATCTGTGATAGTGTGGCAATGTCACCTGATGTTCTGCATCCTCTGTGGAACCATTTAGGACCTGGCGTTGCAAACATAAGGACTGGGAGCCTCACAGGGTGTTCTAGAACCCATTTCCATACTTCCCAAAGGGATGAATCATCCCTTCCTGAGCCTCCAGGGCACATCCCTAACTGGAGTTTGAAGGTGCTTAGAGCTCACACTGCTTTGGACCAGGCAGAGCTGCTGCCCGTGGCAGTAAGGCCAAGCAGACCCGGCCCTGGGCCATCAGCCACGGGCACTGGGCCACCCCTGTGCTGCAGGAGGGAAGCTGCAGGGTAGGTGCGTCAGTAGAACTGCCACTCCACCACTCCTTTTCCTCATCCCTCAGAAGGTAAATAAACTTAATCCCAAATCCACCCGCTGCTGTTTGAGAAGAGCAAATAATTCCGAGTTTGAAGTGAGATGGGATCACACCATGCTGAGGACCCTGGGGAAGGAGAAGGTGCTCAGCACAGCCTGCAGAGCAGGGCAGCTTCCAAGCCTGCGAGCATCTGGTCTCTGCCTGATGCACAGCCTTTGCATCCACAGCTGAGCCACTCAGCTGATCAGGTGCAAGGGGGGTCTGGATGGACCTGATGGAAATAAAAACCTAGCAAATACCTGTGCATTTCGTATCAGTGGATTCCATAGAATCACAGAACTCTTAGGGTTGGAACAGACCTTCAAGATCATCTCATTCCAAGCCCCTGCTACACTTCCCGCTAGACCAGGCTGCTCAAAGCCCTGTCCAACCTGGAACATTTCTAGGGATGAGGCATTTTCACCTTCACAGCCAAAAATCTACATTGTGCTGTCTTTGAACACACACAGAGGAGTGAACTCGCTTGAGGCTGGGACAAAAACTACTCCGAGGAGATTGCAATCGCCCCCAAAGCAGTGGCATGTGCACCTCACAAGAAGAAATAAAAGCACATAATCTAAGTTTGCTCAGGTTTAGCGAAGGTCAGAGATTTTCGCACCTAGGTGAGTTGTCATCTGCCTCGGGGCAATTCTCTTTTCTCTCGCATCCTTTGCTGGAACAGCGGGAGAGCTTTACTGGCGTGAAAGACTAAACTGGCTTCAGGCTGTAAAGGACTTGAGTCACAAACCACTTCTCCCCCCTCCCCCCGAAACACACTTTCATATTAATTCAGGACCTTCCAAAATTGTCCTAATGTCTCCTCACCTGTTTGTGCTGAAAACTCGTGGAGGGCCGAGGCTCGAGCTATGGGAGGTGACAAAACATATGGGATTTGCTCGAAGCAAAGTAGTTCTAAACTGATGGGCTCAAAACTTCTCCTCCTTTTAAATACTGAGCTTCATTTCCAGGAACCTAAACCACACGAAGCAATTACCTAAGAACAAACGCATCATTAAAACACAGCAGCAGCAGCAGCAGCATCGAAGTAAAGATTAAAAAAGAACCATTCCGTTAAAAAGTGCAGCAATACTTGCACGAGTGGCAGCCTCTAGGCTCTGGAATAAACTTGTGTCACCACAGCCCCTGTCAGGACAGTGACCAAGAGGGAGCTCCACATGTCTGGTACTCCAGATTTCTTAAAGGCATATTTAGAACCAAAAACTTTATCGCTGCTTTTGAACACTTGCTGCCTCTTTAAATGTTTTCCTCTTTATTAAAACCTTAGTCCTTTCCTTTGTTTTGGGGAGTTTTTTGGCTGGGTTTTGTTGTTTTGTTTTTTTGTTGTTGGGTTTTTTTTGGTTTGTTTTTTTTTTTTTTTTTGCAAGTTCTTTCATTTTTCATTTCTTAAACCTCCCATTCAAAAACTGTTTTGGCTTTTAATTAAGGGATTTTTTTTCTGCATCCAGCAAACTGTAAACCATGTCACTTGGATACAGCAAAAAGCTGAAATTCCACAGATTTACATAGTCATACATTGTGCTGGGGGGAAAGTGTGCTGGGCGTTCTTTGATTTTTGTATCTTGCATTAGCATTTGTTGGCATTTGAAAAAGGGAAAAATATAAAGAAAGGAGATATAAAGGGAAAAGAAAGAAAGGGAAAGAGAGAAAGAAAGAGAGAAGAAAGAAAGGAAGAAAGGAAGAAAGGAAGAAAGGAAGAAAGGAAGAAAGGAAGAAAGAAAGAAAGAAAGAAAGAAAGAAAGAAAGAAAGAAAGAAAGAAAAAGAAAGAAAGAAAGAAAGAGAAAGAAAGGTTGCTGTGATGAACGTAAAATATGACCTTTTCTTTTTAAAAGTTTGTGCTGTCCCTCTTGTTTAGCACCAGTGCTGCTCACCCTTTCCCTTCAAGACGCTTCAGAGCTGTTAAGCATCTAGGGGTGATAATTTGACTTTCAGCTAAGCCGGAGGGCTGCAGCAGACAGCAGTAGGTGGTGATGTAATAGGTACCAACGCACATGGATATATAAATGTCGTGGCTAGGGCTAAAGCGCTATGGCTGAGCAGCTATAGAAGAAGATCAGCACTTCAGACAAGACTCCTGGAGTTGAGATCAAGTTCAGAAGCTCTTGCTCCTGGGATTTCCTCTCCATGCAGCCAGCCCGGGGAAACCGCAGATCCTCAGGGGACTGAGCACTAAGCTCCCTCCCTCTCTCCCTCCCTCTCCGCTTTGCTTTCTGGTTTTCTTTTTTTCTCCTTTTTTAATATTTTTTTTCTGTTTGGCTTTTGGTTGGTTTTCTTTTTTTTCCTCCCCTTCTTTGACCTCAGCATAAAGTGGGAGCTGGGGGCAGAGCATATTTTCGGAGCGACCGGCGGCCCGCCCGCGGGCACCCGCCCCCAAGCCGGGATGCCTCTCCCCGCGGCGCTGCTGCCGGCGCTGCTCCTAGGGCTGCTGTGGCCAGGGGCGGTGCGGGGCCGGTCGCCCCCGGGTCGCCTCCCCGCCGGGCCCCGCCAGCGCCGCTGGGACGCGGCTCTTTTCGCCCGCTCCGTCGCTCGCCTCCCGGCTGAGCGCCACGATGCCGCCCGCGACGGCGACTACCTCCTGGGCATCAAACGGCTGCGGCGCCTCTACTGCAACGTGGGCATCGGCTTCCACATCCAGGTGCTGCCCGACGGCCGCATCGATGGAATTCACAGCGAGAATCGATACAGTAAGCCGGCGACAGCCCCCGCGGCGGGGCAGGGGAGACCCTCCGCGCCCGCGGGACCGCCGGAGGGCAGTTCTGCGGGAGCGGAGCGGCTGACCTGCCCCGGAGAGTGGCATATCCCGAAAGGAGGGTGGGTGCATGGCAGACCTCGAGCTTCCCTCAAAAGTCCGGCAGCCGGCAGCACCGTGGGGCTGCGCCCCTCGGCTCCCCCGCGGATGGCGGGAGCCCGGGGTAGCGGGGCGGCGACCGACCCCATCGGGAGCTCCGGAGCTGCTCGTCGGGCGTTCGGGAGGGGCTCATCGGAGCTGCTCAGTGCCGTGCTGTCCCCTTGCCGCCGTCAGGCATCAGGTGTCGGGGTTGCCTCAACACCTGGAGGACCCGCAGTGCCGTGGGCCGCCCACTCCGAGCAGGGACTGGGGTGAGCCCAGCTCGCCCCCAAAAGCATCTGCTGGGGAATTAACCCCGTGGCCCCATGACTCTGCTATCCAACTGAAACAATAAGATCCAGGAGCGGGGATATAAGCTGCATGATGACAAATGTTTCATTTGCCCCTAAGCTTATTTTAACCTTGCCTACACAAGAGGATGCCTGGGGGGCAAAATAAAAATAGATACTTAGCTAAAAGAAGAGAGGTCCCAGCATGGGGCACAGGACAGCATGTGGAGCATGAGGCTGAGGTTCTGTGGCCACCCACAGCAGTACTGGGATGTGGGGATCCACACTGGGGATGGCAGCCTGTGGGTGAGCACAGCGTTGTCACCACACACTCTAGGGCACACCCGTTAGTCCCCCTGATTTCTGCGTCTCCTGTGTAGGTCTGCTGGAAATTTCTCCTGTGGAAAGAGGTGTGGTGAGCATATTTGGTGTCAAAAGTGGACTCTTCGTGGCCATGAATAGCAAAGGCAAACTCTATGGATCTGTAAGTAGCCACTGAGCGTGTGCCTGGGGAGGGGATGGTGGTCAACTGGGGTGAGATGTGTGCACGGTGCTAAAAGCTCCCAAACTCCATCCTTGCCCCTCCTGGGTCAGGCAGCACAGAGCAGCCCTTCCTGCCTTGCCAGCAGAAGGTGTGCTGCCCAGTTATGCTGCTTACTGAGCTTTTGGAGTGAAGCCCTCTCTTCTGCATTACACTTCCTTGGTTCTCACATAAAAACTGTAGTCCCCCAACCATGGCTGCACATCTTGTCTACCTCACAGACCAACAGATCAGTCATTTGTGTGGCAAGACCACAAGCTAGGCTTAGTCCATATATTTGTTATATCTAAGTACAAACAGCCTTAGGCAGGTGGGCAATCACTCCATCCCTCAGAGGGCACTTGAACTTGTGATCGGCCAGGCCCCACAAGTGACCCTTTATGATGTGAAGAATCAGTGACCTATAGATCACTCTTTGTTAATGCTTTTGAACAGACAGTCAGCTCCTGTGGCAGTTCAGCATCCTTGGGGTCTGAACTTCTGTTTAGGAGAAGGAAGATCCATTAGGAAGACAACACAGACCTTCTTTTACGTGAGATCTTTGGAAAAGATCGAGACATCTTGTAAAATATACTTGAGGTGGACAATGACAGGGTGTATCTCTGCTGGTGTTGAGCTGTCTTCCTGCTTTTGAGTTCAGTTCTGTACAAGTGACTCTGCTCAGCATAGTTTTAAACTCATGTTCCTGGCTCTCCTTTCTCACCCATGAATTTCCCATGTCATGTTCCCCAAGTGAAGGACCTTGGGCTGAGGAAGAGCCAAACTATGTCAGAGTTAACAGGGGCAGTTTCACATGAAGGCATGAAGTATCCAGTATTTTCTGGGCCATTGGTCCTGTTGTGGAGGATTGTGCCTTATATAAAAGCCAGGCAGAATCAGTCACCAAAATGCATCCTTTCTTAGGGATACTGCTGCCTTGGTGTGCTGGGTGAAATTATCCCTAGTGCAGTGTTCAGCTTGGCAGGCTGAGGCCTCTCTCACAAACCCCGAGGGTTTTGCCCAGCAATTAGAGATGAGTTCATTTGTCCCTTTCCAGATAAGACACACGTAAGACCTGTCCCTCTTTGTATGTACTTGCAAATGAAACCACATCCATGAAAGGTTGCCTGCTGTCAGATCTGTTTTCCTGATCCATTAACCTAAGTTGTCCAAACCCTACCTTTGATTTTAAATCTAAAGAAGCAAAAAATACTGTCCATGATGAGTGGCTTTTAAATGTCTCTTTCTCCTCAAGCAACATAAGAAAGTGCCAGTATTCTGGATTTTCTGAAGCCTCTCAGGCATTTTGTTGCTGGTGGGACAATTCAATGAGCAGGACCATGGAACTGGGCTTGGGCCTTACCCACCTCAGCTCTGTTAAGGTGACCCTGTCCCTCCCATGGGTGTCCTTCCCACCTTTAGGTGTATGTGCCTGGCTTGGGCACAGCATCCCTAATTGATCCTCTGGCTCCTGAGTCTTGTTTGAAGCTTCAGAGGCCACTTCAAAAGATTACTAAGTGGAGGGGGCTCACCTGCACATTTGCCCACAACACACCTTCTTACACCTGGTAGCAAGAATATTCCCACACCTGATGTTTAAAATTCCTTCCCTCTCATTCTTTCCTTTTCATTTCAGGCCCATTTCAATGACGAGTGCAAATTCAAAGAGATTCTCCTGCCAAACAACTACAATGCTTACGAATCCAGGATTTATCCCGGGATGTACATAGCCCTGAGCAAAAATGGAAGAACAAAGAAAGGCAATAAAGTATCTCCCACAATGACAGTGACACATTTTCTTCCTAGAATCTGAGACATCTCCCTTCAGACCTACCTCAGTACAGGGGAAGACGCAGAACAGAACACCTTTGGGGAAAAGAAACATGGTGCACTTTTATTGGAGAGTTTTATGCAAGAGTAGGTGTAAGATATTTAAGTTAATTATTTAAATCTGTATATATTGTCACAAAATTTATTTATAGTTACTTTTTTTAAAATTTTAATCTCTGAAAACAAAACAAACCTCCAACCCAAGGTCTTTCATTTCATGGTGCAACAGTAGAAGTCTTCTGCTTCGTGGTGAATTTAATTGAGTTATCACAGGTGTGCTGCTACTCCATGTCCTTCAGGTGACATCCAGTTCCTCTCTCCCAACGTTTTGCACTGTTTGTGTGTTGCTCAGTGTTTATTGCTGTACAGCTGTGAGTTTGTTTGTTTGTTCATTTGTTTGGGTTTTATGGTGGCTTTGTCCTCCCCTGCGCGTTTTCCAAGGCGCCGGCGGCTCCCAGCGCGGTTGCTGGCCGGGAGCAGGAGGTGCCAGGGTGGGATGCCAGATGCCAGCGTGGAGCCACACACAATGCCTGATCCCCTTTGCTATTTCACTGCCGCGGGATCGGTTTACCGCGGCACGGGAGTGCGGTGCTGCACAGCTACCCCGCAAATCTGTTTTTAGCTCCGCCAGCGCTGAACTTTGAACTGCCCTGCAGTCCATCTCCTCCGAGAGGCTGAAACGCCTCAGCCGGCTCACCAGGGCTGGGGCTGGGGTTTTCTCTGCAGATAAACCGTGGCCCTTAATGGGAGCTTTTATTTGGCACAATTGCTTGGCACGAGGCTAAAATATAACATCTGTCCCTCCCCCAGCAAACGCACTGTGGAACACACGGCAATGAACCAGCTCTACTTCACTCTAACCAAATTCCCTTTCTTATTTGGAGACTACATTCATTTTTCAAAGTGTGGGGAGCTCTATAACGCTCCTAAGTTTTCTACAAGGGAAAAGCATTTGCTGGTTTGTAGCAAACACAAGCTCCACAGAAAGAATTTAGATTAATGATGAGGAATTGAGGTTGGGTTGTACTATTTATTATTTTTGCTGCAGTATCTGGAAGGAGAAATATGCTGCTTTTTTTTTTCTGTCTCATTCCCTGATGAAGTTGATTAATTTCTACCTCACTAACTCTCAAAGCCAGTCTCGTAACAAATTCTGCATGGCAGGAAGGTGCCCACTTTCCTGCTTGGGCTTAAAGTTCTGGAGGAGGGCCTGGGGGAATAATCATAATCCCAAATCTCTCTTTTTTCCATATGTAGCCAAAAGTATTCAGGATAGAGTCGGTTGCATCCTATTTGAGCCTTGTCACGTTTGAGCTATCTTTACCCAGTGGTTTACTTTTAGTAAGGGTAATCATGGTGAAAATATTTGCAGGCAGCTGTCAGGCTGCAGTACTATATCGTGATGAAGTAATCCTATATTTTTCCTTATATATTTTGCAAGTGTAACGCATGTCTGTAACGTGATGAAGGAAAAGATAGATTTGATTATGGGGGAATCACTAAAAGGATTCATGTGTCTTTGTTTTTTCCTTCTATTTTTTTTCTTTCTTTTTTTATTTTTTTATTTAAAAGATACTTCATCTTTGGGGCATCAACATGTTAAGTGGGAACCAGGACTAACCACAATGTTTGATGACTTAGAGGATGTTTACAGATGATCTTCCAATCTAAACTAATTATTTCCGACTACACAAATCTTTGATTCAGCTTTTCTTCTTTTCCTCTTTACATTCCTACACAAAAGCCTTGGTTCCTTTGTAATGGTATAGACCTGGCTGTATCCTCTACTTACACATGACCTTGAAGAGAAACTCTATTCACCAAAGTTCAGTAAGATCAGAGCAGACCAGGACCAGACCTTAAGGCAGCTGCTCTTGTAGCAAAAATAACGAAGGAAAAGGAAATGTCATGCCTAAGGATTTTGAATTTTTTTTTCTGTAAAACTGGGAATTTTCTGTACTTTCTGTGTTTTCTATATGTGAGTAATCATCGTGTATTTATCACCACTACCTCTGACAACTGATGATTTTGCTCCAGATTTCAGATAGCAAAATCAGACCACAAAGTTTCTCTCTGGGAATGGTTCTTCTTTGCCACTTTTCACTTCATTAAATCCACAACCAACGGCCTCACATGAGATATGTTCAGAGGTAGTTGTTGTAGCTTTTAAGTATTGTGATGCAACCTTGATAACAATGTTACATGGTATGAGCTTTCACCATTTACCAGAATCTGTCTGTAGTTTTATACAGGTGCTGTTCAAGACTGTGGTGTATGTGCTGTGCACACTTAAATGCATAATAAATGATAAACGTTTACAATTCATGACACCCTGATACTGATTTTTAACTCTTTATAACGGAATGCATCCAGCAAGGAAAGGAAGAAAAAAAATGCTATTTCACTCTCCCAAAGCCTGGGGAGCCTTTGCACCTTTGCCAGCTACTCCAGGACTGACAGCATGGATTTCTTACTCAGCTAAAGTTCCCCCTGCCAAAGCTGGAAGTTGTCCAGGAAAGCCCAGCTCCAAGCTCAGTAACAGATACGCACTCTTGCATCTGCCACATGCTGCTGCTCTCACTTGTGTTATTTCCCTGGTTATTAACAATGGCAGCATCCAAAATTAATGGTCAGGGACACAAATCAGCTGCAAGGCTTTTGTTGCTCATTGTTAACGTTACAAACAAACCTGATTGCCTGGTTTTGGCTCCGCTGAGCGCTGGTTGCTCTCTCTATGAATTGTGACAGCACTGACGCAAGAAACCTGTTTGGTTTGGGATAGGATCTTTATAAAATTAGTGTTCATACTCAGTACAAATGTACAGAAATCTGAAGTGCTGCACAACATCATATGGTGAGATTAGGAAACATTTATGCACTGGAAGAGTGGTCAAAGCTCCCAAGGGAAGTGGTGGAGTCACTGTCCCTGAAAATGTCCAAAAAATGTAGAGTAGATGTGGCACTTTGTGATATGGTTTAGGGGACGTGGTGGTGTATGGTTGAAGGCTGGACCTGATGATCTTGACTGTGATTCTTTGGCACAACTTTTATTTGTAAATACTCACACAGGTGCACTTGCACACACATGTACACATCATGTCCAATTCCCGTGCTTTCAGTTTTACCCCTTCCCTATGACTAGGAAGTGTTTCATAATGGGAGAGACAACATTCAGGTTTGATTTTTCACTCCCTGACAGCAAAGAGAATTTTTCCAGCTCAGTAAGGACCACACAAAACAGAAATCCAGACCCCATCAAACAGTCTTCTCCACTTCATTTTCTACTGAGTGATGATCTTTTTTCTGTTCTTGGCAAGGGGAAGGCGATGGATGAGCTGGGAATGTCCAGTGCCCTCGCTATGAACAAGGGCAATTTCTCTCTAAAGTTGTACAGGCTCTATAAATACGTGGCACAGGTGGAGTTTTTATAACTGCACAAGTATAGCTGCAGCATATTTAATGTTGCTATGAATAGAGCCAGAATAAATAGGCAGGCAGACATAAGAATTTCTCATCATTAACTTTTTTGTTTACAATGTCCTAAAAAGAACAAACACAGATTTATCACTGCCAGGACTGCCAAAATTATAATAAAAAGTTGTCACCAGGGCTAAAAAAATTTTGCAGCCTTGGGGATGAAATTTTATCAATTACAATTTTAAGACTGGAGATAAATCCTAAGGCTTGGCTGTTAGTAAGGTGAGATTTTAGGGTAGTAGCTTTGCAGGTTCATAGGACCTGGAGTACTGGTGCTGCACATGTGTCCTAACCACAGGAAAATATAAGGGCCACCACAGATAGAACAGCTTGAGATGTCACAGAGGACTCTGGAGAAACTGTCCTCCTCTGGCATCACCCATTTTTCGCTTCATTGCTAAGCCAGCTTTCATAGAATCATAGAATCATTATAGAATCACAGAATCATCAAATCATCTAGTCATAGAATGGTTTGGCTTGGAAGGGGTCTTAAAATCCACCTAGTTCCAAACCCTCTGCCATGCGCAGGGACACCTTCCACCAGACCAGGCTGCTCAAAACCACATCCAACCTGGACTTGAACACTTCCAGGGATGAGCTTTCCTCACATTACCCTTTGAGGCAGTAAAATCAATGGATTAAAGGTAAAAATCAATTTTAACCCTCCAAAAGAAGGCACTGATATGTCACGGGTTGTAACGTTTCTGAGGCCGCTGAAAGCATTGCCATGGCCAAGGTTCCTGCCACCCACTGAATATTTATCTGCATGGAACGACCAAAAACCTTTCCTGAGGATGGGTTCTGCCAGCTGGGCAGATCTCCCTCCACCCAGGGATGATCCAGCCTGTGGGATAACCAAAAAGGGAACTGTGCCAGCCTGGCCCTGCACCGTGTCCTTGTTCACCAGGGGGAGGACAGAGACTCCAAGCCCCATCCCTCCTTTGCAACCTTGCCTGTTTTAAACAGCCCGTGCTGAGCTTTTTGTGACTCACCCGTGACATCTCCCAAGTTGTCTGTATCTGATCTGTGCTAGTAAAAATCAGCATGACAAAACACTGCCTTGTGTATAAATAGCCACAGGTTTTTCAGAGCGGCCACCGAGTTTATGGTGCCAGAGTGGGTTGTTCACACTTTACCACTTGGTTTCCACCGCAGCCTGTGAACTGACCATGCAAGTGGCCAATTAAAGGCACTCTGCTAAGGGCTGAGGAGGCTTTTAATAATGACTAGTGAGCACCGCATCGAGAGAGTTGAAAGGAATTCCCTGAAAAGCTGTAGCTACCTTTATATGACACGAAGTACTGTTGCTTGTCAAGCACAGATGAGAGCAGATTTTTAATGCGGAAAAGCCAGTGTGAAGTTAAAAAAAAACCAAAACAACCTCACCAAAACAAAACCACCCCAGTTCTACTTCTACTAAATAATCTAAAAATGGATGGCACAGTGCAAAATCGTAATGCCAAGCTGGTATCAGGAAATACAACATGCGAAAGAGGGACGCAGCACAGTTTCTGTTCCCTGCATATGTCATGATTTCCAGACTTCAGACAAGAAATATTTCCCTGAACCCTTTGGTTTAAAAATTTGGTTACTTAAAAATATCACCCAAGAAATGTCTACCACTAGTCACTTCAGGCAAACAACTACTTAATGCAAAACAATGTCACCTACTTAGATCATAATTTTCATCGTAAGTTCCAAGGCCAGGTTAGATGGGGCTTGGAGCAACCTGGGGTAGTGGAAGGTGTCCCTGCCCATGGCAGGGGATGGAATGAGATGGGCTTTAAGGTCCCCTCCAACCCAAAGCATTCCATGAACCTGTGCTCCTAAACACCACCCAGTCCAGCACCATCTCATGGGCAGGGACACCTTCCACTATCCCAAGTTGCTCCAAGCCCCTTCCAGCCTGGCCTTGGATGCTTCCAGGGATGGGGCAGCCACAGCTTCTCTGGGCAGCCTGTGCCAGGGCCTCACCACCTCGCAGGGAAGGATTTCTTCCCAATATCCCATGTAACCCTGCCCTCTTTCCATTTAAAGCCATTCCTCCTTGTCCTGCCACCTTGTCCCCTTGTCCAACGTGCCTCTCCATCTCTTCCAAAGCCCCTTTAGGTACTGGAAGGGACTCTAAGGTCTCCCTGGAGCCTTCTCTTCTCCAAGGGGAGCAACAGCAAGGTCCAGCCCTTCCTTCCTGAATGCTCAACCAGACTCCATGAAGTGTGAGGAGGATGGTGAGCACCCAAAACTTAACTCAGCTGTGGCGCTGTGGTGGGTATAAATGACTGATAATGACAAGCACCACGAAAAATCATGCCAGGAAGGTTTGAACCTGGGCAGTTTACCTTAATTCAACTTTTTGACACTAATATCCCTGGGCTTTTAGCTCCTTGTTTCCAGTCTGTCACAGTCTTCAAAATATGTTCATTAATACACCAAAATTTGTGAGACAGGAAGATTCTGGCTTTGTAAGAACATGAGGTCAGTCAGCTTTGGGCTGAACAAAACAAAATGAGGAATGGGTGCTCATTTATTGAACAGCCTCTGTACTAGGCACTGAAAGAGGCAGGATTCCTGACAAAAAAACGTGGTGCACGACCAGATTTTAGTTTCAAAGCAGGTTTAATTTAGTTTTTCTTAAAGTCTGAGTGCTGGATTGACCTCGGGTAACTTCTAGTGTCATTCTGTGTGTGTACATGCAATTGCATTTTATTAGTAATCATACCATTTTATTGTGGGTAGATACAGGAGTACCCATCCTCTATGACTTCCCAGGCTGTGGTGACCTCCACTGTCGTTCATTCACACTGCTCCATATAGGTTAAAGAAAGTGATTTAGTGATGTTTGTACCAATTACCATATTCCAGACTCAAACTGCTTGCTAATCAGGTTACCTCTGAAGTACAAATCAGATCTTTATCAGCTTAAAGGTATTTGGCAAGTGTCAAAACCACTTGGTAAAACTCGGTGGTTTCTGGGGAGCTACTATTTACATACTTTTTCATTATCTCTGCAGCCACATCTGTTTGCTTCCAGTGCCTTCAAGAAAGGTGTTTGTAGTGCTGGCTGGGGCCCATACAGCTGGTGAATGCCACTGAGGGGAAGGTGCCTGGGAGTAGAAACGGATGAGAAGCACCACCTGCGGGACGAGCATCCCTCACAGACAGGAGAGACCCCAACCCTGCGGGGATCTCCTTAAAGGAGATTAGAAGGAATGTCCAGCCATGCAGCTCTGAGTGATGGCTGCTTGGCAAGCTTGAGGGCTCACCCATGAGGAGCATTTTGGAGCTTTTAGTGGACAAACCTTTTATAAACTCTTTCTCTTGGCCAGACGGTAACTGGATCCCTGCTCTGATCCCTGTCTAGGGTGGGGATGGTCCCAGGCTGGCTCGTGGCTGAGCAGCACAGTGGGATGGATGTCCTTCTCAGGGCTCCTTCATCAGCAAGCTAAGGCTGCTCCAGAGCCTCCCCATGCCCAGTACCAACACTAAAACCCAGCACTGCGATGGCCCTTTCCCATCTCAAGCTCCTCCTGGCCCCGTGGCAGGGCAGCCCCAGCAGCCAGGAAAGACTCAGCTCCTCCACCAAGAGTGAGTACCACTGCTCTGCCAGGCTGGGACACCTCTCTCCTCTTCCTCCTGGAGGGAGGGAGATCACTGTGCTCCAAACCTTTCCCCTTTCTGGGAATGGGCTTGTAACAGCCCCTCAGTGCTCACCTTCCATCCCGAATCCCGCTCCGAGGCACCCTGATGCTGCCGTGAGCAGGAGCTCAGCCACGAGGAGTTACACATTAACCCGGGCAGTTAGCTCCCTATGTCCCCTGTGTGTTTTCACTCTGGAGCCAGAGTGTCTTTCTGTCGGTGCTTTTCCTCCAGTGAGCTCTGAGATAAGGGCTGATCTCCCCGCGCACAGGGGCTGCAGCCCTGGGGTTACTCCAGTGCAACGACCCTGGGTCTCCTCAGTGTGCTCCAGGAACCTGGGTAGGACTGACCTGCCAACAGAACTTTAGCTGCAATTTATTACGGCTTTTCCACAGCTCCTAGGCAAGATTACCTTGCTTTTTGCCTTGGTTTTGACCTCCCTCTGCCAGGGCAGGGTGACTGGCACTGCCTTTCCCCAGAAGCCCTGCCTGTGCCCAGCTTCCTCCTCACATTGAGCCCAGAAATATCCCCCATCCAAGCCAACACACTTCCTTCTTCCACATCCTGTTTTGACACATTTGCACACTCCTCTTTTGATTTTCTACCACCTTTCCTGATGTTTTTCAGTTGCGTTCTCTCTGATCGCCTTCCAGTTCTCTCCCATTTTTTCTACACCTTGAACTCTTTTGTGTAGATTTTATTCTGGGGACCTTATGCACCATGTTAAGGCCAAAGACACTCAAGGAGAAAGACACTTAAGCTTTACCCAAGCATTGACCTGGACCTGCCTGCTGGCCAGGCAGGGACAGAAGAGCAGTGATGCAAACTCTGCCAACGTGGGAGAGACTCATACCTGCATCCAACCCCATGACTCAGATTTGTTCCTGCAGATGTTAATATGCATGGACTGCCTGCTATGTTCTTGTCAGGGTGGGTTTATTTTCACAGAATCACAGACTCACGAGATGGTTTGAGTTGGAAGGAACCTTTAGAGGTCATCCAGTCCAATGAGCAGGGACATCTTCAACAAGATCACGTTCCTCAAGGCCCTGTCGAACCTGACCTTGAGAGTTCCCAGGAATGGGGCATCTACAGCCTCTCTGGGCAATCCGTGCCAGTGGTTCACCACCTTCATTTTAAAGAAGTTGCTCCTCATATTTAGTCTGAATCTACCCTCAAACTCTTTGTTTCTGCTCTGGTCTGTATCTGTATCTGCCCTCAGTTTTCATCTACTGCGGTAAATTCTCATTTCAGTTTAGCACAGAGCTTCTGACTTGCCCATATTTCATTTTGGCCCACGTATCTCCTTTCCCTCGGTCCTTTGCAGTTTCTCTCCCCATGTCTCAGGGCTGCAGAGGTGACCAAGCAAATTTTGAGCCAGCCATGGCCAAGCTCAGCCTGTGAGGAGTTCAACACTTCCCTCGGAAGAGCAAGGTGTACCAGTCACGAACCCTGATGGAAGGAGAACTAGAACACCCAGTGTCTGCTTACTAGCCAGAAGGGCATAAAAAACAAGTTGTTCATGCTCTCTGATAAGTTATCAGATGTGATTCACTGGGCTGTATCTGTTTTAGCAATCACAGCATGGGCACTTCAGCACAGGGTTTTTCAGCATGCTTAGGGTGGTCAAGGAAAAGAACTTAAGTGTTTATAGAGCCATGTAAGTTGTAAATATAGCTCTGATAGTCTCATGCCCTGCAGAGGAGGCATGCCCTGATGGAATAATGACAGCAAAGTGTGTTTTCATCAGAAAGATATCTACATAGATGGCCACCTCACTTGGCTTTGTGTTCAATAGGGATTGATAGTGATTGTGTTGGAAGGAATCTGATTGCTGCTGAAGTCAGATCTATAAATGGAAACCCAAGAAATCACAGAGTAAGATAAACTCCTACTACAAGGTCTTTGACCTTGAGGGTCAGAAATTTAGCATCTTCTGCAAATCTTTAGAAATACGAGTCCCATCCAAGGCAGTGATTTATTTTAAAATAATTCTTGCTATTTATTTTGTTCATTTAAATATACATATAAACAGAAACATACAATTTAAATTATTTAATGGGTATTGTAGCCATAAAATAACATTGACAAATAATTCATGGAGTTGATGTCTTGGATTAATGATTAGTAAATAGTAAAGAATGTGACTTCATGGAATAAGATGATGTAATGTGATTATTCCTCAGGGTGTACTAGACTAGAGCTTATTCAGTAAATGTTATGATTTTGGAATATATCTTAGTCCAAAATATGGATTAAAGGAGTAAACACAAGCACAAAGGTTAATGTGATGAAAGTCTATCATTCCCTGAGATTACAAATTCAGACATTTCACTTCAGTCTTGGGCTTTTACACTTTTTGTTATCAAATAAATACCACAATGGCAATGTTCACATTAGAAATAAGACTGTAATTACCACACTTATAAACAAAGTCCTCCTCTGCAACCTGGGTGACTCTAATAAAATAATTATCACATATCATTAGGATTTAATCAGGACCCTGGAAGCCTCAGCTTACTCTCAGTCACACTCCTGGGTGTGCAGCAAAATGAACAACAGAAAAAATATATTTAAAGCACTTGGCAAATAAAGACTGAAAAATCACTGAATACCCGTTCAGGTAGATCTGGTGTAAAAAGGAACTCCTGGTATTCTGTGCTTGCAAGTCAGGTGAGGGTGAATAGTGACCTCACAGAGTGAGGGAAGGCATCTGCTGGGAAGCATTATTAGTTTATTAAATTATTAGATTAAAGCTCAATTTTTAAATAAGTTATGCTCTTCTGCTTGATGATGACAGAAAATAAATAAGGCTACCAGTGCAGTCATTGAATGGCTCACACTGAATTAGAGTTTAATAGTCATGGAAACATTCTGCTGTAATCGCCTTCTGACTTTTACAGAAAGGTGAGCAGATGCAGAAATAAGGACCAGATATGCATTTAATAAAAAGCTGTGGGTGTTCATGTGGGTGTCAGAGTTGCAGATTTAAAATCACCACATTCCCTTCTCCTCGTGACATAAATCTGAGGTTTCTTTACATTAGATTTCTGGAAGATGATGCAGTACAAATTTGGATTTATTCATTGTTTGCACTCTCCAGAAGTTAATTAAGAAAAATACAGAAGCAAATATGCATTTGCCTTGCCAGTTTGTTCTGATTCTATTCATAGGAGCACCAAACATGCTGTCCCCTTGATTGTGCAGAGCCCCACTCCCTTTGCAGGTTTGCCAGCGACAGTTGGGCACTCACTGCACAGGGTGCTGCGTTGGCAGAATTACCTTTGCATGTGACCATCAATAAAAATATTTCTTTGTGTCGGTGGTGGGAGTGCACTGAAGGATATATTCCTTGATAAAAGGGAAGAGTGAATGAACTGGCAACCATAAATCCATGTTTAAGGCAGATGCAGCACAGGTTCTTTATACAGGGTCACAAAAATACAACAGCCACAGCCCTGTGAGTGTGCCTGCAGATGTAAACATACAGACACACACTTAAAAACACCTCTGCTACCTATCAACACCTATTCCTTTTTCATCTGTCATGGGCATCTATGAAATTTCACTGAAGTTTGCAGTTCACAATTGTGTTCAAAATGGTGGCAAGTCCACTCAATATTTCTGTTAAAGAAAATGTTAAAAAACAGTCAGTGCTAATTCATTTTATATTTGACACAAGCACTCAAAAAATTGAGCTGTTCTAGAAGTCTGTGTAGGGACACACAGCCCCAGGAGATTTTTGTGTCTTTCCCATAAAATTTCTGTAAATAAAATCCACTTGGAAGTCAGTGGAAATAAAAAGAAAGTCTAATACAGGTGGTTTTTTTTTAATAAATAGAAGGCCACAACAATGTTGGTAATAAGATGATGTGCAACAAAGAAGAGTCAGTGGTAAAAACACTCCTTTTTTTCCTGCTAAGGAGATTACAAGGTTATAATTTGTAAAATAAGCATATTCCTGTTAATTAAATTAAGGACTTGGGCTGCATAAGCAAATATCGATCACAGGAGAGAAAGAGGGAGAGGGATGCTGAGTTTCACACATAATTTGTTTCTGGCTACTTAGCAGGGCTATGACAGACATTCGCTAAGTAGAAAGCAAACATTTACTATTTAGTTCTCCTTTGCAGCTACCACCTACAAGCCTCTATTAGCAAAAGTTGCCTCCTTTGGCAGAGAGGATGGTTTGTTGTGAAAATTTTTCCCTGTGATGGCTTTAAAAGAGCATTCGCTGCTAATTCAAAGATGTGATAGCTAATTAACAAACATACCCTTATGCTTTTATACCTTTCTAAGTTGCAGAACAGTATATCTTGCAGCCCTGATTCAGGTTTTCTGGAGTGAGTAGGGATCCTCCTACTGCCTTCACTGAAATCAAGCCCTAAATCAGATGCTGGAAAGGGAATATATCCAGCATGTGCCCCATCCCATGGGTGTCCCGCTGTTCATCTTGCTGGGATCCCACCCATTTCAGACGAAATGGCAAAACGAGCCCTACCCCCAAGGGAGGGGGGAGCTCCTTTTGGGATTCATGGCTCCACACCCCACTCTCAAACTCGCAGCCTCTGCTGTCTGCAGTCAACAAGGGCCCTTGTGTGGGGAGGCATTAATGCCGCTCTGCTAAATGTCAGCTCCGAGTGGCACAGCCCAAACAAAGCGGGAGGAATGCTGTGTCATGGCATGGGCTGCCAGCTGCCAGGGCACCAGAAAACAACAAAGCCACTTCAGCTGAGCTCCTGCAGGAATGTGTTCCTTGGAAGGAAAAGGAAAAGGAGGAGGGAGGACGGGAACTCAGATGGGAACTGGCGGTTTGAAAACCTGTCTAAACAAGCATATGGCACTTTCCTGCTCTTTATGCTTCAAAAATTAGAAGAGAAAATGTGAGATTCTTTCATTTATGTGTTTGTTAAAAAAAAAAATTTGCAATGGGTGAGCAATGTAAAAAAAAATGTATTATTTAGATGGAGATTTTAGACCACCCTGAGTACCACAGAGACATGAGCTGATGAAGTGCTGTTGCACATTTTGCCATATAAATAATATTTTAATTGACTAAGCGTCCACCCATTGTATTTTCTTTCTATCCTGGGGCAAATCCAATGGAGTATTTAACCACAATGCTCTTGACCAAAGGGTAGCAGAGTTGAGACGAGCTCAGATGTGGACTCACTGAACTGATGACTGGGATATGGCACTTACTGCTTGACCAGCCTTAGTATCAGAAGAAGAAAAGAGAGCAAATGTGATGCCTGTTTTCAAAAGAGGTCAAGGGAAGGCTATTAAAAAAAATAGAAATCAGTAAATAATTAGCACTAGATACCTTGTTTGAAACCCTAATGGAAAAAAAAAAATAGTAACCTTTGTTTCAAAAAGTCCCTCTAACAAATCGCCCGAGGTTGAAGAATTACTCTGTACGTTCCTTTTTGTCTTGTTCTGTAGTTATCTGTAGCCAACTACAACCAAATTGACATCATCCTGCACAAAACTCATCTTCAACCTGGCTCATTCCAGCCAAACTTAGGTCCTTGCACATCTCCCCAGACAGACTCTTCCAGTTATAGCGAAATATCTGAAGTATGTTGAACACCAAGGTTCTATGTTTAACCAATCCCTAAACCATCTGGTTCCACATAAAACCCAACTGGAAATCAGGAAAACTGTCAATCTGGAAAATGATGTCCTGTGGAGTAAGCTCTAATGTTTAACACAGCAATCTTAAAGCCTCAAACCTCTTGAGGCAGGGACCTGGCACCAGGCAGCATGACCAAAACAGCATTTACCAAGAAAGGAAAGACATGCCCAACTCTCTAAATCAAACAGTGTCTCAAATGCAATGGCATTTTCCCCCCAAGATTTAAAAAAGCAGTGATGGTCATTCCCACTCTTGGTGAGAACATGCATTTTGCTTTTGAGCCGTGACACAAAGATATTTGCTTCTATAACAGGGTTTTTGAATGATAATGATGCTTTGTCACTCTTTCTATACACTGAAGTTGAGTCTAGAAGTAAAAGGTAATTAAATACAGGGGTAGAGAGACTGAAATTTGTAAGATTTGTGTCCATCTCCTTTGATTTCCTCAGCTCTTTCATGGTGGGCTGGGGGCACTTGACACCACAGCCAAGGCTTCCTGTGCTCCTCAGTGGGGCTGGAATGGGCTTCCAAGGACAAATGCTGGACCTGGCCCTGACCATCGCCCCAGCAACATAGCAGAACCTGTGGGGCCAGATTGCTTATTCTTTGAAGGTAAGGAGGAAATGAATGAAACCATCACCAAAGCAAGGTAACAACGTACAATTTGAGGCAAGCTGAGGAAGGACAGCGGCCTTTGAGAGCAATGTGCATCCTGCTGGCCTTTTGTAGAGCCAGCTGCGGGGCCTGGTGGCAGCAAGGTGTCCAGGCTTCCAGATGTGCAGGTGCAAAGCCCGCAGACATCAAAAGCACTGATGTTCACATCCATTACCTGAGCACCACCCTTCTGTATTTCAAAGGGAAACCAGCTGAACTTTCCCTGTAATCACCACCTTGTGACATCCCTTTAATGAACCAGATTGTACAGGACCTTCGTGTCAGCCAGATAAAGAGGGTGCTGGCATTTTATTCTCCTCTGCTAGGATCCCTCCCAGCCCTGTTCTTCCTGTGGGGAATTCACCCAGGTTGCCCTGCAGCATTGAGGGAAAGGGCAGAGCCAGCAAAGCCACCACAGCGTATGGTAGGCAAAGCCGTGGTCATGAACTGGAAATGTTGGAAGAAGGCCAGGCTGAAATCTCAGGATAAGGGGAAGCATGGGCTGACAAACTCCTTGCAACTGCATTTGGCATTTTGTAATTTGGTTATGTTGTTTACTGGAGTTTAAGAAGTCACCTCTTAGCTCAGGATGATTGAATGTGCCATAACAGCAACAAATAGGATTTAGTAAATTGCCCACAGAGATCTGATTACTTTGACTAATTAATTAACATGTGATTGCTTGTTCAAACAGTAGTCAGTGGAGACTTTCCAATATGAACCTAGGTCTGTGACTAGTACCTGTCTCAAAGAGAAAAACTGCTGAAATTTCTGTATTTAGAATGTGCACATACATGGTATTTCCTCCCCTTCTGGACAAGTGGATCCCTAACTCATACCCTGGCATTTCTGCCTTGGGTGAGTAACCTGCACATTTAAAAAAGGCTCTGTGCTGTGCTGCTAAAGAGTTTCATCAACCACCCACACAAACAATATTTTTTTTCCAGGGTGTGCACAGAAAATAGTTTGGCCATTACATTTGTAATGGTCAGTAATTCAGTGGGTAAAAATATGTGAATGGGTGGCTCTATGCCACTTAATCTTTTCCTTTCTTACACTACAGTAGCAGAAAACCAAGAAGGGACAGAGTGTTTCTGTAGACAGGAGATTTAAGGCCCAGAGGAGCCTTAACAAAACCCACAAGAGGTCTAACAAAACTATTAAGAAAGTATCTTGTCCTGTGGTTCTGTGGTTGAGAAATTAATTTCAGAATTAGCTCCTACTTGCTGCATAGTGTTGCAGAAAGGAGGCTCATTCTTTAAACTCTGCTTCTCTCTTCTGTAGTCCCTCAAGTAACTCAAAACTGTAAGCCAGCTGTAAACAGGGTATCTGTCCATAATATTTCTGAGATATGTGACCTGCCTCATGCCCCTGTTATGATTTAAAGAAATTTTCAATTTCCTGGTTGGGAAAATTGTAATTTTCCCCATAGGGAATTCAGGAGTTTTGCCATAGATTTCATCTCTTTTGACCCATGTTTTGGTTTTGATTTTACCTAGCAGCCTGCTTTGCATTTACTTTGCATACATTGTTACTTTGCTAGCTTTCCCACAAGTAAATAATCTTAAATCAGTGATAATCCTCCCCATTATTCCTTAAACCTACTCTTGAGAATCAGAGCTACATGGATCTAGATTTGGAATTACTGCACCTACTGTATATGACAGGGGAAAAAAAAGTATATATTTAAGAAGACAGAAGATGGTGTGGCTATCCTGAATTATCCCAACGTTTTGCTGGGTGCTGAGGACCCAGCATCCACACTGCATGTGGCTGAAGGGAGTTGCTTCAGGTAAGGTCTAGCCTGATTCCGTGGCCTTGGTGGCCGCTGGGGCTAACACCATGTCAGGGGACCTCAGTGAGCACAAATCCAGGCCTGGTTTATTCCAAAGAGAATTCAGTCCCCATGCTCCAAAGCCACTTCCTCCTAAAAGCAAACTGAAGCTCGGCAAAGAGGGAAGTCTTTTCCTTCAAACCATTTATTTTGACTCCAGCTAAAATGATGCCAAAACAGACCTTTTGTTTTCTGCTGCACAGAAACAAAAGTCTAGTTTCACTGGGCTGTAGAGAGACACCCCACAGTCACTCACATGAGCTGCTAACCAGAATAAATTAATCCACCCTTACCTGTGAGGATCAGCCCTGAGAAGCAAAAAGTTATTTATTTTCCATATTTGGTCCTTGTGTTTTATTTTTTAAACTACCACTTGAATGAGTAATAAAATCAGTTTACTTTTTTACCTCCATTCATCTCCATGGTTAGGATCTGGAGAGGTGGCTACAGATCACTTATAGCTCAGCATTAATATCAACTTTATATAAATGCATTCTGATGAAATATTTAAGTTCTAAGCATTCCTTGAAAGCTGTGGAAAGAGGAAACATTTAGCTCTGTACAAGCAGCCACTGGCTGGCTCACAAACAAGCCAGCAGTAGCCATTTAAAGAACGTTGCAAACCCTTTGGACAATGTGTATTTTATTAGGAAAAGGAAGCACTGAAGAATACACACAGCAGGAAAAAGTAAATGCAGTAACTGACTTTAATGTGGATAAAAATGGTGGCGCAGGAAGAAATTCTGTTCCAGAAAGGTCATTCCTTTGCCTCTGCATTCCTTCCCCACATTTACATGCTGCTCGCTGGATTCATCAAAGGTCTTCATTATTCGCTCACGGCGAGCATGAAACAATCACTTTCAGATCTAATGACCTAATTACTCAAACAAGACAAATGAAAAAAAAAAAATAAGAGGCAGTTATTTACTTCAGACATTAGCATTTAGCAGCTCTTCAGAAAAGCCATTTAAACGACTTGTAGTAGGGAGTTAAACTTCAAGAACCAAGATCATCTAAAAGGGTGGGGTTTGATGACTACAGGCATTGGTGATGATTCCCAGCCATTATGACTCAGGCTGCCCCAACTTAAACTCCTCTCCCTATGGACCAGGCAACCATGAGCTGCACAACAAGGATGTTCTTACCACGTTTCTCCCCCAGCTTCCTTGTGGTCAATCCCAGATCATCCTGCATGCCCAGGGCCAACCCAGGGCTTTCAGTGACTCTGGGACCTCTACACAACATCTACACGAGCCAACGTTACCTTTAGAGATAATTTCTGCTCTCTCTAGATGTTTTTTTACTTCCTTCATTTCTTTCTTCTTTTCTTTCCTTCCTTCTTTCCTTCCTTCTTTTCTTCCTTCTACATCCTTCTTTTCTTCTTCTGGCACAGAAATCAGATGCAACAAGAGAAAATTTTGGATTGAATATTGGTAAATGAAGGCATAACCAAGACCATTTATTACTCAGACTTGCTGTGCCTGAAAAGAGACCCGGTCCAAAAGGTGGATCACAGTGGTTCTTTATTTTGTGTTGTTCTGTAGGATGGAACAGTAGTAATGATGCAATCACTACCAGTAAGTGTCCCAGTCAGGCAACGACTCATTTGGCACCCACATTTTTGCAGAAAAAAAAAATAGATACCGGTTTTATGATGGTGCTTATCAGTGCTGTGTCATTTACATAGCCACATAAATTGAAGAGAGGTGATTCTGGGGACAAGAATCAGAGTATGAACTTTTGAGCCTCTATGCAATTTCCCCTACAGATGTGAACTTTATTTGATGTCCCAGTACCTCTGTGAGTGTGGGATATTCATCCAGAGTCAGGAAATGTTCCCAGATATTATGCTTGAGCCTGTTCTATTTAATATACACCATTATAGAGAGATCCAGCTCATTTCCTAATTGCTATACATTTCACGCGGAATGGCAAACGGAAGGTTTAAGCCCCAGTGGGATCATATGTGTCTGACCCACAAATAATTGTGTGACACCAGAAGGTTTATTATCTCCTAGCAGGAATGAGGAGCATATTTCTTAATAGGTTCCCCACCCTGGGCCGTGCAAGCCTTCCTTTGAAGAGTGTCTCTATGGTAATTGATGTTAATGAGCAGCCAGCAAAGGAGAAACACTGGGTCACCAGGTAGGAAGCCCTCCAAGAGATAATCTAATTACTCTCCAAAACAAATTACTTTCAACCAAAACAAATTACTTTCAATCACTCTGCAACAGATAAGATCAGTGGAGGGGGCTCAAAGCTGATGACAGCTGGAGACTGAGGCTTCATGAGTTTATGGATTGATCGCTTTTCTCTTTGGTCCGTTTTGTTGAATGACAATGGAGTGACAGAAAACTGGAGCCAAGAACTGAGCTCCCTTTCATTTCATTCAGATGAATGTCGAGGACCTGCCAACTCTGTGCTCTTTGCTGGGTGGCTCATTGATCTGAAATAGGAAAAGCTGGAGCCATGTGTGTCCACAGCTGTAAAGGGAGCAATACTCTCCAGAGGAATAAATGTGCAGCCTGGGGGATTACAAAATCTACTCCTTGTGCGTCTTGTTATGTGAGGAAGGGGAAACATGACATCGTTGTGCTTTTTTTCATGTTCATAAAGATATGAGGAAATATGGAGCCTTCATTCTCATGAAGCCTCAACAGGACTAAACTATAATTATTAATTTAAATTGCAGCTCTACAGGGAACATAAGTCAGGCAGTTGGAGTGAGGGTTGAATTATTAATCAGTGGGGTTTTATATCTGCTACTTGCTGTGCAAGGGGTTGTCATTGCTGCCTGTGTGTGTGAGAAAAACTCATAAAATTGGGGATCACTGTCTTTTGAGAAAGATGCTGGTTCTGCCACTAGAGCCATGAATTGAAAAGGTTTGTGCGGGGCTCAGTCACAGTTCTGCTGCTCTTGATGTCATTAGTATTGTCTGCTGCCTTCCTTCTGTTGTACAGGTGATGGAACATCTGCCTGGCTGAGTCCAAACCACACTGGTGGCAGTCTGTGTCCTGTTAGTCCAGGCAATGGGAAAAAGGGCATCTCCTGCCTTGCAGCAGCAGCTCTTCCCTGCAGCGAGGCTGCAGTGGCAGCGATCAGTAGCTGTTTTGTGACAGGTTTTATCTGCTGGAGGCCTCTGATAAAGAGCAATAGACAGGTCTCAGGGAGCCTTTACTATTGACTGAAACCTTGGTGCCCCACACAGGGAGAGAAGGATTCCTGCCCTGCTCTGGAAATGTTCTNGTGTGTGGTGTGACTGAATTTACAGCCCCGTTGGCAAAAGGAATGCCCGATTCCACAGATGCACAACCCAGAGTGTATGAACTACACGCTGAGCCATGTGAAAGAGCCACCATGGACTCCACCTTTCCATCCTCAGCACATCTGTCTGCTTTGCTCACTTCAGCAGCTGAGGGCTCTCTGCCTTTGGTCATGCAAGGATCTTCCTGCTACCTCCAGACATGAAAGAACCAGAGGCAATGGGGCTCTCACTTTCAGCTTGAAATGTTCAAGGAGTTTTGTTTCCAGAAAAAGGAAAGCAAATCAAAGATGCTTTTGACATGAAAATATTTGGCGTTCAAAAATGGTAAAATAGAATTGTTCTGACCATTATATGTCTGATCACAGTTGTAAATACGCACAAAAAACATTGAGTTTAATTCTGCTTCTTATACCAAGTCAATGTACATAACACACAATAGCCAGATTGTGGAGGATTCTACATTCCTTCCAATATTTGTGATGTTTAGGTAGATAAATACCTTGTGGTAATGTAGATATTTCATTTTACTTTGCAGTGGTGTTTCAGATTTTATCTCTTGCTGAAACAAGTTATTTAATGAAGCTGAACTACTTTTGGAGTAAGACATCCATTACTCGCTCGTTTCCTCACTAGTCAGATGTGTAAAACCTAAGTAAACTTGAATTACTTTCTAAAGACCATGCAGGCTCTTTCCATGCTGATTTGTTCTGCTTCTCTTACTTTCAAATGGCCTTTTAATTGGCCATTAAAGTAGGAAATTATGGCTGATTAGGATCAATCCAAATGCAATGTTTTGCATGGACTGGCTATTTGAATACCATTCTTTTAGATCCCCTGTTACTTCTGCTTTGTCAGCTAAAGGTCACTTTTAGCTGCATTGGCAGGATGCTTCAGTAACCTTTGCCCTCAATTCTTGACCCTAAATGTCCCACAGCCATGTTTGGTGGCAGCAAAGGGGACCAGTTGCAAAAAGGAACATCAGAGAAAGTTACTCAGTTTCCCAATTCTTAGCAAATTGTGCAACTACGCCCAGGCTCTGCTTTAGGCTTCATTTCAGATGAAAATTACTTCCCATGACCTCCAAGAGGAAGAACAGTTTATTAATAATCTTCCTCTCTCCTGAGCAAAGCTGTTGTAAAACTTCCTACATGGTTGTCACCCATGTTAAGGACTGAGTCTGGGGGTCTTCTGAGAAAGGAGGCAAGATGTCACTGCACTTTTTAAAACCCAGGTGATGTGATTCCATGTACTAAACAGATTTCGGAGGAGTTGCATGAGAATTTTATTTTTTCTAAGATATTTCCCCAGGGTTTTAGGCCTATGATACGAGCTGGAGTGAAAGGTGAGATATCTGTTGACTCAGATGAATCATTTTGCTTTCCAGAAGCTGAGGATATGTCTGTGTGCAAAATATTAACAGTCTTAAATGATTAGGAAACTTTGTACTAGTTTTTGGGTTTACATTTGTTCAGACTATTTCATAAAGGGCTTCACCGTTTCAGTCCTTCCTGTAGTATTATCATAATCAAAGGTGATGACAGCAGGTGAATAAGCACTCGTGGGCTGAATTCGATAATCATTTACATCTCTTAACAATTTCTCCAGTTCTGTTGGTGTCTTGCAGTTCTTAGTAGTGATAAGCAGCAGTGTAGCATGAAATTATACGACAGCAAGGAAAACATGAGTCTTAGCTGGCTTCCTTAACTCCCTTTCTACCTCTTTTACTTCACAATATGGTAAATTGTTGTAACGTGTTCAGCACACACTCATTTTTCTCTGATCTTCATCAAGTATTTGAAGCCCAAATAAAAAAAAAATAAATGCCATAACTATCCAATCTGGGAATTCCCCAGATAGGGATTCTCACCTTTCACATCCTTCAGTCTTAGCAGGGCTGAGCCACCCAGAGCTAATGTGTGTAGGGACAATCTGTGCCTGTAGGGTGATCTGATTATTGGCATCACATAACCCATAACAACTCTCCCACAGTTTCTCAGTCGAGCCCAACTGATTCTAGCTAAAACACCACTTAGATTGTCATGAGCATAATAATTTACCTTTAGTGATGTAATTTATTACCATCTTCATGACTAGAAGATTTTGTAGTATCAATTTTACCACAAATCAGGATTATTATCATAGGTGTTTTTGAGAAAACATCTGCTTTTAAGCAAAGGTACAATCACATCTCTGAGGTGGTTTAACATCAAGGGAAAGGAGAGATTCAGTGTCTCACCAAACAGACAGGCAGAGCTAAACCCCTTTCCTACCTCTCCTTCTTTCTTCTGACTCCTAAAAAATCATCACCTGAGCACCCCTGGCTCAGTGTCCCTCTTAACAACGCACCTCCAGTGAAAGTTAGACCTCTGTGGGACAAATTCATCCCAGATTTCACTCAGTGAAATTGTTCCAGGGTCAAGTTTGTTTTAATGGGCCTGTATTGGTCTTGTTGCCAAAGCCTTTGCAAATCCTGGCTTCCTACTATGCTCTTCAGGGGTGATTTTGTGGGAATTGTCACTATATCAGGCTGAATAAGACCACCTGATCAATTCTATCCAGATGTGTTTGTACAGGACCACAGGTCCAAGTACGCACTCTTGCAAGTTTGAAGCATTTTTAGTATATCTTCTACTGTTCTCTGTCTATTAAATGAAAAACGTTTCCAGTGAAGCTGGAACTTTTCATAAAGACAGTATTATTTAGTCACTGTCAGGAAAAGAATACAGGTAAATGCTCCAAGATACCACATTTGACTGAGAAGCTGATGATCTAGAGTGACCCTCTTCTAGAAAAGCTTCCCTAATGGTTTCCACAAACACATTGTGTAAACAAAGTCCAGGGGCATTACTCCCAAGGTCAAGCTGGAAATCAAAATGTCATTTGTTGGCAAAGAAACCTGCAATTATTAATTTCCATTGCAGGTTGAAGATCTGCTCAAAACGTAAGAAAAAAAAATAAGAAAAACACAGCTTTTCTTGGTTTAGTGCTGGAGAAGCACAGTACCAAATATGATCCCATAAAATCAGTAAGGTTTCTTCTATAGTGGGATTATGAAGGATTTCATAGCACACAGAAAAGATCAGAGTGGATAAAATACCTCTAAAACATGAAATAATGGCTTGCAATGATGAAAAAAAAGCATTTAGGCTATTTGAACCTGGTGGGAATTTTGTGAGCTTTAGAGCAGACCTAACCAGAAGATATCATTTGACTGTGCCAGCTCCAAGTCGATTCCAGGCTCAGTACTGCTCTCTGGAATGCGTTGACTGATAGCAATAGCTGAGGAAGCATTAGATAACAGAATGGTGAGAGATATTTGAAATTTGTTGTCTGGCTGTGCTCCTTGGAAAGAACCAACAACAACACACGCCAATTACAGTAGCAACAATCTCCCCAGCATGTTGACCTTCCTTAGCAGAGCAGTTTTAGAAGCAGAACTCCTCTGGGAGTGGATAATTTGGAAAATCTATGTCTCTGATGCATTTGAATCCTACAAATTCACCGAGGACTGTGGTATCAGGGGAGAGACTCAGTGAGTGCTCGTCCGATCCTATGACATCCTGTCAGTGGGCGCGCGCAGCAGGAGCTGTGGAATCTCAATTCTGCACTCATTCACAGCCCGGGGAGAAATATTGTCACCTCCATGCCTCTTGGATTGCAGAAGCAGCTGGGAAGCAGAGCAGTCCCTGACATATGGTGGAGTAACCTCTCCTTCTTAGGCAGGTTTTTTAACTTGTGCTGTGCTGATAAGGCTCTTTATAGAACAAGCTCGTGCTCGAGTAACTGCGTATCGCAGTGTCCTGTGTCTTCACTTCTGCCTTCCTTCATTCTCCTGACATATTCTTCTCCACCAGAAGCAAAAGAAAAGGCTGGACTGCTCTGCTGGCTCTCTGCCATGGGTAAAATAATTTTCTTTTCTCTGTCACTTCTGGGATGACTGGCAGGAACCACAGCAGAAACCAGAAACCGGCGGCATTAGCACTGACATCTCCAGCCCTGCCTGGAACCTTACTGCCCTCAGAGTATTTGCAGCTTCTGTAATTCTCCCACCTCTGACTTCAGAGAAAAGGGGGGAAGACTGACAGATCTCTTCACAAAAGTAGTATTAGATCACACTCTTGTAATCCCAACTACAAAATCTGCAGGAGGTCCCAAAGACAGCCCAAAGGAAGCAGAAAGTCTTCAATGTTCCTGAGGTATTTCCCTCTTCCTGCAGTGACTCGTACAACCAAAGCTTTCACCATGATATTCCAAAGATATTCCATAATTGAGAAAATGTCTCTTCATCCGAAACACCTCCAGTTTATCTCATTTTGACCCTCACCCAGCCTTGAGTGACTCACCTATATCATGCTTCCTTTGGTCTCCACCACAAGGTAGCCTGCTATGACCAACTTTGACTCATGAGTGGCTTCTTGCTCTATTTCCTCACCATTTTTTGTGGCCACCTTCCTTAGTTTCTTTTCAGTTGGTTTCAATGATGTCGTTATCCAGTACGGTACAAGCCCTCTGTTACCTTTTTGGTGCATTCCAGGATCTCTGGATGTTTGACTTTTAATTATAGCTAATTTTACTCTTCCAAAACACATTCACTTCAACTTCATTATTGCTGAAATCTGGACTTCTCGTTCTGCAGAAATTGCATTGGGACATGGAAAAGTGCAGTGGAAATAAATGATCCATTGCAACAGCTGAAAATGCTTTTGCAATTGTGTACTGTTTGGTTAGGAAGTATTTTTGTTCTATAAGTCTTTCCTCCTGGGTCTTTGGTTGTTTTTCCTGTCCTCGTAAAAGCAGAAAATCCGACACTACCGGGTTTCCTTGTTGCAGGAAGCAGGTCCAGCATTGGAAGTGAATGTGGGATTTACCCTACAATACATTTGTACTGCAAACATCTTTTTTCCTGCAAATGCATTTGTAGGAACATGCAAAGGCATGTGTCTTTCTATTGAACTTTGATAAAACATGCCAATAAATGATAAAGTTCAGTGACACAGACAGGAACTGAAATTAAAATAATGTGTTGCAACTCTTGTATTTTGAATTCAGTGACACTCACTAGCTCATTTATCACTAGCTAAAAATAAGTTACCTTTAGTTTCTAGCTAAAAATAAGTTACCTGAATCTGAGTTAATCATCTGGGCTTTTTTTTTTTCCCTTTACAGAGGCAACAAGAAATGAACGCTTCCAGGGTATATTCAACCCATATCTCTTCAGCAGCTGTTTTGTGATAGGATTGGCACCATTCAGTCTAGTTAAGTGTTTGCAGACACTTACCTTTCTCAGGGACTATAGGGGAACTTGGACAAATTATTTAGGTTGGAACCTTGCCCTAACAAGAGAGGCCATTCCAAAAAAATAGTTAAGTGCTTAATTTTTGTTTTAATTTGATTAGACACAAACCCTTTAACATCAGCCCATGCAACATCAGCAACAGCAACAACGAAAATAATTTTTAAAGGCTCTCCATCAATTGCTGGGAAATTCTCCTTTACAGTCAGCTTTTTCACTGATTTGAGATATCATTTAGTGCAAGTGATTTGTCCTTTCTGCCTCAATTTTTGATCCTCACAGAGACGAATTAACAAGTTCCAAGCATCAATTCCCTACTGCTTGAAAGAAGCCTGAACTTCTTGATGAAGAATATAAAACTTGTGATCATGATTATTGTTCCCACTAGAATACAGCAGAAGCAGTTGTCATAAAACAGCTTCTATTAACTGAGATGCAGAGAAAAATTGAAATAAAGAAGCCCTTCAGATTAATTTGAGACCATAACCTCTGCGTGTGTGGTGGGTGCTCAGTACCTTGAAGAATGCCAGGATGAGTTACATGCACAACTGCTGTGGGGCCCAGGGTTGCAGGGCAGGAACTGCCTTTGTAGCAGCCATGTAATAACATTGCAGAGGAAAAAAAGAATTAGGGACTTGCATGCCTTAGTATTATTTACTGGGCTTATAATACTGTGAACTTCCGTGATGTAAGGAAGACCAGAATTGGTAGGAAAGCCCACACATGATTTGGAGGATGCAGCAGGAGACACCTGAATGAAAAGTGGTCTTAATCCTTATTAATTATTCAGCAATCATGCAGGGAAAAACCAGGGTCTTTTCTGGGTGTTTCAAGCTGATCACCAAAAAATGCCCAAAGCTAATCAAAAGCAGTAGCTGCTTTTGAAGGGACTGATGAGATTCAATCCCTTGCTCCCAGTGAGTTCGTTATGTAGGACCCTGATCATCCAAACGTGGACTGATCGATGTCGTTAACTCCAGTTAAATACACCTGAAGTTGCACATGAAAATAAGTGCAAGATATCATCCTACAAGCCTCTGTATTTTTGTGTAGCTTGTCTATGTGCTCATCCTCACTGAGCTAAGATTGCTTATGAAGAAAAGTTTTTTGTGGGAGTGTTTGCAGGAGCGAGATGCAAGCGTAGGGACAAAAGGATGAAAGCGAACAAATAGCAAAATATAAAAACAGTATGTGGAAGCTGGCCGAAGCTTTGTGTTTCAGAGAAGATGGTCTGGAAGTGGGGTTATGTCTTGTTGAATTGTCATTTAATGTCCTGTGGGGAAAATAAATTTTTTTCTTTATGAAATTACCTTTTTTGGGGGGGGGGAGGGGAATCTGAGAAAATTCCTTCAATGATCACTTTGTATGTACAGCAGAAAAGTCGGCAGCAATCCCTTTAAATATGTCTGAGATGCAAATACGGTGGAGATGCAAATATGGTGGAAAACCCCCAAATGTGTGTGTCTCCTTCTTTCCAGGGGCACTCGCTGAGCGAGCTCCCTGGGAGGAACCCACGTGGAAAAAATCCATGCGTAGACCAGAAGAAAATTTCTATTTGAAGCTTAAATCGGGCGATGCAGTTTTACTTCACCCAGGATTTTTTCCTCCCAGTCTCTTTGTAAGAAGTGGGGACAAACAGGAGCTGGAGAGCGCCCCCAGAGCTGCTCCCCCTAGGCGAGGCAGCCGCATCCCAGGGGCCAGGCTCCATCTAGTGACACGGCCGGGGATGGCCGGGCGGGGGATCCAGCCCGGAGCCGCGCCGGGACACCTGCAGCCGCCGGTACCTGGCCGGACCGGGCTCTGCAGGACCGGGCCGGGCTGTACCAGCGCCGTGTGCGGCCGTGCCCCGCCGGCTGCCCGGAGCCGGGAGCCGCTGTCCCGCACCCCCAGCGTTCGGCCCCTACCGGAGAGGCGAGCCCAGGTTTAGGCAGCAACTCTCTGATTTCTGAAAAGGGAAATGAAATACAGGACGGGCAAGGGCGAAGGCAGGGGCTGAGCCGCGGCGGGGAGCGGGTCAGCCTCCTGTCACTGGGTGGGCTGGGTACACACACGNCGCAGAGTGAGCGGCGGCGGCCGGGATGGGGATGGGGATGGGGACGGGCAGGGCCGGGGCCGCGGGAGTGACACTGCTGTCCCCTCTCTCTGCCCGCAGGTCTGCTGGAGATCCGCGCCGTGGCCGTGCGCACCGTGGCCATCAAGGGCGTGCAGAGCTCCCGGTACCTGTGCATGGACGAGTCGGGGCGGCTGCACGGGCAGGTGAGCACCCGCGCCGCTGTCCCCGGGGGGATTTTCCGCTCTGCAACAGCGGCGTGTTCTAATAACGGGGTAACAAAGCTTCCAGGTGTCCGCCACCGTCCCTCCCCCA
>VXBC01007838.1:428778-448793 GCA_013399945.1 Ploceus nigricollis | reverse complement strand
CCTCCCCCCCTGTTCTCCCTAGGACCTGCGGTTCTCGTCACCGTCACTGCCCGAAAGGCTGTGGGGATTGTTAGAAGGCAGAAAGGAAACGTCATTTAGAGAGTAAATGATGTTTTGCGTGTCCCCTGCCAAAATATACCGAAAGTACAGCCCAGGGCAAAATTGCATTTAGGTTTACAATTCTCATCGGTGAGAGACTGATTCTGCTGCAGGAATAGTTTAAGCTCTACCGTAGAATATGAGTAATTCTCACTGTTCCAGTCAGGTATTCTGGAAAAAAAAATTAAAAAGAGATTGCTGCTTTGGAGAAGAGTTGCAGCCAGCTGGCTGCCAGGCATACAACTCCCGGGAACATGGGTTGCCATCTCTTAGGAAGTTGCAGACAGGAAAAGGATTTTGAGGGGGAAAGGATGCTTCTCCACTGCCTCACTTCTGCCCTGCTATAACAGCACAGCTGCGGACTCTGAGGGGCTGGGGAGTTACGTGCCCCTCTGATGCCACTAGATCAGCTTTTTCACCAGGTTTAGCAACTAGTCATTGACGTAAACTCATTTTTAAGGCATGTGAATACATTCTTGACTCTAGAATTTGACAGGTGCAGTTCAGATTTAGTCTGTACAGAAGCCTGAGTTTCACAGAGCGATGGCTTTTCATGATGTCACAGTAAACATACAGCTTGATTCTTTTTTGATTACTCCAGGGAAATTTCTGCTGATTTTAATCAGGAAAGGACTTGGCCCATTCTGAAAACTCCCAGTATCTTTAATAACAGCAACACTGATGTTTCTGAATGTGGTCAAAATTAAGAATGTGGAACACGGAATTAAGCCTTTCTTTCTGAATTTCGTTGATTTTCTGGGCTCAAATCAGTCGAGGCTGAGATGAGGTGCATAGGTTCAGATGATATGACAGGTAAATTATTAGCTTAATTCTTTAATGTATATCCAAAACAAATCAGAGCCTGGATTCTGCTCCCATTGGAGCTACCAGCTGAACTTGAGCAATCACAGAATTTTAAAATAGCTTTCCTATAGCACCATTTTGAAGGCATACACGTTGACTGGAACTGCTTTTGTTGGTGTAGTGTATTAGATACAGGCTGGGGTTTTATTCTGAAAACACAACAGCACGTAGCTGTGCTGTCCCATCTCCATGTTGGGGACACCTGCTGTCACCTCTGTGCTCACAGCACAGCCGGGCAGCTCTGCAGGTAAATCTTTACCTTATCAGCACCACGCTCAGGACTGGGAGAACAAAAGGGCAAACACGGTGTCTGGGGGCTGAACCTGTGCTCCTGCAACTTGGCCTGTTTTGACACTGAAAGACTAATGACTGGGGTTGGTTTTTGAATGTGCTGTGTGCTGTAGTCAGTAGTTTAGGGGAAATGCTGAATCTACTGACATACTGTGATTCCTCCTGTGAAAAAATCCCTCCTGTGGGAAAAAAAAATCTGGAAATATTTAAAAAGTCTGTTTGGTACTTGTTTAAAAACACAGACTAGAGACCATCCCAATGTAGTGAAGAGGGAAAGGTATAACTGAGATACAGGGACTCAATCAATATCTGTTCTTTGTAGTGTGCACTTCTTGAGCAAGAATCTTTTTTATTTCATCATCCTTTTTAGTGAGGCTGAGCACTCATAAAAACAGCCAACAATCCAGCCCCAATTTTTTGTCATATACACATATTTTTCTGAGATATAATGTGTGTGTAAGGATAAATATTGCACCATTTTATTTGAAGAAAACATTTTTAAAATTACTTTATTAATTTAAAACATGCTTTTGAAAGATAACCCAGTGCACGCCCTTAATTTTACTCCATGTTACTGAGGGTGTCTGAGAAAGGCCCAAAAGTCTTAAATATGCTCTCTGTTCAGACAGGCAGAACATTCATGTAAGGACATTTCTGTCTCTCCAGACTGAGACATAATCAGCAATTCTCTTTTGTTGACCAAGGTTCAATCACCTGCAGTAGCTGAGACTGAAATAGCAACAGAGCTGTAAGAAACACAGTGCTGGTGTAAAGATCTAGAGAGGTCTGACCTGCTGATATGGGTTTAATATACAAACAAAATATCATATATATATATATGATATCTATAACTTAAGATGTTACAGGTATATAATATCTGTACAGGCCATTGCAAATGTAATCTTACAAATTTATACCTAACAAAATACATTCTTCTGTACAAAGTCCTAACTTGTGCTGGTATTAATTCAATAGCTCTCATGTTAACATGAAAATAACACTTTGTAAAAGGGGGTTTGGCAATTTCAGTAAATTCTGAGTGGAAAAAGGTGGAAATTACCTTTTAGCATTGTTTTACTGATTGGCCACTCTGCCTTTCTACAGACCTGATCCTGAAGCCCTTGCACAGGCGAATCTCTAACAGAGCAGGAGTTAAATACTTGGATTAGGATTTATGACTGCAATTAAGGACTATTCATCTAAATCAGCTCTGGCATCTGAGACTTTTTTCCCAGTGCTCAGACAGGATAAGTGTGGTGGCTGTGGAGAAGCACATCCCAGGATTCAAAGCTTATTTAATGGGATGGACATGGAAAGAACTTCAGGGGTTATGGAATAGAATAGAATAGAATAGAATAGAATAGAATAGAATAGAATAGAATAGAATAGAATAGAATAGGCATTGGGAAAGCCAGGATACCCCCACTGAGGGACTAGGACTTTTCCCATCCAAGGTTTGTTTTGTGGTTGAATACAACCAGCCTGGTGGGCATATTTGTAATTCTCACTGTTCCTTGCTTTTCAGCTCAGGTATTCCACTGAAGACTGTTCCTTTGAGGAGGAGATTCGCCCAGATGGTTACAACGTGTATAGATCCAAAAAACATGGAATATCAGTGTCTTTGAGCAGTGCCAAACAAAGACAGCAGTTCAAGGGGAAAGATTTCCTTCCCCTGTCTCATTTCTTGCCCATGATCAACACTGTGCCCATGGAGTCAGCAGACTTTGGTGAATATGGTGATTACAGCCAGGCCTTTGAGCCAGAGGCGTTCTCCTCGCCCCTGGAGACGGACAGCATGGACCCCTTTGGCATTGCCTCCAAACTGTCCCCAGTGAAGAGCCCCAGCTTCCAGAACTGACTGTGCTCCCACACATGTTTTCACAGAAATGTTGAAGGGTACTGCAGGGTTTGTAGCTTTTTGTGTAGTGATATTTGGGAACTTTTTTGTGTGTTTGAGTATGGAGCCAGCCTGGTCCTTGTTGTTCCTGTAAGAGATGAGTGCCAAGAGGCTGTTCTATAGTCTAAAGAATTGCCTATCCATAGTTTTGTTTGGAAAAGAAGGATTAAATGCGAAAAGTTTAGCAGCCTTATCAGAATTTCTCCATAGGTGGTGAAAAAATAACTGTAATTTTTCTATGCCAGATTCACTTCCACATATATTCACTCGTTATAGCTGCTCATACGAGCAAATGCAGAAAACCTTTTCCTCTTCAGAGACCTCAAACACTTGGACCAAAACTAGATGAAGGAAATTAACTTGAGTTAATGCTGCTTCTTAAAAGGCTGCTAACAACATTCTGGGGAAAACTTTCTATGGAAAGCATACTACTGAAAAAACAAATCTGCTTGTATATTGTGCTTTTTCTTCCCTTAGAAAATAAGAGAAGAAAGGGAAAAATTTCTCACTTCCCTTACTGCTAAGAAGTACTTTGGGAAACTTGATCATTGATTTCTTTTGTAGGCTAGATTATGTTCTCTGTGGCATCAGAATCATCCAGCAGAGAGTTCTCATTAAAATCAGTGAGGATTCAGTGTGTGGCTGGAAGAGTGCCCAGGGCTAGAATTGATGTTCATCAGGTAGGGAATGAGCAGCTCAAATGAATGTTTAAATGAAGATTCTGTTGTATATAAGCATGTATATGTCATTAGCAAACAGAGAAAAACACTGAGAACCGATGTATAGGTCAAATCAGTTGTAAAATAGGTTTTTGTGTTTAACCTTTAACCATCAGAAATTCTTTCAAGTCACTTCCAGGCTTGATTCAGCATCCATGGGAATCAGTGGAGAGATGGTTTAGTGAGTTAAAAGCTGCAGGACTGGGTCAGGATTCTCCTTGCAAGAAGGGATTGTGAGTACCTCTGGCCAAGGCACTCGATGTCTTCAAGTTCTGTTCTCCCTCTGAAAAGATTCAATGGAGGAATAACCAAGATGAAGCCAAAGGGGAAAAAAAAAAAAAAGGATGGTTCAGGGATTCTACTTGTTTCCAAAGATTCATTTATAATAGAGATTTCTGTACAAAAATAAAAAAAGAAAAAAAGAAAGGAAGGAAAAAAAAAAAAGAAAAAAAGCTCTACTGGAAATACTGGTGTTCTTCTGACCTAGCACTTCATTGCCAATGCAATATTTATAATTAATTTATTGAATACGTACATCTGTTTATTTTGCTACTGTTATTTATGCTCAAAATTCTATTTATATACTTCTGAAGGTGGGTTTTTTACTTGTAACAAATCTTGTGAAGCTTTGTAATCAACAGAATTTTAGCCAACAATAGCCAATTTTTAAACAGCCGGAATTTTAGCCAATTTTAAAATTTCTGTGCGTTATCATTAGTGTAATGTGTACATTTGCAATAAAAGAGAAAATCATCTTCAACACTGAAATCTGCTTGACTATTTTGTCTCTCCCTAAGTGCCATATCCACACATCTTTTAAATACCTCCAGAGATGGTGACTCAACCACTTCCTTTGACAAAAAAATCCTGTACGTAGAAGGCTGCTCCCATTTAAAAATGGAAACCATTCTAACCAGTGCTGCCAGGGAGAAAAGTGGTGAGTTTTGCCTGAAAAAGATGTCAGTTTCTGGCAGGAAAAGAGCCCGAATGTTTCCATTTGAAAATGCTGTGAGACACAGGAACAGCAGATTTCTTGGCTGGCAAACATCTCCCATGGTGTTTTCCCGTTCTCTTTTGTGCTGAGCCACTGCCACACATCCGGAGGGTTCCCACTCCTCCTGTGCTGGAAGAGGTAGTTCTGATTTTCAGGTTGTTTTATTCTAAAGCTTTTCAGATTTCAGGCAATCTAATTTCCAGTTTTGATCAGTCACTATATTTTCTTTGAATGCCTTTCAAGACCTTTCTTTAAAAAAAAAAAAACAGAAAACAAAATAAAATAAGAATGAACTTTTAAAGTTTGGGCAAGAAAAGAAAAGTCACTTTTATTCTTCTGCTAAAAAATTGCACAGATTTGACAGGAAACATGGCAAATAATGGAGTTTGGAGGGTACACAGTTTAATCGAACCAGTGAGAGATTTTTAAAGTGGGTGTAACATTGGCAATATTTCTCAAGGGTGCAAAGACAGGCAAGCTTACATTTTGGGAACATCATCTTGAGCTCTCTCGTGACCCTATTTGCTGACACCTCTGGCTTACATTCTTCCACCGGCAGCACGACGATTTTTCCTGCAGCAGCATGGTTAGAGGTTGGTTCAATATTTATTCAGACAGAGGGAAGAATGCCAGGAGCTAAATTAACCCACACCACTTCCTGGAGCGCTTCAGTTTTCGTTGGAGTTTTCCCATCCCAGCTCTGACCAAACCTGGCTGTTTTGCTTATAAAATCTGACAAGATCTCGGCTTGAGGATTGCTGGGAAATGCTTCCCCTGCCCTGCGACACCTGACTCTGTCAGGAACCGGGTGTGCAAAACCTCCAAAAAGCACCTTTGGTTCTGTGGGAATGTAAATACCAGCACCACCCGTCAGCACAGCCCTGTCCCCTGCCCATCAGAGCTCCTCAAAGGCAGGAGGACAATGGCGGGGCTTTCATTTGCAACAGCACATTTTACAGCCCTCAAAGGTTTTTAAAGCTCAGGTGTCAAATGTCTCCTTGGGAAGTCTCAGCTGGAAGCTGTGATGTGCAAATACGAGTTGTTAGAGGAGCGGGGAGGCTGCAGGAAAGGAGATACTGAACGTCTTCATTTCCACTTGGAGGAAGTGTAAAAACCTATAAATCAATTCAAAGTCACAGTGTCCACTTTACTTCTGCTCAAATCACTGAAACCCTGTTGGTGGAAAATTTGGGGGCCACTCTTTCTACTCTGCCAGTGTACTTTGCATATGAAAAGGGAAAAACTTGATAAATTAAATAAAATTTCCCTTTTTTACCTCAAAAATATACATATTCCAACACCAGGGTGGCAGAATAGTGTGACCCAGAGCCACATTTCATTAAGTATTTGGAAAATAATAGTATAAGTTAACTTTAAAACACGTGCTTGTAAATGAATATAAATGTTTCCTTTGACCAATATTGATCTGTAACAACTTGTGTTTTAATAGAGCAGCCTAGAACGGCACACTACAGTTTGAGTCGGTATTAACACCAAAAATATTTATGTTTTAGAATCATAGACTGGTTTGGGTTGGAAGGGACTTTAAAGATAATTTCATTCCAGGGGCAGGGACACCTTTCCACGTTGCTCAGAACCCCATCCAACCTGGCCTTGGACATTTCCAGGGATGGCGCATCCACAGCTTCTCTGGGCAACCTGTGCCAGGGCCGCACCACCCTCACAGGGAAAAATTGTGGGTATATGCACCAAAAATACACTTCTTGAAAGCCACAGATACCAACATTACGTGAGAGAGGTGTTTAAATTCTATCATTCCATGACCAGCGACAGGAGCCGAGAGAACGGCCCGCAGCTGTGTGGGGGCAGGCTCAGGTTGGATACCGGGAAAAGGCTCCTCAGCCACAGGGTGGCCGGGCACTGGACCAGGCTCCGCACGGCAGTGCTCGCAGCACCAAGGCTGCCGGAGCTCGGGGAGCGTCTGGACAACGCTTTGAGGCACAGGGTGGGATTGCTGGGAGGCGGGGTGGGATTTTTGGGACATGGGGTGGGATTTTTGGGACACCGAGGTTTCCCCACGGACGGCCGGGGCCGCGATCTGTGGCAGCGCTCGGGCGCCCCCTGGTGGCCGCGCGCCATAGCAGCGCGTGGGCGTGGCTTACCGCGAGGGGGCGCGTCCTGTGAGTATGAACCACGCCCCCTCCCGCGCGCCGTCCGCTCCCGGCGTGCTCCGCGCCGCCATGGCCGACCTGTTCGATGGGATCGTGATGGCCGAGCAGAGGTGAGGGGACAGAGGGAGCCTGCAGCGGCCCCAGAGCGGCTTCTCGGCAACGCGGGGCTCCCCTGGGCCTCTGCTTCCCTCTGGGAGCTGCCAGGGGAGCGTCAGGGAAAGAAGGCGAGCGCTGAGCCCAAGGAGGAGGGCGGGGAAGATTCGCCTCTCTGCGCGTTCTGAGAGACCGAGCAGCGCGGGGCGGCCTGAAGCTGAGCCGGGCGAGGTTTGGGTTGGATATCAGGGAACGGTATGAGGATGGTCGGACGCTGGAACAGGCTGCCGAGGGAATTGGTGTCAGCACAGAGTGGGACGGACGCTGGCAGGCTGGGTTGATGGGCTGGGACCAGCGGGGTGGCGGTCAGCAAGGCCAAATGCCGGCTCCAGCCCTTGGGTCGCCTCAACGCCCTGCAGCGCTCCAGGATAGCGGGAGTTTCTGGAAAGCATCCCAGAGGAAAAGGGCTTGGGGGTGCTGGCCGAGAGCTTCTGAACACGAACCCAGGTGTGCCCAGGTGGCCAAGAAGGACAATGGCATCCTGGCCTGTGTCAGCAGCAGTGTGGCCAGCAGGACCAGGGCAGTGACCGTCCCCCTGTTCTGGGCACCGCTGAGGCCCCACCTTGAATCGAGGGGTCGGTTTTGGGTCCCACACTACAAGAAAGACTTTGAGGTACTGGAGTGTGTCCAGAGAAGGGAATTGAGCTGGGGCAGGCTCTGGAGCACATTTGATGAGGAGCAGCTGAGGGAGCTGGGGGGCTCAGCCTGGAGAAAAGGAGTCTCAGGGAGAACCTTCTCTCTCTCTACAGCTCCCTGACAGGAGCCCCCCATGTGGGGCCAGACTTTACTCCCTGGTAACAAGTGGCAGGACAAAAGGAAATGGCCTCGAGCTGCACCAGAGGAGGTTTGAGTTGGACATAAGGAAGAATTTCTTCATGGAAAAGGTTGCCAGGCTTTGGAAGGGGCTGCCTAGGGAGCTGCTGGAGTCACCATTTCTGGAGGTGCAGCTGGATGTAGCACCCAGGGCTCTGGTCTGGTTGACACAGTAATGATCATTCAAAGGTTGGACTGGATGATCTCAGAGGTCTTTCCCAACCAAGACAAGCCTGTGATTCTGGAATTTAAATTGATTTTATGTGCTATTTCTAAGCTTTGGAGGTGATGCATGTTTCTGTTGCTCAGAGCCGCTCGTGTGCAGTGTGAGCTCGACAGGAGATTAACAAAGCTGTGATTGTGCACTCCCCGGTTCCACAGGGAGGGAGAGCTGGACAGGAGATTAACAAAGCTGTGATTCTGCACTCCCTGGTTCCACAGGGAGGGAGAGCTGGACAGGAGATTAACAAAGCTGTGATTCTGCACTCCCAGGTTCCACGGGGAGGGCTACCAGGAGGGGCTTGCAGAGGGCAGGCACGCCGGAATGGCTGAGGGCAGGAGGTACGGAGCGCTCCACGGAGCCAGGATGGGCTCAGAGGTAAATGGGGAAACTCTTCAGCACTGGAATCTTCTTGTCATTTGAAAATGACAGCCACACAGAAATTTTCAGGCTGAAGCCTGCTGTGTTTCACTGCTCTGTGTGCAGGAGGACCCATAAAACTGCTTTAAAAGTGCTGTTTTAAGCTGGAGAGTTCAGTAGATGCACTTGTGTTTTCTCAGTTTGTTTGCTGTATGGAGCTTTGGTAATCTTATTTCCCAGATTTCTGGCTAAAGGTCCCCCTGCCCCCCAATACCATCTCCTGTGGCCCAGCAGAGGGAAAAACATGGAATCTTGAGACATAAAGAGGCAGTTCTGTGTGTCTCTTTGTTCATTGTGATGCTGTGAGGGTTTGTGGCACTGTTCCTGTTCTGCACATGGAGCCAGCTCTGTGTGCTGGCACACCTGGATCAATAACCATTCCTAGGAATTCAGGGGCTGGAGGCTGGTGGGGAGGCACCTCAACTTGTCCCATATGTCCACTCCAGTTTGTCACAGCTACAGGATGAGAATGCCAGACAGCAGTCTCCAGAGCTGGATGGTTTGTACAAAATGGTCCAGGACAGACCATAAGAGAGAATTGCTCTAATCTCCTCATACTGGGAAAGCTCCAGAAGGAGGCAGGATTAGACACATCAAGTGAGAGGGTGGCTTGGGTAACTTTACACTTGTCAGCCTTTCCAGCTTGGAGACATGTTTGTGTACCCAGGGTTTAGTTTCCTGAAGAGTGAGATACAGTGTAGTGCTTTATTTTTGTTCCACTGTGTATGCTCGGTGTCCTGTGGGGTTTTTTCTTTCCCTCATGACTCTTTTAAACTAATTTTAGATTGGTTGCTACCTTGGGTTTGCACTGACGTGGCACTGTCTGCTCCAGAAATGCACAGATAAAAAGAACAGGTGAGGTTAAAAAGGCTTAAAGTCATTTCACTGTGACTTCCATTCTTCTCTTCATATCTTTTTTTTCTGTCCCATTTAAATTAATCTGTCTACCAGAATTGCCTTTTTGGCTGCATTTCTTTAATGTAAACAGTACTTTTGTTGATTCTTGAATGTTTCTCAACTTTGGACTGGTAAATTGAAATGGAAGCCTTAAATCTGTCAGTTGTGCTTAATTCCCAATTTGGAATAATTCCTAGTTTGGATAATTTCTTATTTAATATGAAACACACCTGACAATGGGCTGAATGGGAGAAGTTGAATTAAAGAAGGATGGAGGGCTGGGTTTTGTGCTCTGGATTATTATATATCAGTATAATTTTCATATTGATGGATTGAAAAAACTCTTGTGTGAGGATCATTGGGTTTTCTTTTGATTTGATTAATTTTGTTTTTTCTAGCAGAAAGATAAAGGCTCTGGATTCATTAATAGGGATGATTCAGAAATTCCCATATGAAGACCCCACTTATGATAAGCTGCAAGAAGATCTGGAAAAAATCAGAGGAAAATTTAAACAGGTTTGTAGGATTAAGTTGTAATTTTAGCACATAAATTCATTTTTGAAGATACTTCATTTCTAAAGCCACTCCAAAATTTTGTGAAGCAGTTATTGTTCCCATTCTGCCATCATAGCAAAATACTTGAAGTGAGATAAATTAAGTGAAACACTTTGCTAGTTGAAAATTTCCCAAGCAATAACAAATGCAAAATAAAGGAAAAAATATTCTTGAAAAAGCAAGTTGGGAATAATCTTTGACAATTTGAATTACAAGTGGGACCAGAAGAAGAGAAATGGAGCAATTGGGAGTTTTGTTGAACATTATTCTTGAAAAACAGACCCTTTGAAACACTTCTGTGTATTCTTTTTTAGGTTTGTTCAATGCTAAATATTCAGTCTGATTTTAGAATTGGTAATGAGAGATCTTCACTAACATTTTGAATGCAACAGATGAAGATAAACATGGATGACCAAAGAAAAAACCATTAAAATAACAGAACTGGAAAAGTGTCTATCTACTTTTATATATTAAAAAAAAAATCAAAATAGTGAAGAGATGTTAAAGGAAAAGTGAAAAATCACTGGACTTGCAATATTATTTAACATTTTTTATCTCCAAGTTTTATTTAGGATGTTAAACACACTAGTGTGTAAATCTGTTAAATAGAAATACTTGTTTTAATTCTTTGCTAGTCTTTTACTGATAATTTCTCAAAAGGAAAACAAGCATTTGCACAGTTTCCTTGTTTAAAGGATGTCTGTTACTTAAAAATCTGTGTATGCAGATCATTCAGTTTGCACAATGTGTACATGCTGTGGGTGAAGGAAAATAAAATCAATTCCCTGCAGACTTTGCTGCAGGAAACATTTTTGTGGAGAGAAGATGGAATGACAAAGGAGGTCAGAATGCAGAGGAGAAGGATGAAGATAGCTGCTCAGAATATGGAATTTGCACCTGGATTTTCCAATAGTTTTGCAGACTGATGGGGGGAAGGGAGCAAACTCCACAAAATCTAACCCCTCCCTGCAAATTACCAGTTTAAATGGTGGGTGAGATAAACATGACTGCCAGAAGAGCTGTGATTCTCCTTGACTGTATTTATTAGTACCTCTTACACAGACCAGCTTTTATGTGCCAGCCTTGAAAAGTGAGCACTTCAGTCTCATTCCAAATCAATGGATGCTGCCAGCTGCATGTACTTAACTGTGTTAGCTGTGAGGAATACCTGGAACAGGCTTTGGCTTGGGCTGCTGGATGTCTTTGCATACCAGTAAGGAATTCCAGAATTCCTTTTATCAGCTGTACCCTGTGTGTGTCTGGCTCTGCCTGCATGGCATGGTTCAGCTGTGCCATGACAGAAGACAGATTTGAGGTTTTTGGTTTGTTTAACTGTCTTACACATGAATTTTGATACACATAGGCAGTGTCAGAGCCATCTAGTGGATGTGTGGGATTGTAGGAGCTCAGAAATATTTGTGTAGGTGAAGTGGTTAAAATAGACAGTACAGAACATACACACTCAAGATAATTCTAATTATGTGGAGAATTTCTTTGCAATGAAGTAACACTGAGGTAGGAAGTAATTTTTACCTGTTTCCTGATTTGCAAAAATGTCTGTAAAAGCAAGGGCAGGGTTGTGAGAGCTCCAGGTGGAGCATTTGTTTAATAGAAGTGTGTGATATGTGAGTGACAAGCCAAGGTGCTGCTCCAGAGATTGTATCAAACACAATTATTTTTGTTCAGCTCAGGAGAGAAAGGGTCTTTGGCAGTAAGGTGTTGACTGTTATTTGGAAAATTGGTTTGGTGGCTAATTTTCTCTTGTATTGTTTAGTTCTATTTTTAAAAAATAATATTATAGTAAATTATTATATAAATACATGTGTATATACTGAACTATAAGTATTGTATCATCCAGGATTTCCAGCTGGGATATACCAAGTTAGGGTTATCTATTAGGTCTTTAATTTTTTAATTAGGTCTTTAGTTAAGTTTCATTTGTGTGGACACACTGATGGAGTCTCTTTTTCCATGAGTCTGTATTTTTCTGAATATCTGCTGTTTCACACCTTGTGTGGGCCTGATTTGGTTTATTAAATGAGGTACAGTTCAAAATTCTGTTGGATGTGCAGTTGTGTGCTTTCTTCAGTGCCATTTTTTTTTGTTTGTTGCAGTGATTTGTGGGGGTTTTTGTCATGTTCAGTGCTGTGGCAGTGGAACATTCCCAGCATTCTGCAGAGGTGTTTTTATGCCTGATTTACAGCTGAGGTTTTGGGTATGCCTGATTTATAGCCCAGGTTACATCAAGAATATTCATTTGTCTTTGTCTTAGGGTCACAAAGATACAGAAAAATATGCAACCTTGTACATTATGATACTGGTTGTTAATAAAGCAGGACATCAAGATTGTAACTTGGTGATGATTGTCCAAGAAGTTTGAAATTTTGCAGAAGTAAGACTTAAGAGTATGTCTCTGTACTCATTCACCACCCCTACTTATAGCTCAGTAGTTAGGGAGGAATGTTTGAAACATTTGAAACAAACTCACCAATTTCTGACTTGCCTGGACTGCATTCTAGCTTGTTTTGTCTCTTTGTGATCATCTCTCAGCTGAGCCTGTGGAATAGCTCATTACTGCTAGGCTGCTGAAGTCATGGCAGTCCAGAAGAGTTGTAATTTTCCTTTCTGCAGTGTGTGGTGAGTACAAGAAATAGTGAATTTTGAGGCATCAGCAGAGAGGTAAACTTTGAATACCATTTGGTTAAAGTTCCCGAGCACAATTCTTGTTCTGTCTTCATTAAGCAACTTCCTTTCCATTTCTTGTCAGCTGTACTAAAGGTGATCAATTCCAGCTTCGAGTGAATATCTATAATCGACAGAAATGGGTGAAATAAATCAGAAAAAAAAAGAATCTGGGTGTGCAATTGTTTGCTTCAAAACCAACCCTGTAGAGGTACTCTGGCTCATTTGAATCCTGATCTGTTTTTCTGAAACAAGGTTGTGATAATTTCCACATGAGATTAAATTTGGAGTTTTATTTTCCCAATAAATCAGTTTCAACGTTTATATAGGTTTTGGTTTTTGAAGAGATGCAAGAGAGAGTTTGAGCCTGCCCTGTATTTATGAATGCTTATTTACACTTTGGCTGGAAATACAACTTCCTGCATTGGAATAAAGGGGGATCCATCTGTCAAAAAGTCTGCCTGCACCCTAATATCCCACAGTGCTTTAGAGTAAGAACTTAGTATCTCTGGTAATGTTTTCTAATTGTTCCTATTCTTGGTGCCTTTTGAATAGTGCCCTTTACAACTTCTTGCGACCATGGCTTCTGGTCTAATTGCAGCCTAAAACTTCAGCTTTCATAGTTTGGCAAGTAACCATGAAGATTCTCATTTTACAGTCTGCCAGAGTTGTTTTTTTAATGGATAAAGTTGTGACAGTACACATTCCCACAGAAGTGGATGTATCACCAGGGGAAAAGGGGATTTGGGAGGTGTGAGAGGAGTTCAGCAGGTTCCCAGTTGCAAGTTGTAGTGTCTGGGACTGATGTGTAAAGGCCAACTGGAGCAAAGCACTGCTGAAGCACTTCAGTGTGTCCCAGGGTTTGGAACTGCAGGACCAGCCTAGCCTGGGGTGATAATAAAAATAATAATAAAAGCTCTGTGTGCTATTTTGTAAGCTTGCACAGTCAGTTCATTTGTAGCTAACCTGAATATCTCTTTGACATTACACTGGGAATGCTCCCACCTTAATCACTGGAGTGTTTATTCCCTAAGTGTGGTAATTTTTTTTCAGCATTTTTCATGCTAGCATTCTGTAGTACTGCTTATCAAATGTTGCACTACTGTGTGGAAGTAGACATGGTCGCTAAGCTCATCTGAAATGTGGGAGACTTCTTAAATCCATAGAATATATGAAAAGTGAAAAAAACTCAGACATTGTTTGACTTGATTCCAAAGCAGCTTGCTGCACAATGTTTTAAATTATTTTATCCTATTTTATAACCATAACTAATTGAGCACTAGTGCAGCATTCTGTGTATCTGGTTTTGGGGAGATTTCTGAATAGAAAGAAATGGCATAAAACTTTTGCCTTGGAAAAATTAGAAAGCTACACAATTCTAGCTGTGCAGAATTTGGTAGGGTGACATCTGAAATAGTGGCCTCCTGTCTGATAGAATTTAACTGATACTTGTTCCTAATAAAATCATGGAGTTTTATTTTAGCAAAATGTTCAGCAGAAAGGAGGTTGATTATTCAGTCCCTGCATCCTGACTGTGCATCAGACAGAATCAACTCAGCATTTGTCACTGTCTTCCATTTCTGATTTTAACTCCCTATTTTGCTGCTTTATCTCAACACTTTTTAACTTGCAGCATCTTCAGGATTCTGGGGAATAATCAACACTATGTGGAATCTTTCTTGATAGTAGGAACTGTGAGTCAGCAACCCTTTAATTTTTTTAGTTGCAGCTATTGTTCCAGCAGCAAGCTTTGCTGCTATTGTCCACTGTTTGTCCAGCTCACGTTTACTGGACTGTGGGAACGGATTAGGGTTTCATGGCTTTTTTTTTCTTCTTGCATAAACTCTTGATCAAAGACATTCCTTGGATGACAAAACACTGTATACTGTGTCACACAGCCCTGACCAGACTGCACGAACAGTAGTTTAAAAACACATGCCTACATTGTTCTCTAAACTGGCCTGCTTTTTTTTTTGCAATGTATGTGCAGACATTGAATTTTTGAGACCCCGCTTACCTCTGTTAAAAACACACACACATACAGAAGTTATTGTTAGTAAGCACCTGACAGTTTCTGAAATACAAGTTAAAGAGCAAATTACTCTAAGAACAGACAGAACAGAATGTCATTTCTTAGCAGAGCTAGGAGTTATATCTGCAGTGTATTTCCTTCCTGAGGAGACCTTGGTTGTGGGGCAGGTAGTCAAGTACACTGGAAGCCTAAACCCACGTGGATTATGGCATCATTTGATGTGTCACAGCCAGAACACCTGAGTAGGGTAGAGAATGATTGGAGCACAGTTTGGGACTGCATTAACCTGCTTCACCATAAGTACATTGTTAGAACCACATTTTGAGAACCTGGCTTATTATAGTTTTATGTCTCGGTCTTCTTTTAAGTTCTCTTATGCATTAGGAGGAGGACAAATTGCAGAAAGTTCCAGTAGCATCATTATTCCTCAAACTAATGAGAAAGAAAAAAATGGTGTTAGCAAGCATGGAGACACTTTTTCAAGGAGCCTTGCCTTGTGATTTGCCTGAAATACTCCTTCAGCTGAAACGTGGAGGAAAGAGATTCCTGAAGACACATTGAGCAGGTTTACAGAGGGATTTAAAAACATGGGAGGGCTGAATTTTGGTGGTTAGAAAGCTGTTTGTGAAGGAGAGAAACGATGTTCCACAAACATAAGGCTTTGCATTGTCTGGCTCTGCAACACTGTTGAGCACTGTCATGCAGAAGTGAAGGCAGATGAAACTTTCACTGACATTGGAAAGTCATATCCCTAAGGGAAGAACCCTTTTGACCCTTTGCAGTCCAAAGGTCTCCATGGAAAGAGAAACCTAAAAAATATGTGGCTAGCAGATGTGTTCTCTAAAAGGAATTCAATGGTCAGAGTGAGTAACTGAAATGGCTACAGAAATATTAAGTCAAACCCACAAAATAAATGTAGTTCATGTAGAAGAAATAATGTTTACTTATGAGTAAATAATTTATGATGTCTTCTGGAAATTTAACAGCATACATTGGCTGAAGCTTTGCTCTTCATATTTAAAATAGCCAAATGTAAAGAACTTTGGTCTGTGGGTGTTCAGGGAGGAAAGAAAGCTGTTCAAAAATAATACCCTGTGAACAATCTGGAGTGATACAATCTAATAAAGGGGAGAAATGAAACATCAAAAAGCTCAATTGCCCGTTGCAGACAGTTTGCCATCAGAGAGTGGCTCAGGACACCAGGTCACTGCTCGGGCTGGCTCGGGGTGTTGTCACAATGCCCTGCTGGTGCTTTTGTGGGCCTTGGGTGAGGATCTGCCCCTCTCAGCCCAGCTCCTTGGAGACTGCTGCTAATGCTGCAAATCACATCCGAGCCACAAACAGCCACAAATGTGGTGGCTGTCATGGGAGACCAGGCATCTATGGCTTGTGAGGGAATTAAGCCGTGTCACAGGGATGCCATTAAGCCAGGTGGGATGGATGAAACAAAACCACTCGGCAACCTAGAATCTAAAATTTATTTCCTCAGCAGGGAAGGGTGAGTGGATGGCAATTTCCATTCTGTGATGCACACACTACAAGCATGACTCAGAGCTCTAGATCTCTGTTCCCCACACAGATCCAGAGGAGGATTCTTTCTCTGGCCCGTCCATGTGTCAGGTCCTGCCTTGGAGCTTGGCCCCTGCATGTCACAATTCCTCCTTTGGTTCAGCGTTCCTGGTGCTGGTAGAGATCTGTACCTGTGAATTCCCTGAAATATGAGACTTTTTAATACCTGGTCTTCACACAGGCAGAAAGGAGGACAGGTCTAGGTAGGGCTCTGCAGGTGCTATAGGATCACCCAGGAACTATTTCTGGTTTCACTCTTAAGTGTTAATGACAATCAAAAAGCAAATGGGTAACTTTTGCTTTCCTCCTACTTTTGGTCCTGCTTGGCCATAAAAAACAAAATCAGAAGTCTGGCAAATGTCCCATTATCAGTGCAATCCCATTGACTAATTTGCAATCCCTTTCTCATCACTTGATTGGAATATGGTGTGGGACTCAGTCAGAAGACACATGGGAATCTATGCTGGCCATGCCAATGCAATTACTACAAGTAATTATAAAAATACCTTGTTTGTCTGAAGAGATACATTTCTCATAAAATGATGCCAACAGGAATTCATTAAAATTCATTAAAATGCCATCATTTATAGCTTTACTACCATTGTTCCATTGTAGGAATCTCAGAGTATGTAGCCCACATGCATGGGTCATTCCTGTGACTCTTAAAAAAAACAGCTCCAACCTTCTCTTTCTCCTCTATCTTCTGGAGTTTTCTATCCCTTAAAATGCCAGCTGTGCTTGAATGCAAGTGAATTATGAGTTTTTTCATTTGCTAGTTCTTGTTTATTGTTTAATAAAGAGCATTTGAATTTAAGTGTTCATAAAGGTCTAAGATTGTCAAATGGCCTGAATTCAGCAATGGAACTGGGAAGGTTTTTGGGAAGTCTGTTGGAAGTTTTTCTTCATACATAACTCAATTTGATACAAAAAGATACAGTAGTTTTCCCTTTAATAAGCTACAGCACAGTCTAGCTGAACATGCGTATTTTTTACAGCCTAAATTGTTTTTCTTGCTACATTCTTGTCTTTCTGCCCTTTGCAATGTGAGTAATACTGGCATAGTTCACCCAGCATTCAAGTTTAGGAGTCTGCATTTAGAGATGATGTTCAGGAGAAGGAAAATGTAAATAATAGAGCTGACTATGTGGGCTTAAACCTACTTAAGTCACAACACTTAGTCAGTTTAATAGCATTTATAAAAGAGATGGGAATGGCAAAGCCTACTTAACACATTCAACCAAACACAGGTTTACATTTCTCACTGAATCACTGTAATGTTTTTATCAGCACAAGATTTTTGTCAGAAGTCAAGATCCCCTAAGTGTGTCTTCACTTGGTTTTCAAACACTTAAGATCAGAGGGATGAGCCATCAGCCATACAAAGGGAAGCTATTTGTTCTTTCTGGGGTTTTGGGGTTTTTTATGCTGGGAAAAATGAATCATTTTTGGCCCAGACCAATTTAAGCTTTGGCTTGATGTGTTTTTGAAGTCCCTGTGAGTTTAGTTCAGGTCATCTTTCAGTGTTTTACACCTCCCAGTGTAACTCACTGCACAGAGGAACTGCCCATTTCAAAAGGAACAAACCAGACCCCATTTATACTGGTTTTACTTCACCCACCTGATCTGGGATTTTGCAGCCACACAGGCTTCAGGTTTCTGGCTGAAATGACTGGGAAACCACCGAGCTCGCACAAGCTCATCTGGGATTCTTCTGATGCAGGTGGTTTCCCATCTAGTGGTAACTGCCCTGAAAGGAGCTTATTCTGCACTAGACAACGATTAACACGTTAGAAGTTAGCTCTGCAGTTTCATTTTTCATTTCCTGTGCTGCACTCACTGCACAGAATCAGTTGTAACGTGAAGTTTCATCAATGGGAAACTCAGAAGGCAGATACCGAATTTCTAAATTGTGACAGGGAGGACAAGCACTTGGCCTTTTACATAGTTATTTTTTAAGGCAGAAATTATTTCACAGGATAAATAATCAAATACATAGGTTATAAGCTTGACCATCTCCACTGAAAATAAGCTATTTCTGCTGTGTTCAGTTCTGAAAATAATAAATAATAATAATAATAATAATTAATAATGTGCAACCCCTATTTTCAGAGATATTTTGAATTGTGTATTGGAACAGAGGTTATAATTTTTTTTCTCATTTTATTTTGTAATAATATCTAATTCCTGTCCTAGGTCCAGTTCTTTTTTTATATACTTTTAGTAGGCTTTAATGCTTTTCAGGTTTATTCTGTATTCTCTTAGCTGTAAAAGCTGACTGAGGGGAAGGCACAGAGAAGAAGGCAGCTTAACCAATTGCCTTTTAAAACCAACTGTCTTCTGTAAAGGTCTTCTGGGACACAAAACCTTCCACTGATGAGAAAATACCAGCAAGTATTCTGTGCCATCCAACACCTACTTTGTTTTACCCTTTATTCACATGAACCACCAAAGGGCATTTTACTATGACTAATTTCCTTAAATGTGAAAAATAAAGTCTTCAGGCAGGGAAAAAAATATTTTGCTTCTTTCAAAAGACACGTTGGTGTGACAGGCAGGCAGTTACCTACCCATGGCTCGAAACACCCACGGTTTCTTAAAATAACAACAAAAGGTCTTCAGCTTCTAAAATGTGTCAAACCTAGAAAATGTCACGTGCTTTACTCCCAGCACCAGGGAGTTACAACCATTGAGCATTTTCAAGGCAATTAAAAAAAATGTAAATTAAAAGACGACAACAGTTGGATTTTACCAATTTTATTTCTAGACTTTAGATTTTTTTTGCTGGAAACTTGTCTGTTACAGGTCTGTTGGTGAAAATGTGCATTTCAGACCAGTTATGCCAATAAGTACAATATAAAAATGTACAAATCTGAATTGCTTTTGCTTACTACAGATTGTTATAATAACGTGACAAATAAAGCATCTCTGTTGGCACGTGAACCCACTTATCTGGATTTGGCCTTTTTCAGTACATACAATATTTTTAAAAAATTTGCAGTACACACTACCACTCAGTGTAACACATAATAAAACCAACAAGCACTAAACTCAATAATCATGTTTGGTTCAGAGACACAGAGATGCCACGAACAGAAGTGTTTTATGAGGTAAGCAGTAAGAAATGTTCCTGAAATTTGGACAGAATGTATCCAGTCCTCCTGGGTCCTGCGACTGCTAGTAGCATTGCAATGCTTATTTATGCACTATGTAGGATCTTAACTGCATTTGCCTCAAAATGAGTTCTAATTCTGTTTTGGTTTAGCAGCATACAGGCAACAGCTAGATTATTCTTCAGCATACAACTCTGTTAGCTGGCTTATTTATGAGATTTACAGGCTTTTTTTAAATTAGCATTATGCTATAATTAAAAAAAAAAAAACAAAAAACCAAAAAACCCTAGTATATCATAACAGATTAAACACACAAAATACTTAGAGTTCCAGAAGATAACCTATCATACCAAATGATGTGTCCCAGCTGAGGGAGAACCACATCAGGTGGCACACAAGAGATATTATAATGCACCTTTCATATATCAATGTGGCTAATAACACAACTTAAAACTACTATGATAATAAACCCCAGATCAGACAAAGAATCCAGCTTTATAAAATGCATAACAAAAAAAAAAAAAAAAAACAAAAAACCAAAAAAAAAAAACCCCAAAAAAAAACCAAA
>VXBC01007838.1:415817-426996 GCA_013399945.1 Ploceus nigricollis | reverse complement strand
AATAATGCTGCATACTAACATACACTAACTTATGGGTTACGTTAACCATTTATAAGGTGAAGAGGATAAAAAAAAACCTAAGGAAATAAAATAAACATTTACAGATGAATTATAAAGTGACTAAATGCATAAGCAAGCAAGATACAGAAAAGCCTAGAACTGCGTTAAAGCTATGCTTTTTAAAGAAAAAGAATATTTCATTTACTATCTAAAAAAAAAAACCTCTTCTACTTTAAAAATGGTTGGTTGGTTTGTTTTATATGTAAGAAATCAAATCTAATACCTCCCCTGGAGACATTTCGTGTGTTAATGCCTATTTTTACAACATACAGACAAGAACACTTTAATATAAAAAACTAGTTGATTATTATTGTATAAAATCCTCTATTTTTGTAGCACAAACCCCTGGGGGTAATGCAAATACTATTTTTTTTCTTTTTTTAAGACAGTTTTTGGGGTATTTTTTGTTTATTTGTTTGTTTGAAGTCACAGAAGGAAGGGAGACAGAGCAAGAAAAAAATATAACAAGATTGGTTTTCCCTTCTGGTATAAAAATGTCCCGGAGAAAAGGGTTTCTGGGGGGGAGATCCTGATGCCGATTCCTTCTCAGATGCCCTTTCTTTGTCTGCTTTTCTTGCCAAGCAAATCCATTTAGGAAGAAGTCCTCTTTAAATGTTCACGTCTCGCACATCAGTAGGTGTGCAGGAGAGGTCTGCTTCGTCCTCTACAGTCTTTGTTTCTGAAGATACGTTGTGCTGCTGTGCCTGGCGTAGACTGGACTCCAGGAGGGACTCAATCTGTTCTTGGCAGGCTCGTAAACAATCCTGCAAGGGGGTGCAATGGAAGGGGAGAGAGTGAGAGAGACCCCAGAGTCCTTTAGAAAGACCACAGGCTAAAACACCAGTTTCTTGACAAAGCAAGAGAAATGTTACCAGGTTATCTGGGAGAGCAGCAGGCTGGAAAGGAGGGTGGGAAGAGCAGACAGGACTGGCTGAGCCAGCCTGTTTTTTTGCAGATTGTACCTTGCACTGCTGCTTCTCTGCCTGTGCAGTTTACAGTTCTCTACAAGCCCACTGCTCACAGCTGTGATTTCTGCTTTTACCCCAGGAACCCTTCAGCAGAAGAGTCTCCTAGAAGCAATGCTCACCAACAGTGACTTTCCTCCCAATACTAAATTCCAATGATAGAAATGCCAGATATATGTTGAGATGCCCATGGCCAAAGCTGCCTGCCAGCTGCTGCAATGTCCAGCTGTGGGCAGCTGATAAATTCCTAACCCTGAAAGCATCTCCAGAGATGGACTGGATTGTTGGAGCCCAAAAGGGAGAGGTCTCTCAGAAGCACCAAAAAACACGTTCCTAACCATGTACTACCAAGCCTATCCAGGCTTCCTGTGTGCTACCACATCCACCTGGAAATCTCAGTCAGGGTGAGACCTTTTCCTCTCACTTCCAAAGCGTTTTCTCCAAGCTGGACGTGCACACATTCCTCCTGAGGGTTCAGGAGGCTGCACAGGCCTCACTGGAAATTAAAAAACCATAAAGAACTAAGAAAGATCCTGTCTGTGGTGGGGAAAGGCAACTTCCCCAGGCATTATGCCATACCATGAGGAGAGAGATCAGATTCCCAGCAAGCAGAATTGGAGAAGGCCTTTTAGCTCAACCTGCACAACTTCCTGCAGGCTGTACACCCACTGCAGTGACACAGAAATGGTGCCCTAAACAGGCCAAACATTTTGCCAAAACTCATCCAGCGTGCTGTTTACCCTTATCTTTATAACAAACATGGTAAGCTTTTCCCCCCAACATCTTTAACTCTGTGTATGAAGGACTTTGAAGTTTCCTTTCAGCATTGCCTTTTCTGATTTAACCTATGACATGTGTTAGCCCTTGCGGTGAACCCAGTCTTCCATGATAAATTGCCGTCAAAAGTGTTAGGATGTGCATGACTGAGAATGAATGTTGTTTTCCTGAGAGGGTGACCTGCCTGCTGTTTTCTTTATTTCCCAGTTTCAATTCTGCCTTCATTCAGAGGCTTCTTGTGTGATCTACCAGCTTTTCACTGATTCCACTACCACAAGAATCTCCTCTGCCACCAATAAGGGCACATGGCATTTGGGGTAAAATAAGATTAGAAACCCAAGCAAACAATTCTCTGCGAGTCCTTTCTGAGAGAGAGGGAGGTTAATCCTACCTCTAAGCAGATCAGACCATCAGTACAGCTCACTGAAAACACATAACCTATGACCTTTCCTGGTTTAAACCCTAGTGTAATATTTCCTCTTGACAGAGACACACAGCGTTTTAAATGACAAAAAGAAACGCCTCATATCCTAAAGTCATCATGCCCTTGGCTCCTGCATACCTCTGGCCTCCACAATAAGGTCTCTATGAAGTCCCTGCACCCAGCCTTCCTCCAGATATGACAGATCAATCCTGACTGTAAGGCTCCCCCTTGTACCACAGACACATTAAAGAGTCCACACCAGCACAGCTTTAGGTGCTCCTGCCTTTACAAAGCCACTTCTGAGGATAATTCTCTTCTAGCATGTTCAGTGGTCCAAACTGAAAGCATTTTTATTTTTCAGAGCAAAATTAATCCTCTTGGGTTTTGTTTTGGGTTTTTTTTTCAGGTGGGAGTAGATTTTATGGTGAGTTTTGATGGGAACTTCATGGGCTTTTTTTTTTTAGTCCTGACCATTTGCATATAGCATGTTTGAGCTCTGAAAACTAAAACCATTCAAAAGAATTTCTATAAATACCTATTCTTCTCCCTCTGGAGTCCAGTTATGAATAATTACACAGGACTATGTAATTTAGAGGTACTTTTTGCCCACAGAATTTTTTTTCATTTAAAATTCTCAGAGTGCAGCATGCTGTAACTGTTTTTTTAAGAACAATCTTTACAATATATTATGAACAGACTGTCTTAAGCTACAGTTGAATGAAAAGTTTTTTTTACACTTTAAGGCATTTTGTCCATGTCTTATTCACATGGCTATTAGATAAATAGTTTGCCTGTAGGAATGCATTAGAGCTAGCAAAAAACAACTGCAAGACATAAAATTCACTGTGAACAACCTCACCAAAGCTGTTTTCATTCTCAGTACTTCCCAACACTGAAAAGCAAATACAAAACTTGTGCATTACTCTGATAACTTCTCCCAACAACTTTTCTGCTTCACTACCCAAATTTTTAATGCTCACAGTTTGTTCAAGGTCATAAACCCTTCCTGGATTAATTAAGCTCCTCAGTGAAAAAAAAGAAAAAAAAATGAAAAAAAAAAGACTTGCTAGCTTAACTGAAGTGGTCAAATACCTTTAAGACACAGTGGACATGATCAGACTCCAGGGTCACACAGGAAAGGAAACAAACAACAACAAAAAAGGAACTGCTTGGAAGTCCTTTGTTCCTGCCTGACCCGTTCTGGATAACAAGCACATGTTGGAAGGTGCCTCTGAGAAGGGGCAGGCAGGAGGCGAATTCCAATGCACTAACAGACAGCATGGAGACCCAATCTAATCTAGTTCAGCAAATTTCTGGCCTGGAAATGAATGTCAGGTAAAATTCCATCTGTTTGGATGATGGGGTCAAAAATAGAATGATGGAAGACAGCCCAAGACTTCTAATTTTGATTATCTGACTTTTAATTACCCCTGATCAAAGGCAAAATGGGAAATTGGACTCCTACCAACATATAAACATGAACCATAAAGGAATTCCAATCAGGCGATATTCATTTTACTTTAGATTCAGCCCTCTTTGAGACTAAAGGTAAAAAAGTGTAATTATGTAACCTGAAATCCAGCAGACCTGTGCTCCAGCTAACAGATCATCAGGGGGAACACCAGCCCTGCTCTTAACATTCCAAGACTATCCAATATAAAACCTGTTCCCTGACAAGGGGAACCATCACTGGGGAATAGCATACATCATACAAATCCTAGTGAAATGGGATAGCAGGTTTGGTATTTGATACCATGGGTTACACAGACAGGTATTTTGGGAAAGTCTCCCTGCAGGGGAATCATGCTCTGTATGAAACAAAGCACATTCCTCTCCCAGAACAACTGCAGTGGAAGTTGCTGTTCCCTTATTCCACTCCAAACACAACAATATACCTGTACATACACAGAACTTTGTGATGCTGATTTTCTGTAGCAATCCATACAAAATCCTTACTTCTACCTAACACGTGAATATATTTAGCACTGGAAGCTGGAGGGGAGTTGCTCCCTTTTCAAGCTGTTAACCAAGCCCAGGTCAAACAGATTGTGGCCTTGCAATGACTCAGGACAATTATAATGAAATAGTCAAAAAATCCTCTTTTCTTGCTACAGCAACTTTGTTTTCTTTTTCAAGAGCTCTGTCATCAACTAAGTCAAGTCACATAAGGACAGGCCGTTGTTCTGCACGGTGTGAGAGACTCCACTTCAGTGCCCAGTACCAGGAATGGTTAAATCATCTTGCTTGAATCAAGATGCTGCCTGGACAGATTGCAAGCATTTTCCCTCAGTACCTGCTTCAAACATCTCACCCTGGACAGTGGCCAACCACACACTGGAATTATCTGCATTGTTCACAAACTGTCTAAAAGCATCACACGTGCATACCAAGCTGAGCAGCCCATTAGTTCAGCATTTCTTAGAGTATTCAGCATTTCAGGTCCCTAGAGCATTTAACACTTCCACACTGTATCACCTCACCTGCAGTGATATAAGTGGCAAAAAGAATGTGCTCAATACTAAGGCACTGTTCAGGTGATAACACAAAATAACAAGCTGAGATACTGCATTTTTCATCAATTGTTTCACACAGTCTATCAAAAGTAAAATATTCTTTTGAGAATAATTAATTGCAATGAAATCGCTCAATCCCATCAACAAAGCCCAAATACACAAACCCAGTTTTGCAGTGGCTGGGCTGGGACTGTTTTCTATGCATTTAAATTATTAACATGTAAAATAATTTAACAGCATCTCCAAGATTCTGCCCCTAACCACAGGGTTGTCTTTATTTGACTCATTGTCCAGCGCTTGGAGACCTCACAAGAACCTTTTTAAAGCATCTATTTATTGGTCTTCCACATTGTTACAAAACAAAGCTCAACTCTGCCCCAACTTCGCACACCATTATGACATGGATCATTGACTTTAGGTCTTCCTTGTAGGCTCCCTTCCTGGCCCATTCACTCATGAAAGGTTTATTGCTCACTAGTTACTGATGTGCATCTCCTGGAAGCTGCAGGGCAAAATGAAGGGTCCTGTGAGGACCATCTACCTTGTCAGAAAGTCGTGGGACAAGCATTTGTTCCAAAAAGGAATTCAATACCAGCTACTGTGAAGGTCTAGCAGGTAATAAACCAAATTAGATCATTAGAACTCTTTTAAGAAGAGCTTTTTCACACCACTTGGCACAATAAAAGGCCTCAAGAATGGTCAAAGATAAGGTCAGTGATACCACAAGTTCTCAGCAACTGTTTCCTGGTCTTATTCCCTAAGTTCTGTTTTACAGGGGCTCCTGGTTTAATTACCCCCAGCCAAACACGGCCTCTGCCACATCCTAAGTCAGGGCAGGGCTTCCTTCTGTCCCAAACACCAGAGCTGGATGTGCCATTCCCAGCCGGGCATCACAGATTATCAGTGGGCATCACAACAGCCAAACAAGCAGGCTGGGCACAGGAGAACCCATTGAGAACCCCCACTCTGAGGCTTGACCTTTCCCAAGATTTACTGTCAGATTAGCTCCCGTGCAGTAAGCAGGCATTCATTCTTAAAAACCCTTAATGCAGGAGATCAACCGAGAGAAAGAGTCACTTACCGGATCACATTTGATAACTTGTGATAGGAAATGTGTGAGGCATTGATAGGAGAGGAAAGTGTTAGTGTTCCCCAGATGCAGGCCTTGCACAGCTGCTACCACGCTGCCAGCTGCGATCATGGAGGGTGGGTTTGAAATAAATTTAATATCTGTATGAAGAAAGGAGAGAAAAAAAAAAAGAAAAAAAAGAAAAAAAAAAGACTGAAATGATTGCTTTAGGAGAAGCCTGTCCATACACATACACTCTTTGTACCAGCATGGCTTTCAGCTGACAACTATTGCATCCAAAAAGGCAGGGAAATGGTGAGCAGAAAGGTGCCTCCTGCTCTAAAACTCTTACAGGTCCAAACCTGCAAACATTTATCCACATGAGCAACTGCTCTGCAGAGAGTGGCCCTTCCTAGCACTGGGCCTGGGAGGCCATTCATCACTTGGAGGTACTTTTATCATAAGCAGGGCCCCCATTTTTCCAGTGTTAAAATACTTTGCTCCTGTGAATAATGCCAGGGGGGTCAATGGCACTGCACATCTGAGAAAACCTGTTCACATCCTGCAGTGTTTTGCATGGTCAGATCCAAGGTGCACTCTAACAACAAGTCCTGGGCCCCTTTAAAGCAGAAACCTTTGCTCTGACACTCAAAGGAATATTGCTTTAATGAACAACAACATCAACAAAAAGAAAGAAAAGAGAGACTGCTTAACCCTGTCAGGAGGCAGATAATCCATATTTAAATTAAGGTTTCATCTTAAAAATGCTTTGTCTCAACCTAGTCTCTTGTCAGCGGCTGCCATCCATCCTGGCAACAGGGATTTAATGTAAATGTGGCATAACTAAGTGACGGGGGTCCCAAGAATTGGCGGACAATCAGTTACATTCTGATGTGACACCATGCTGACAAGAGGCTGGGCCCCCTTCCAGACTGCATTGCTGTAGGTCTCTCTCCACAGAGCCACTCCCAGGATCCCTTAAGGGGCTATCTCTGCCATTTAGCATGTTTTTCCTTTGGGTTTGTTTGGTTTGGTTTGAGTTTTTCTAGTTTTTTTAATAATAATAGTCTACATTTTAATGATAAGACTCTTTTCTACTGAGCAGGAATGCATTTGATCAGTGGCAGTGAACACCTTGAAGGAGAATCAGGAACAAAGGATGCAAGTGGCACAAGTCAAGGTCCAATTTTGTGAGGGAGAAAGGGAAACACCACAATGTACACCAGAACCTGAGATACATTCCTTCAGCTTTTATCAGAATACAACTTCCTCTGGGTTGGAAAAATATAAACCATCTGTCAAACCCCTGAATGAAATCAAAGGAATGGACAGCTTAGAGGGCTCAGTGGAACTGTTTAAGTATTGAATCATGCATCTCCTTTATTATGATAAAATAACTTTTGTGTAAATGTTTTACCAGTGGAACTAAAGCCTTCAGGACTCTGTGGAAGTCCTGGCTCTGAATCTGTTTATTCAGACACCTCTGACACTCCACTGTGGCCCTGACCAATACCCACTTTCAAAGGGGCGCTTGGCCCAGCATCCTGCGACCCTCCAAAATTAAACTGATACACAAAATTCTGGCCAAGCTTTGAGGATGCACTGCCAGCGAAAAGGCAAGCTCGAGCTAGTGTCACCTTGTTTATGTTAAAATAAACACATGAAAATAAATTTGGTTTGCCCCCTTTTCCTAACTGAAATACTGACCCAGAGCTGCAGGTGGATTTCGGAAATGGGGGATTCCCACCAGGGATCCCACCAGGATGGGGTTGCTCGGAGTGGTAGGGTGGCAGTGCCTTCCCAACACTGTTTACAGAGCTCCACAAACGGGACACGACCAAAATGTGTCACTTTAATGAGCCTGTCCTGACAGGATCACGTTTGGGATTAATATTTGCGTTCTTCTTTTAAATGGAGCAGTAAACAAGAACATGAATTCATAGTCACACCCTCATTCTTTCCAAGGTGGAAAAGTGATAATGAAGTTTAAATGACCAGTTTGTGTCTGTCCCTATAACCACTCCAGACAAGCAGCATGGACTGCCTTTTTGTTGCAACTCAACAAGGAATTATTTGTGGCAGAGGCCACTAATTTCAGCATATTAATCAGGGGGCCCCTCTCGCCTGTAATTGGATGCCCCCAAGTGAAGAGTGTGGCATCATTGTCAGCCTCCATCGCCTCATCTTGCGCTATTGAGCGCTCAGGAACAAGGGGGCTTCGGTGAGATGAATTAGACCTGACACAGCCACAATGGGGTAGGGGGCCCCATCAATTGAAGCACACATCCCCAGTAGCCTATCTGAGACTTCATCCAAAAAGAATAAACAACTTCAGCGTTGTTAAAAAGAGAGAGAGGGAGAGAGAGAGGAGGGGGAGGAGAGAGAAGAATGCCAGCCACCCTGAAGGGAGGACAAAGCAGGCATATAGGCGCTGCAGCGCTTTAAAAAAAATTCCTAACAAGGCGAGTCACCCCTTTTCCTTTTTAAATGGAGCAGCAATTCCATCCGTCTGGAGAGCTGGGGGCTATGAATGAAAATCTTTTCATTGAGGCAAATCAAAACTGTGAACATAAATCACTTGCTGCAAGATGCAACAGGTTCCAACTGGTCACATACCTTGAGACTTCCAATTTTATAAAGGCCGGAGAATGGGAGAGTTGTAACAGGCTCATTTCAAAGGGGGATCTTACTTTCTCCTTTGGGGAGGACCAAAGCAACAACAATAATAACAGCAATAATAATAATAATAATAATAATGAATAAAAAGGAGCCTGGTATGTTTTGATAACCAGAGGAACATAATGAAATGCTGAAGCTCCAATATTTGTTGCTATTCATTGTTATGCTTGTATAGAGCTGCAGTTCTCCCTCAACACCGGTCTTAACTTGGGCCAAAAGAGGCCTGCTTCCTTTTGAGCTCTCCCTGCCTTGCTCTGCCATGCCAAAGTCCCATTCATTAAGCTCAATTATGTGTTAACTTCAAACAAGTCCTGGTAATTTTTTTTCTTTTCTCTTTTTTTTTTTTCTTTTTTTTTTGCTTTTTCTCTGAAACCTACCACAGCACAAAGGCATCCTTTGGTGAAAATGGATTTTTCAAAACCAAACCAAATCAAACAAACCCACTTCTACTAGCCAGACAACTGGAGAGGGAGCCTAGGAGGAATTCCCCTCAACTTCACCTTGCAGCAGAACCTTCTTTTTCTGGAGCAAACACATACACACTCATCTACAAACACTTCCACAGGCTTCACCTTGGTAAGCCAACTGGCCAAGGGTTTGTTTTCTAAGCAAGCATTATTTTGCAGTCCCTTCTTAGGACAACCTCCTTTACAGAAGAGGACATAGGCAAAGTAGAGACTGCACTTGCCCCTGAGGCCACTTAAGCAAGCTGTCAGTGTTTCCAGTGGACTTTGGATCAGGCCCCACAGCATCCAGGCAGCACAAGGCATTTGCAGTCCATCTAGGTTCATTTTGGCAAGGGGAAATGCAGCACAACCCAGCAACAGCAAAGCAAAGTCCAGATGCTGCTTAAGCCACATGTGATCTTCACTAGCCAACAAAGAAGTCATGAGAAAAGCAAAAGGTAGAGAAACCCCTGACATCCAAAAATAACAATAAAAACAGAGCCTAGTGGCAGCCTTCCTGAGTGCTCCTTCCCCAGGCAATATTCCCAACTCCAGTAGGGAGCTGAAGAGGGCCCCAGCTCTGGTGAGCTCAGCACTGTTTTTTTTAAAAGCTCAGTAAAACTCCCAGAACATGGTTCTCATTTACTGATCCATTCTCCAGCTGTGGTGTGTAGCAGTGTTAAATAAAGGCTCTGGATGTGCTTCCTAAAAGAAACATAACAACACCGACAGTAGATCAAAGTACTGGACTCTTAGCAAGTCTCCAACCTTTGAACTACTCTTGCTTTCATCCCTGTCATTGCCAGCACAACAACCCAGGTTAAACATCCCCACATCCAAAGGGGAGCCCGGGTGGCCGTTCTTTTTAGCTCCAAACTTAGCAAATCACACCTCCAGAGTCGCAGCAGCTTCGTATCTGGTAGAACCTGGCATGGAGGGACACACTGGACTTTCCCAAAATGTTGCCGGTGGTTTGAAGGTTGTGGCGCTTCCAGCACTGAGCATTACTCCAGGCAACCTCACCTATGAGCTGCCCTTCACGCTGATGTTAGGCCCAAGATGAAGAGCAATGCCAGTGTTTATAAACTTCTCTTTTATGGCTTGGTCGTTCTATCTTTAGGCCTTGCAGCGGGGCCAGTTCTGTGAAATTTCACTCTTTTTTTGTTTGTTTTTGGGGGTTTTTTTGTTTGGCTTTTTTTTTTTGTTTTTTTTTTTTTTGTTCCTTCTGAGTGCCTGCCATCTTCCTTCAACCTTTTCATACCAACTCCAACCTCTGGAAAACAAGCTACACAGCGCTAACGGGTGCCACCGGCCGCGCACGTCCCACCGAGGTTTTGGAGCGCGGATAGCATGGCTCTTTGGTGTCTTTGGAGGCCAGCCCTGCTCATGGCTCCAGCACAGCACGTGGTCACGAGGGTGCAGATGGCAGCAGCTCGGTCCTGTGCCAGGAAAAGCCTCTGTGCCGCGTGGCCCTCCTCCAATCCACCGGCCACCGAGGAGGGGGGAGAAGAGGCAACTTGAAGAGGGAAGGTTTAAAACCCCCACGCAGTGCTATTCTTGCTATTCACAGGGAAAATCTCCCTCCGCCTTTAAAAACTCGTCCTAAAGAATGAATCCACACGGGGAGGGATTCCCCGCACGGGCAGTAAGCCTTTTGCAGCCCCCACATAAACCCGGTGTGGGGAGGTGAGGAAATCGTGCCACGCTGAGCTGCAGAGAGCGGGGCGGGGGGGTGGTCCCTCTCCCTCCCTGACAACCACACAAAACTCCGACTCAGAAGCGAAATATCTTCTGAAAAGAAGAACTTACCTCTGGCAAAGTAATCCACCTTCTGCAAACAAGGGGCAATAATCGGGGCTTAAACTACCTCCCCGCAGCTCTGCGAGCGCGCCTGAGACCAACAGCTACGGGAAGCTTTACAAGCCGGGGGGCGGGCGCGTGTCGGGGAGCAACGCGCTTTGCGCAACGTGCAGGGCTCATACCTGTAGCGCACAGAGCCACAAAAGTCTGAGCATGTTTACGGATGATCTGCTTGGTGTCCTCTGCCAGAGNGTATTTTTTATATTTTTTTTAATGTTTGTTTCGATTTTTTTTTTTTATTCTTGAAGTGATTGAACGTGAAATTACCAGTAATTCGTCGGGTCTAATGGAGTTATCTGTATAAATGCACAGTTTTTCTGCAGTGAGAGGAATAGTTTCCTTCATTTTTGAAGCCACAAACATGCAGGTAGCTCCGAGCAATTGCA
>VXBC01007838.1:395717-412064 GCA_013399945.1 Ploceus nigricollis | reverse complement strand
GCCCCCGCCGCTGCGCGGCGCCGCGCCGCGCGGCCCCACCGCGGGAGCGCGCATTCCTGGCGTGCCGCCGCCGCCGGTGCCCGCCGTAATGTCGCGAAGAGCGGCGCAGCGGGGGCGCCGCCGCGGAAGAGAGCACCTCCCCCCAAAAAACGCGCTCGTGCTCCGGACTCCTCTGGATAAGAAAGAGAAGGAGCTGCTGGAGAGGGTCAGGCAGAGGATGACNGAGAGAGTGAGGGAGCTGGGGTTGGTCTGGGGAAGACTGCGAGGGCATCTCATCAATGTCTATAAAAACCTCCAAGGGATGCCAAGAGGAAGGAGCCAGACTCTTCAGTGGGTGCCCAGCAACAGGATGAGGAGCAATGGCCGTAAACACAAAACACAAGAGGTGTCACCTCAAGGGGAGGAAGAACTTCTTCACACCGAGGGTGGCAGAGCTCTGGAACAGCTGCCCAAGGAGGGCGTGGGGTCTCCCTCTCTGGAGACATCCCAAAGCCACCTGGAGGCGTTCAATGTCACCTGCGGTGCCCAAAACCCCAGGGCAGCCATGGGGGGCTCGTGAAATGAGGAATTTGATGGAGCAAAGCTCACAGAGGGTTTCTGTAGGGGAACCATCACCAAGCTGGGGACAGGCATGAGTCTGGATGGGAGAGAAGATATGGATGGCTGGGGGGTCCCGAGATGAGGAGCTGTCACTGATGGGACCAAAAAAGCAGAGACAGACCCAGAGGTAATGGAATTCAGCCCAAATTTATCCTGGGGATAAGAAAATGCAAAGGGGGAAAAAAGAAGCAGGGAGCAAGGTTTCCTTTCTTTCTTGATCAAGGAAAACCTCGTGTTAGGCCATGCCAGAAGTGAGCCAGTGGAGGGAGAGGCACCAGAGGAAGCCTGGCAGACAAGTAACAAGGTGAATAAACAATGTATTTAAGCACCAGCATCCTTAAAGTGAAAGTGTTTTAGTGAAGAATATTTTTATTTTGTACCCAGCAGCTACAGTTTCTGTTTTGCTCAGCTGACAGTATGTTTTGGTAATATACCAGCATGAAAATGGCCAGCACGGACACTGGGGTTTGATATGGATATGTGAGGTAGGAAAAAGCTCATCTTGGCCACATAGAGCATTTAAAGAAACATTTTCTCTATTCCCCAAACTGGCACTTGCTCTTTGTCATCCAAAAGGCACATAAATAAATAGCGCTGGAAATTTGTTGTTGAATTGCTTATTCAGAAGGTTTTGAAGCACAATGTTATTATTTTTCTTTAAAAAACAAACAAACAAACAAAAGGTAACAGCAACAAAAACACAGGGAGATGTTTTGTAGCGATTTTAGGCGTAATTCCCTATAAATGACAGTAAATCAGTATGGATCACATCTGCTGCAGAAATGCTCTCTCAGAAAGGATGGTCTCTCCTTCTTTCTGTTGAGTTAAAGTGAGGTGCTGTTCTTGGGAAGACCCCTGGGGTTGCTGTGGTCACCTGCAAGATGTTTGCATCCCTCAGACCATTCTGAGATCCTCAACCACTCTGCTCCTTGTCTGTAAAGTGGCCTGGCACCTCTCTGAAGGACAAGTACGCGTTCTATGAACCTGTTGTAAAAATCATTTGGCTCAGAACCAAGTCTAAAACACTGGATTGTAGTTTTGACCTGAAGCATAGATGACAAAATGATAAATTTGCAAAACTCAGGCATTTTTCAGAGCACATGAATTCAATGGGAGTAATACCACCAGCTTCAAAGGGAGCAGGATTGAACCCATAATGTATAGCACTAATGACTACAATCAAATAAACTCACTTTGCCTGGGCTTTCTGCCACCTTTAGCCTCATCTCTGTGTGTGTGTGTGTGTGTGCACTTCTGTGTGTGTGCCAAAGGAGTGGGCTCGGGGTGCTGCCATTTCAAATCTGATTGGTGAAAATATAAATAATGGTGCAGGGTGACAAGATCTGGGGAATCTAGTCGACTTGTTTCCAGAAATCAGTAAAGGAAGTGAAGAATTGAGAACCTTGAGGGATGAGATTATAGTCTTAGTGAAGCCTTCAGAAATATTTATACTTAATTTGAGCTGTTTGTGGCAACTGGTATTTTCTTATTTACTTGAGATGCAGTGTGATTTGGTTAAAAATGAGTATGGAATAGCATATTTTTGGGGAAACACATAATCCTAGAATTACATCTTTGTATCCTATTTATTTCATATTCTTTTTGCTGTGTCTGGAACACTACACAGTGTCAGCAGTAGCTGCTTTGTCCCCTCTGGTTGGTTCTTAACCTGACTCACTCTCCATTTAGTTACAGAAGAGGATGCAAGGTATGATAATAACCTCCTATTTAACTCAAGTGAATTTCTTTTGTTGGCTAATTTTCATTTGTGTTTACATCATTGACCAAATTGCTCAGATTTGCAACCTTGGACTGTGAATACTTCTCTTTTTGGAGAAGAAAAATAAAAAGAGGAATCATCTTTCTGACTGTGCATTCCATTTCAGAGGGATTAAAGTAAAAAAACAATCAAAATAAAGCTTGAATTTCAGTTTTGATCAACAAATACATCAACCCAAAATATACACAGAGGTCTTCTCCAGCCACAAGCTGGTGGTGTCATGGTGTGAGTGCTGACCACCAGCATGCCTTGAAATGAACAGGTAATGAATACTGAGCTGGGAAAAAGGAGGATCTGGAAAAGGGGAGTGGCTGCATTTTTGCTTGAAATGCTCAATAAAGCTATGCCCCCACTTTATCTCTCCTCTTTAAAATCTGTGTACAGTTGGAGCATATTCCCTTCACAACCAAAGTATTTCATCAAATCCCAGCTTTGCTTTTGAGTTCAGGCTGGAGAAGGAAACTGGTTAAAAAAGCTGAACCCCCCAGCAAAACGTTGGTATAAAAGCAGGACATTTTTCTCACGAAATTACCAAGAATATTTCTTCCTGCTTCTGCAGCAATCAAATGATGTAGCACAATGATTTGCACTGATGGAAGTGAGGCTAAATTGTGAATGTTTTAGAAGCTAATTCAGGAAAAGACAGAAACATGTGCCTAAATTTAAATAAGTAAGTACACCGGAATTACTCATGTGCCTAAAAATTAAATATATGTTTAAATACATTGCTAAACTGGAGCCTAAGGGTATGGTTTAAAGTTAAGTCTAAACTAGTCTAGACAGTAGCTGTTGCTGAAAGTGATTATTCTTCTCCTGGTTGACTTCTCTGAAATGCCCATCCTGGAGTAAAACCAACACAGCTCTTTGACAATAACAGCTACTTCCTCAACAACTTTGAAAAGCATCCATTTCTCATAAAAATGAAAGTAAAAGTCTCAGTTAATGCTAAAATCCACGGAGATGGGGGGGAGTCAGCTTTTGTACTAACATGCAGCCCCTGTTTGATTTCACAAGCTCCAGCCTGTTGGAGACAGAACAGAGGGGAGCAGTTCTCACGCCAGCTGGGATGCTTTTATTTCCTGTGCTCCTGGGCTCTTCCATCCTGCCAGGGATATCCAGGGGGAAGGGAACAGCAGAGAAAACGTGTCGGTGAAACCAAGCTGGCTGCAAAGAAAGTGAGAGGAGATGGGGTGCTGTGAGATGCTTGCCCCTCTCAGTGGGATGCAGGAGATGCTGGAGTTTTGGGATGCAAACCCCTCTCAGTGGGATGCAGGAGGTGCTGGAGTTTTGGGATGCTCACCCCTGTCTCCTGAAACTCCTGACTGGAGTTTTTCTGGAATAAAACCACAGAGGTTGAAGGATGTTGACCTGACATAAAGGCATGTGGCCTCTTGGAAAGGCTGAGGATTCCTGGACACAGCCCGAGAGGTCATGGGCTGGGGCAGATGATGCTTGCAGAGCTGTCTGTATTCTAAAGGGTGGTGATAGCAAATCTCAGTCTCTCACTGCAGGCACTGATAGGCAGCAGAGGTCTGAGGAGCCCAGGTATCCTTCAGGCAGTTTTCTGTGGGAGGACTTGGGGGCCTGTGGATTTCCATCATGGACCATTTGTGCTGCTGCTCAGCACTTGGCTGCCTGCCTGTGAGGGCTTTGTGATAAGACCCTGAGCAAAGATCTAGCAGGTTTTTAATCAAATGTTTCCATTGGCTTTAATATGTTGTACCCATCAGATTAGAGTCACTCAGCAGAACTGCAGCCTTCCACACAGTGTCTCATTTATCCTTGTTCCTGCCATGTGCCCAGCTCTGCTCTGCTGACGTGTGTTCTGGTTGTGCACTCCTGTTGTAGGGTTTTTTTGGGTGGGGGAGTGGTGCAATTAGCCTGGTCGAAGCAACTAGGGCAAGGAACATCGAGCAGTAAAATAAAGTCTTGATGACATATTTGAACTCTTGGAGACCATGGGTTATCTGATCTGCAAGGTCACTGCTATTCTCTGGGAAAGTTTTAAAGAATCTGCTCCTGTTTCAAGCTTAAAGGGCCCTTCTTGATAATTGTAGGATGCAAATTCAGTTTTTCTTGAAGTATATGCAGTTGGTGAGTGTTTTAGACTATTTAGTACCTGTGTTTTTATTTCCTTTTCTTTTAACTGCTCATCAAAAGCAAACAGTGTAGAATTAGTTTTAATGAACAGAAGGAAAAAGTGACTCCAGTAAGGTTCCTTCTGCTACCAGAACTGAATGAAATGCAGAAAGGAAAATAACAATAATATGAAAATGAGAAACCTACAAAGAACTTAAAAATTCCTTTTAATCATTTAAGCTGTCATCAGTAGCAGAAATAAGGAATTATATTTCAGACATGACTTACACCAGGCACGCTTTAAAAAGAAAACGGCAAATTGATAGTGCCTGAAGAGTCTGTGCCTGGGAATAAAAAAAATGCAAAATTAGGCCCTTGGAAGCCAAGTGCCTTTTCCACCATTCAATCTGTAGAAGAAATGATGGCCCTTGATCTTTAGCAGCTCTAACAGATGGACTTGGGGAAGCAGGGGGGAAATAACACCAGTGACAGTTTTGTCTCTCTGTATTTCTGAAAAGTCAAAATGTTAGAAGCTATTCTATTACAAAGATTCATTATGGGTATGATTGGCTTAACAGTGTTCTCCTGTAATACAGATCATAAAGTCCCGTCAGAACGGAATCAAATGCTAAAAACGTTGCATAATAACTTTCACAGACCATTAAGCTTTAAGGCTACAGCGTGGGAGTTTGTTACAAAGAGACCCTCTTACAGCAGCAGATACTTTAAGTGAGAGGTATTTCCCACCCCGGGCTTTATTTGCTGCCAAGTCTGATTTCTGGCTGTGTTTATGTTCCTATACGGGCTGGCTTAGCTTGGCAGTGGGCTTGCTGCAGTGGCACGAGGAGAGCTGTAGGAACGGATTGGGCAGGCTGCTGTTTTCCTTTCTTGGGAAGCTGAATATGTAAACTGCTGGCCATTTTATCCTTGCTGGCTGTGGCAAAGTATCCCCCCTCTGTTTCCCTCCTATTATAGTAACAGCATTATTCAGCAGGATGAGGTTCCCGTGTCTTTCATGACACTCTCTGTGCTTTTGGGAACAAGGATAATGCACTCCCTTGCCTCAGGGATTATGAATTCAGTGTCCTTAAGGAACATGCAGTTTATCTACAAAGCAATGCACTGCTTGTGCCATAAAAATCCCCTATCACCCTGTAGGAATATGGATTGAGATCCATTTGTTTGGCTCTCTGTAGGTATTGGAGTTTAAGGAAGGGATCCTATTACCTTGCCATTATCTCCTTGGGCTGGTTTTACCCTGGTATAATTCCATGAATTCTTCTGACTCAGGTGGGAAATGATTCAGTGCATGGACTTGATGAAGTTACAGTGATAGCAAAATGTGAGCTGGAGTCTCTGGCGGGGAAAATCTTTCATTTTGCATTGATAAAAAGTTTATGATTCATCACTGGCTTGATTACATTGCCCTTTAATTAAGCTTGTAACTGCCAAAGAGTGGGGACTTTGGTGTGATTTTCCTTTGCTATCTCCTGATCGTGGCTCTGCTGGTGTGATTTTATAGAACCATAGGATCATTTAGGCTGGAAAAGATCAAGTCCAACTGTTAAAAAAGATCTTGCAGTGATTTCTCCTTACTGTAAGACTTCCCAGGAATTTAAGTCATATTACTCCCTGCTGATGCTTGCACAGTTGGAACAACCTCAGTGGAAAGCAAAAATGTAGGTGAAAAAATGTGTTGGTTTGAAGTCTTGGGATTTTCTTCCACAGAAAACTGCTGAGTCTAAGCACGGATCTACATGGTAAACTTCCTCACACAGGATCCCTCTGCACCTCACAAACTCACCAGAAACTCCACCTCAGACTGCGTGGATCAGGATAGCTTCATCCTGAGCCACAGGAGCCAGTTCCATCTCTGGTGAGACATGTCCTAGGAAGATCAAGAGACAGGATGACAAAGGGAGAATTTTAGTTCTGAACATAGCAACCAAAGGAAAGGTGGGTGCTGTGCTCCAGGAGGGCTCCCTCACAGAACTGCAGGGAGCCTCAGCTGCCTTTGTCCTGAGGAGGATTTGGTGGCTGGGCTCAGTTAGGAATGGCCATGGGACAGGGTGATGGAAAGGGAACAAACCCCCTCAGGACTGGGTGCCATCACAGTGCCTCAACCCACCTGAAAATCCAAACTTTACCCACTTTCACAAGTCATTCACTGCCTAGAGGGACAATCAGTCCCAAGCCAGGGTAGACTGAGACCTTTGATGGTATCAGCCTGAAGATAAGGAGGAGACCTGTCAAGACAGATGTTAGTCTCACTTCGTGCCTTGCAGGCAGCCCCTGAGACATCCACCCTTTTACAAGTCACCAAGCCACCCTGGGGAAAAGTCACTGCTAAGATTCACCCACTGGAAAGTGCAGGCAGGAGTTGGAGGAGGGCAGGGGTCATGCCCCAGGTCTGTTACCCTCTCTGAGCTCAGCATTTTGTGGGGCTGTTTCAGACAAACTTCCAGTCCTCACTCCAGTGGAGCTGGCTGGAAACACGGTCAGAAACAGGTCTCTTCTGCTCCAGTGCATCTTCTTAGCAGGAAAACCAGATTCTCAGCTCAGGCTGGATCTTCTTTCCTGCTCTTCTGACAGAAGAGTGTTTAGAAACCCTCTCTGCCACCTTTGCTCCCAAGCTGAGGGAACCCAACCAGCTCAGGGCCCTGGCTCCATTCATGGTGTAGTTATCTCATATGTCTGGCTCAGCTGATCAGGAGAGAGATGCAATTACACCCAGGTATGCAATTTTGGACTAGTTTAAATGATATCACGCAACAATAGTAATGATAATGATGATAATATCTTATGCCATATGTGAGAAAAATTAGCTATTGTCTCAGAATGTAGCTGACAAGCAGCACAATGCAGTGTTACGTACCCAAGAGGGAGAATACAAGTTACTTCACTCATTTTCACCCCAGCCTAGGGCTTAAATCTGGGAGACAGAATCATCTGCATGAGAAATGTGGCATGAAGCATCAGGCTGGGCTGATAGGAGCTGCAGGCTCCCACACAGCCCACACCAGGTTAGCACTATCAGATGGAAAGGGGTTATACACAACTTGTAGCCTTGCAGCCTCAGCTGAGTATCTTTGCAATGGTTTCCCACATCACTTAACAGCTTGTTTAACCTATCATGATTAACCAGCAGGCTCTGCAGGAATTTCCCACAATCAGTAAAAATGCAGCAGAAGGCCTGCAGGACCACAGTGGAGGGCAAACACAATGATGGACAGTCAGTGCGTGCACATGCCTCTCCTGAGAAGTACCCACAGCTATCTGGGTTCCAAAGTGCTGTAAATTCCTTGCTAATATTTTAGTTTCAATCCTTTCCACATATATTGCAGTCAGGTTTAGGAAAAGCAGCAGAAATCTTGATCATTGAAGTCCTATTACGTGTATGGCAGAGCTTTGCAAAGCCACAGTTTTTTCTCAGGCTGCACAAATAATCAGTTATCTCTCTGTGATTCTCAGAAAAAGACTTGATCATGAAGTGATTGCAGCGAGGTCTTTTACTTGAGTCTGAAAAGACTCCTATAAAATGTGACAGATAATGCCTTATCTGGTATGCCAACTTACTTTACATTAAGATCACCTGGAGAAAGAGAGCATGTTGGTTTTATGATGCTTTTCACCTCCTTTTTGCCATGCACCTTTGCGTGTTTACTCCTTTGCAAAGTTTGGAAGTTGGTAATGGATATGCCAACCATGCAAGCTAGAAAGTTTCCCTCTCTGTTGTTAAAACCACTGGTTTCTTCTTACTCTACTTGCAAACAGCTTTCTTTATCATGAAAATTTTAAATTTCCATAAATAGCCATCCTGAAGTCTAAGTGAATGCTAAACAAAACTACAAAACTAAAAAACAAACTGAGAGGAAGTACAATATGCAGAAATAACCCAAATGCATAGCTTGTATTCTTTCAGGAGGTGCTGAGCACCCCTGAGAGCTGCTTGCATTGATAAAGTTCAGCAATGGAGGTGCAGAAGCATCCTACAAGCCCTCTTTAAAACAGCCCCTGTCAAGCCTGCTTTCTTAGATCAAAGTCCAAAGCTTCACTCTATCAAGCCACAAAACTTCAGTCACAAAGATGCAGGAAGGAAGGGCTGGCAGATGAAGGTGACAGATAGTCGAAGTGTGTCTTAGATGAGAATTCTAGTTACTTAAATGCTGTTCAGCTTAAATATTGCCTTTCCATAACTTAACTCCTGGAAACCCAAAAACATTATTCCACCCAGAGAGCTGGCACAGGGTACGTCAGCAGTGGTGTAATATTGACAGACAAATACAGCCATTGTATTCACAAATGTTCTCCTTACAGAGCAAAGAGCATTGTGGCAGCATATACTTACTGCCAGCATGGTAGACTGCAATGCAATCAGTGCCTTGGATGCATTGGGAACACAAACAAAAATAGATTAGCTAACAACCAAATTGTATTTATCTTGCCTGACAGGGCTCGCTCCATAGTGAGTCACTTTGTGATCTAATGGCGTTCCATCCCGGGGGCTCTGGGCAATGGTGCTGCCGAGAGGAGGAGTTCCAGCAGCCCAAAAGCTGCAGAGCCAGGAGCGTTGGCCTGTCTGAGTGTGATCCCCGATCCCCAGGAGATGCCCTGCAACATTCCCTGAGCTGGGAACGGCAGGGGCTTGGCCTCCTGGGGTCCTTACAGACCTCATGGGGCTTTTGTGGGAGCAGAGCTGGTTCTCCAGGCAGGATCACAGCTGAGGGCCTGGCACAGCCTCCTCCTGCTGCTGTCCATGCTCTGCTGGCTGCAGCATCCCTCACCTCCAGAGTCTGGGGAAGAGCAAAATCCTTGCTCTGCTGACCCCGGGAGCACTGGAAGCCCTGGGATGAAGCTTCAGCCACTCTTCTGAACCCTGTCTTGATCTGCCTGGAGGTGAGGGCCTCCCAAATGCCAGCACAGGTCTGGGTAGAGGCATCACCAGAGCTCGGGACACACCCGAGTATCCCAAGGATTTCTTCAGGAGCCTGGCTAGTTTTGCTGGCCACAGTCTGCTCCACCCAGCGAGCTCAGACACATCTCCATGACCTGCATTTCTTTGGGATCCGCAGCTCTGACGGATCTATTTGTTGGTAATCAATGGGGATGTGCGGGAAAGTGTACCTCCCAGCGTCGCTGCTTTGAGGATTAAAAGCGCCTCGCGTTCATAATGAGAGTAATTAACTTGTTTGAAAATAGTTGTCAACTTAATGTTAAATAAGAAAGCTTTGCGTTGAGGTCATTCGGGTTCCAGGTGAAAACGTGCTATGGAAGACAAATATTCAAAGCAAGAATGGGCATGAATGTGATTGGGCTTGGTTCTGATCAAGTTTACATTTGTTTAAAGGCCCAGCCCAAAGCCTGTGAAAGTCATTTGGAATAAATCAGCTGGAGTCAATGGGATTACCCTACTGTCAGCCCGGTATGGGTGAGATCAAACCCCAGATCATTATCTTTTTGTGGTTTTCCTTTCCGCACACTGAGAGGGAGTCGGTGCGAAAAGCCATCGATTGTTTTGTAAAACATCCCTTGGATTCAGGGGGAGTCTGCCTGCCTACAGGATATGGCCCATAAAGCCACCGGGATGGTGACAATTCCTCCCTGTGGATGTGCTGCATCTGCTGGGCTCTGCTGCCAGAGGTAATCAGAGAGTTAACAGAGAGCCCAGCCAGGCACCAAAATGCAGCACCAGAGGATGAGTTAAACCACCACATTCTTCGGGGAACGCTGGTGGGTGACAGTTGTCTCTTGCCACCTTGGTCTCCTGCTCTTGGATCAGAACCAAGTACTTAATTTCTCTTTTTGTGCGTGACAGCGATGCTTTCATGGAGAACAAGTCTGTGGAAATGCTGAATGCCGGTAAGGCAGAAGAAGGGAAGGATGCAAACCTGCAGTTTTCCCATGGCCTGAAAATGACTCCCTCCCTGGCTTAGGGCAGCCACAGGTATGCTGTTAATTTTCAGTCCTCTTGCCAGAAGGCTATAAAATGTCTTTTCATCTTACGTTACATAAGTATCCAACAAATAAGAAGACTGTTATTACAAAGGCAACCACACCGAAAAAAGGTTTCATTTACTCTGAAAACCTGCATTAAAGACTTCTGATGTCTCTATGGAACATGTAGGTTGCTGAACACTGTTGGAGAGGAAAATCCATTGGATTTTTTTTTTTTTCAAAAAAGAAGTAAGTCTGATGCAACATCAAATTGGAATGCTCTGAGGAACCAACTGTGTGATAAATCTACTGTTAATCATGGTCAGAATTTGCTCTCAAAGATGATGAGCTTCTGTATTCTTTCAGCCTAACAGGCAGCATTCTGGGAAACAGTGCTGATATCAAGCACTCTCTGATTAAACATTTCAGTGGTCCTTCTGAACCAGACAGAAAAGTTCTATGCGTGCCGGGAGTGAAAACTGCGAGGCGCTAAGCACATCTTAAGACACAAAACCACAGCTGAGTCTGATGATGCTCAGGACTCAGAGAAAGTGCTCAGCAGCCACAGGAAAGGTCTTTGAAATCCTTATGCTTCTTGTCATCAAGGAAATAATTCTGCCTGGCTTCACTGGGTGCTGGATGGTTGCTTTGCACTTCGACCCGATTTTCTCCGGGATAATAAAGTGTGGTTTTGTGCCAGTAAGGGAGACAGTGGGACAGTAAGGTAAGGCATAGGAGATGTCTCTGTGGAGGTGATTCAGCACATATTCAACATACCTTCCAGCAACTCAGGCATTCTTCCTGAAGTTGTTTAGTTGTGTTATACCCTTCTACGTCTTCACAAATTGATTACCATCAGGTATATTTGAAATATGTCCTAAGTCTGTTAACTTTCAGGCAGTAAGGCATCCTCACCTGCTCATTTCACAGGGAAAAAAAAAAGCCCCAAACAATAGAAAGGTCCATGTGCGTGTTGACATCCTGCTTGTGAACCAATATTTTCACAAGCAATAGGCTTGGAGAGAACAGGCCAATCAATGAATATGAACTGATTTACCCTGAGCTAAAATTAGATCCAATATCCCGATTGAAGTTATTACAATTAACTACATAAACACACAAGCTCAGGTAATTAATTTTGTAGTACCATGGTACCTGGAGGTCACATCTGAGACTGAGAGACATCAATGCTAAGCACTGAAAATACATCCAGTAAGATACAACCATGATCCGGAACAGCTTGCTGCTCATATAGACAAAAAGAACAAAGGACTGGGGACAGAAATCATTCTTTATTGCCTCCATGTCAGAAAAACTGGCCCAGAGAAATTGAATTGTCTTGCCCAACACTGTATAAGAATTATTTGGCAGGAATGAGAAGCAAATGGGGAACATCAGTATCCACTTCACAGTCTACCTGCCCTTTCTCTGGCACAAACTCCTTTTTTTTTTTTAACCAGGAGGCTGCTCAGGCATGAGACAGCTCTGGACTCTTGTTTCTTTACATTACTTTACTACTCTTTTCAAGCACAACAGGAGCTTTTGGTTTCTGAGGTCTTTGATGAGCCTGTGTCCTGAGGTCTTTGATGAGCCTGTGTCCTGTCCACCTCACCAAAGTGAAACATGCCTCTGCTCCCTATTAAAATTATGTTTCTTCAGCAAAATTTCAAGGCCTCAAATGCACAAATCCATGAGCTCCCACATCTCTGCTGACTGCTTTCACTTGGTTCAAGAGCTTCTCCATATTCTTCCTTAAACCTGGGAGTCCAGCTTTGCCTCCTTTGTGGACACTTGGAAATCAGCTATGTAGAGAAAACTTGGCAAATCTCACTGCAAGGGGAGCAAATGTGTCCTGTCAATCTTATAGTGGCATCTTCAAGTGTTACAGACCTAAATCCAAGACATTTTCTTTGGCCTTTCTCCCTCTACTATGTCTCAACCTTGGTTCTTTCAAAATCAACGATAAAATGGTGATGGCTTTAATTTAATCTAGAACTTCATCTTCTTCTCCAGAAAAGCAGTGCATGGTTCTCAAAGTTTCTTTCCCCCTTTTTCTGCAGAGAACAAACCTGAGAAGAAAGCTGAAAATCTGAGGTTTCAAAAGTACTATTCCTATGTCTTTAACCGCAGATTTATGTTCCAAACTTTGATAGATTCATTTTGCAGTCAATCAATTATCATTTGGGTCTGAGGAGGTTTGAAAAATTGGCTTGAAATAAATGGTCTGTTCTTCTTGTAATCTTAACTATGGAGGTATTTGTAGTGATTCTCTAATGAAAATTTCTGTTTCCAGCAGTTTAGCTATAAAATATGACTTTATGTGAATCATTGAGTCCATCTGGAACTCCAACAAGTCAATGTCTGTGCCATCTTCCTGGCCGTAAAATTATTTTCTGCCTCTTTGCCAGGCTGAAAGTTCTAGGAAAGGTCCAATTGACAAATTACAGAACAGTGCCTCAAACAATATTTTTTTTCCCCAGATAGCCACATGTCTGAAACAAAATTTTCCTTTGAGTAGCATGGATATATATGTGAATGCATGCTTATTTCCTGGTTCTGGAATATTTATTTACCTGAAATCCTGCAGCTGTAAGAACTATATTGTGAACTGAAGACAAAGATGGTCTCCTGGCTGAGAGAGTGAAGGAAAAAATAGTTCTCTGAAGCAAGAATGAGGTTTCCAACCATGGAAAAGCCTTTGGAGACACAAGTGAGGTTTTGATCCCTGGCCCCAGTGTCATCCATCTTGGAAACCCTTCTGGTTTTATTCTTTCAAACAGGTCAGTGAGAGCGAGGTGGGAAACTGCAGTTTCAAAACAGGCACAACTGCAGTGTTTTCAGCAAAACAGAGTGTGATTTCAAAGGGAAGTCTAATACTGGTCCTGGATCCCTTGCAAATTCCTTCAGGTCCCAGCACCTCTGCCTGTGCCAGTGGTTGGGTGCTCAGACGTGGAGCACGCAGCTGCCCCGCGGGTGTGCGTGGCTGCGATAACCCTAAACCCAGGGTGCCACTGCGAAGAGGAGTCCTCCACCATGAATGAGAGATACTTTCCATTTTCAGCTCCGTGTCATATGAATGGAAATTGTGCAACTTGCTCAGGCTGGTGCAGTGTGGGGCTGCACATTTGAACAGGAACACGGGAGCTGTTTTCTGCTTCCTGTGTCTGAAAGCAGGGCAAACACGGTCCGGGCCTTCTGCAGTGCTACTCCTTGAAAGAGACACTCTTTCTTTAGGAAGGCAATTCGGGAAGAACAACAAAGAATTCTCCCTTGTAGAAAAGGTTGTGGTTGCCTTGCCAGCTCTCAAAATTAAAACTATGTTCCAGTCAAAAATGCCTATTCAGGCTGACATCAAAGGGAAAAATGCGAGCAGGTCAGGGAGTTTAATTTCCATGGCATTGCATTTGTGATTCACATGTCGGGCGCAGTAATGGCTTACATGCCCATTGGCAATAATGGAGCAGAGGGCCAGCACTAAGGGAGACAAAGGGAAAGGATCCCGAGGTAGCAGTGACAGGAAGGAGCCCCTTGAAGTCGGGTGGTGTCACTCGGAGCACGGGCTGCTGGTCTCTCTCACAGCTGTGTTTCCATCAATGACAACCTTGTGGAGCCCCCTGGCCCGGGTTGAGCCTTTTGGGAATGATGCTCATGGGGGGCCTGATGCCAGAGGGCTCCTTTTCATTGTCCAGAGACCAGATCCTTTTAAATGCCCTGAACACAGTGGGTGACTCCCAAAAATCTGGGTCTCAGGGCATATTTCCTGAATCCTTTGAGGTGTGGTCTCATACCAACTTTGTAACTTCTCAAAACCTCCAGTCCAGGTGAAGGGCTGTGTCATGAGGTTTGAAAGCAGGAGGTATGTAAACTTTTTCACAGTGCCTGTATATTCTCCTACTACTCCTTATTTGCTTTTCTCATGGGACGATCCAAGTAGGCATTACACGCTGTTGATAAATAGATTTTCAGCCCATTTCATTTAACCATTACTGCATTTCCATATCAAAGCTTTTACACTTGGCATGCCCGAGCCTATTTTATTTGTAATCTATTCCCAAATTAGGAGTTTGGAATGTTTTTTCATTATGTGTTTCATCTGCAATGTACTGCCCTCATATTATTTTTTAAGATGAGATCTTATACTCTACCTCAAGTCATTGTACAACTCATTGGCTCTTATTTATTCTGGCCTCCGAATCTAACACCATTTCTGTGTTGAAACTTGTTGCTATTTTTTTTTCCAAGGATACACCATAGGATGTTAAGCATGTGCTCTATATCAAAGTGCAAATATAAACTAGTTGATAGTCTCTAGTCACACCCTGGATAGGTGTGGCATTTGGGAATTTTTCACTTGCTGGCTGGAGATCAGAATGTGCTTAACATGGCTCCACACACAGGATCTTGGTTGGGAGAGAGCTGGTTGGGGCTTTTTGGGGTTTGGGTTTTGGTTTTGGGGTGGCGCTTTTTAAAATTTTTTTTTATTTTTCATGTATGTTTGAAGGATTGGGAGCTAAATAGTTGTACTGTTTCCAGAAACAGATTTTTACATGTTTGGCTATATTTAGAGCTGCAATTTGGAGATTTGAGGGTATGATAACCCAATGCCTCACTGTCTTTCCTTTTCTCAATCACTTTGTGATGGACAAGCTTGATTCTAGTGTCAGCCTAAGGCATGGTGCAGGGCTGCACCACTCCAAGAGAAACTCCAAGGAGGAAGTATGACTCAGAGAGCTGCAATTCCTTCCACAGTTCCTCCTTGTTCCAGCCAGGGAAGTAAGTTCGGTGTTTGAGCTGCTAGACTAAAGCTTGCTTCTCCCCTGGTGCTCACAAGCCTCAGCTTGCAGGACAGAAAGAAGAGGGATAAAAAAGGCCTTATGTCAGGATGAGGTGCCACCAGCCTGTGAAATGGTGGCACCACTCCAGCCCCATGTGGGGTTTCACTGTGGGCAGTCACCTGCCAGCCACCCACCTTTAACAGCAAGAGCAAACCACCCACCTTTTTATGCTTAGAGACTGGCAGAGAATTTGCAGGCAATCATTGTCTCACCAGAACAGAAACACTAATTGGGGCATTCCTGGTGAAAATGTTCAGAATCAGTATTTCCTCACTGGTAGTGCAACTCTGAGGCCTGAGGACATCCACTGATGTAGGATCTGTATGCAAATGGTGCACGTGACTCTTTCACCTGCCTGACATTCTGCTCAGCATCAACGTGCTCTGGAGAAAAACAAAATAATAATAACAACAATCATGAAATTCACAGCCTATTTTTGAATATGCTTTTTCATGGATGGCAGAAATGCGTACTATGGAGGGATCTTCAGCTGAGCACTATTTTAAAAGAATTTTTAATTTGGCAGTAAAATACTGTGGTAACTGAGACAGTGTCAACTGAGAGCACAGACTAAATACTGCAAGATAAAAGGGGCCAGGAAAACAAGACAGAAATTTATCCACATGCACAACAGCTAGATGATCCAGTTAGGAATAAGACCTTGTTATTAAACCCTCTAGGATTACCAGGGATAAGTTCTCAGGAAGTATTTTGCAGTTAAAAAAAACCAAAACCAAACCAAAACCAACAATAAAAAAACAACGAAGCAAAACCAGGAGCAAGAATCGACTTCAGAAAACAGATCTGGCCCTCATGTGGTGTTCAGCAGCACAGATACACACACTCACACTTCCTGCCTGAGTTATATCAGTTTCAAAAATAGCCTGTGAAAGAAGATTCAGGCTATTGGAGCAATTTCTGCTTTCAGCAAAGTGGACTGAAACATGGAGCTGAATTTACACCTCCATGTGTGATTTGAGGTACCCACATGTATAAAGCTCATCCTTCTGCTGTGAGCTCTGAATGGCAGCAGTGCTAATTCACCTGGGTACCTGACAGAGATCTCCAGAGAGATATAGAAAGAGAAACATCATTCACTTGAGCTGGTCTTTATTCCTA
>VXBC01007838.1:356457-395711 GCA_013399945.1 Ploceus nigricollis | reverse complement strand
AAAAAAAAAAAAAAAAGATGTAAAGGAAGCCTGCAGTTCAAACGTGCAAAAGTTGCTTTTGTTTTGCATCAGTTTATTCAGGTATTTTAAACAGGCTTAGTTAAAATAATCAGTTGAGCCTTTCTGACAAGTTTGTAAGAAAGCCTTATGTGGCTAATTCTTAAATATCATCAGACAGCAGGCTAATTGTGTCCTGGTGCACATTGTTGCTGCACGTTGCAGATAACTTCCTGTGTTGAAGCGATGACCTGAGAGCGATATCCTCTCAGACAAGGAAATATCATCTTCCAGTCCTGCTGGGTCTTAGACTAATCTGTGAGAACTCCCTTCAGCCTCTGCCTGTGCTTAGCCAAGTTATTAGGCACATTCAGGATGCATTAAACTCATACACCTTCTAAACTGCTGGGTGGGTTTGAGTTCACAGCCAGCTGATTTAGTCATACCTCTGGTGCTAACAAAAATGGAATATACTGGACCTGCCAGGAGTGTTGTCTGTATAGGTATGTGATAAATGTGCTTGGATGTGTTTAATCATACAGATGTGCAATGGGCACCTTTACCACCTTCTGTAGTATCTATCCTGTTCTCAGTGCTTAGCCATATCCCTTTTGACAGGGGATAATACTTTGGAAGAGCAAACATTCCCATTTCTGAACACATACTCAATCAAAAATATGGCAAAAGAACTATCAGTGGACCAAGGAATGTACCCTTTTGAACAGAAGTGAATTCAAAATAATTCCATTAAGTCGAGTCAGGGGAGAACTTACCCTCCCTGATAAGTAACATAATAAAACTGGCTGGATGATTCACTGAACAGTTCAGTGAAAATATTATCTGTTTTGTATATCCTTCCTTTTTATTTTCTCCATATTCCTCTTTCTCTTCCTCATCCCCTTTTTAGCCTTTTCTGCCTTGTGATGCCACACAGAGAAGACCTAAGAACTAGAGTAAGACAGAGTGATAAAGGATAAAAACAAGCCACTGCTGGAAGTGCAGGAGATGGTGAAATACCAATAATCCATGTTGATATCTGACATCGCTAACAAAGGAAAGGCACATTCCTTGTATTGTCTGGGTTCCTGAGAGTGCCCCTTGCCTGCTCCATTGTACAATATTGCCTGGATAAAATGCAGCTGCAAGAGGGAAAAGGTGACACTGATCCTGCTCTAAATAGGAGTCAGTACTGTGCTCTTCACTGCAGTGCCTGAAAGCAGGACATACTATTGCTGCTGCAGGACAAAGTTCATGGAATATCAAGTGTTGATAGTCTGTGCTCAGAGTCTGTAAATGTATGTACAAATGGGTCACATCCACAGCTGGCATCTGTCTGGCTCCAGATCTGGTCCAGTAAGTTTCTAAAGAGTAGTTCACGACAGACCATTGAAAACTTCCAAAGAAAGTCCCAGGGCACATGACAGAAATGGCCAAGTGGGACAGCACAGTAGAAGAAAGAAATCCTGTGGGTTCATTTCTTTAAAGCACAGAAGTCATTAATCATTTCTATTCCTTTCCATTTGAAACAGCTGCCTGCCTGCATTTGCTAAGTAACTGCTTTCTAACCACACAGCAACTAAGTTGTGGGCCCCAGAATGCTCATGCTTCCAGATATTAATAAACAATCTCCCTCCTTCACTGTGTCAATGAAAGCACGTTAACATTCTTAGCATTTGGTTTTGGTAGGATAATAAAATGCTGCTGGTTCCACACTTTATGAATTCTTCCTTCCCCCCAAAAATCTTCCTTACTGCTTATCTTCTCAAGTGAGGCTCCAGAAGCTCAAAAGCTTGGTGTGGAAAAAAATCTCAGCGGCCTTCTACCTGTCACCTGCGGTGCAGGATGTGGCTCGTTACCAAATTAAGAAAACAATCTCTCCTGTCGCGCTTGTCTGCCCATCTTCTTGCGAAAGTGAGCGACGTTTCGCACGCCAGCCCGTGCCCTGCAGAGGTCCGCTGTCATCCCGGCGGGCGGCTGCAATTAGCGGAATGCCAGCCAGCAGGTGGAGACGCATGAAAGCAATCCCAGCGCACGGACAGGCTGCCTTGACACCGCATTCCCATAGCCCCGGCCAAGCGCTCCGGCGGGCCAGAGCCAGAAAACATCGCCACTGGCTCCATGGAAAAGTTCGGAACTAAAAATCTTGGATGGCTGACAGGACATGTGACGGAGCAGCCCCAGCTGAGGAGCCGTCCAACACCTTTCATGTCTCAGTGAGTCGTGGAGGGAGAGAAGGAGGGAGGGAGGCTGGGGGCTGACTCTGGCCTGACCTTGGTTCATTCACTTTGTTCAGCAGTTCAGAGCTGCCTGTCAGCGTCAGCTGTGCTGAGTGATGCGGAGAGCCACACACGTGTGCTCCGGGCCGGGCACATTCCCTGCCGGGCACATTCCCGGCCGGCCCGGGCTGCGCAGCCTCGGGGCTCCGCTGGCCCCAGACCCCCAAAGACATCCCCACCCCTTTGCTGAAGAAGTGCAGCGTGGGATGGTGTGAAAACAGCTCCGCTTCCTCTGTTCATCTCATAACTCCTCCCACGCCGTGTTTCCTCTTTCGGAGTGGAAACACCATTGTGGTGGCTATTTCTGAAATGTCCCTGCCAAGATCGGGAAGTGCGGAGGGATACAGAAGTGTGAGGAAGCCGAAAAGTACCTTGGGCGTTATTTTGGGAGTGGGGAAGCTATTTACATGAGTTTGGGAGCAAATCCGGGGATAATTCTGTGTGATCTTCAAGCCAGTGGTTAAATTTCTAGCTCTAATCTCCCTAGAAATGATAAGAAACTGCGGTGCTGGGTCTGCAGAATACCTGATGTGAACTGATTGACTTCAGTGGAAATAGGCACACAATGGGAGCCAAGCCTAAATGCCACGCCACAGAATGCTGGCAAGCCCTTCCCTTACACCAAAAATTATTGCTCAGGCTGTGAAAGACAAATTTTAAGTGACAGCACATGTCAGCATCCACATGTAGGTGTGGAAAGAGGGAAGGAGATGGTGTAAAATTAGGAGAGCTTTGAAAATTGCAAAAATCACCTGCAAACATTTTGAGAGATTTCAGTGTTTGAACACGTGATGATCTGTCAAATTATGTTCATTGTGGAGATAGCTGAAAATACTGTGTCTCATTTTACAGCTCCAGACCCCCCAACACTTCATCATTTGTGGTAAGTTTATTGGAGTTTGTTATTTTGCCTTTAAATGACAAAGGCTCTTCAAATCTTGAAAATCCAGTTTCAGTGTTCCAAAAGAAATGTGTCTTGCAGCTTTTCCATCCTCTTGGATTCTTCTCCTCCCCCTCCACACTGCCTCTTGCACTCTTGTCTTTGGAGAGCAGAGTTTAACATGCCACTGAGGAGATAGCCTGCATGCAAAGTCCCTCAAACATAAACACGCTTCAGGAACAGATTCACCCCAGTGTGCTACAAATGTGGAAACCACATTCCATCTGCACCCTTATCAACTGGTCAATAGCTGGGATGTTGAATGGACATTCCTTAAATTGAAGATTATGAAAACATACATTACTGCTCAGCAGTGATTCCCCAGCTTCCCAACTCTCTCTGCTCGAGAGCAGTTGAGCTCAAAGTGGCTCAGGCTGGGGACTTTGAGAATGGTATGCAGGAATTTGTCACACTGAGCTGCAAAACTCTCTTCAGGAGATTTCTCTGGTGGTTAAGAAGCCCTGTGTTCATTCAACTCAGGTATTATTCTGCATTTGCTGTCATTTTAAAAGTTTGTTATATCTTACCTTATAAATGATACATAATTATAAGAGGTGTTTTTTAAAACCTGTCTCTGATTTTCCACTCAGGTTTGCAGCACTGAGATGACATCAATGACTTCTGGGCTGTCACCCCGACAGAAAAATCAGAGGCAATGTGAGCAAGCTTGTCACACACCCTGCCTGATGATAAGGCAAGTTATCACCATTATTCTTTGACCTATTTTTTGGCTTGTAAATGACTGGGTCTAAATTCCCAGCCAGAGACTGAAGATATTGTTTATTGATCTATTGTATAGGATTGCCTTGAAAGAGTTAGCATTTGTCTTAGGTGACTCACAGATTGCTCTGATGATGGATGTGTGCTTTGGTTTGCTCTTAGTGCATCTCTCTTGCTCTCTGTGTTCATATATGTCCATAAATGTATTATATATAGACAAAATAATTGGTTTGCTTTCATGACATACCCTTTAGACATACCCTTTGATTTCTGGGGGGGATTGTTTTTTAAAGAACCACTATCAGTCAAGCAAAAGCTACTGAGGCAGACAAAAAGAAACTACCAAAAGTATTTGAAATAGAGGACAGTTTATTACTTAGGGCAATGGGATAAGGGTGCAGGAGAGTGGAAATTCAAGTGCTGAATCACGTGGACATGCTTGGTATGTAGTTGGTAAATTGTTTAATCTACATGGTGACTCAAGTTCCTTGTTTATGACAGGAGGACAAAGCTTAACAGCTTTGTTAATAAAATAAAATCTGTGAATCCATATGAATGAATATGGACTGTGGACATGAAGGTGATGGCAACTTACTCAGAACTTACCCAGTTTATCTCTCCCAGCCAGACCTTGCTGCTGGATATAATTTTGGATCCTGTCTTAAACAATGTTCTGTTGAAGATCTCGTAAAATGTTGGTCTCTGTGGTACCTGTGCAAACTGAAATTAGGTCCTCATTGGGTTGTGACATAAGACAATGAAATTAAACTAAAGATGTAACTCCAAATGTACAGTTTTTGGGCAAAACACCAAAGTAGTTGTCTCAGAACAAAATAGGTCTCCAACAGAGAAGTGTTTGCACCAATCAAATACATTAATGAAGGAATACAATTTTTTGAAGGATCGGTTTGAAAGGTATTTTGGAAGAACCTAAGTTTGTTATACAAGTACTGTTCAGCTGCAGGCTATGGATCCTTAAGATCTACTTCCAGAGAGTATCAGGTGCTATTTAACATTAAATAAGGGTTTTCTCTCAATCTGAAGTTCAATTGCCCGTACTTTCTCTATCCCACCCTTTGTTTCCTGAGTCACAAGGATGTATCTTGTACCTGTATATTAATGGCAACATTTGGTTTATGTTACAAACCTCTCTTCCCACAAGTACGTGGCGATGTCGTGTAGAACGCACATTCCCATAATCATTTCATATGTTTTCAGTCTTAAAAATAAAGTTTATATAATGAAAATACAATATAATTATACACATGGGAGTTCTGGTTTGGAAGAGGTTCAGCAGAATTCTTTGATAAAACAAGCCCCCGACCACAAAAGCTGCATGCAGTGATTTGACAGTCAAACATGTATAATCACTTACTCTAAATTAAAGGCAGTGTCACCACGGTAAGAGCAGCACTCTGAAATCCCTTCTGTCACTTTTGGCCAGCAAGTGACAAATACTGTAAACCTAACCAAAATGCATCTTTAAAAAAACTTTGAGGAACTTTTTAAAAAGGCGCTTGGGGTGGTGGGTTATATAAGGAAACGGGAGTGCAAAATATCTTTTTATACAGGGTTATTTTATGATACTAATTGATCCCTCATCAGCCTGGTCCTTTTTTATTTTTTCATTTTTGCTTTGCACCAATTTCTATTACCCAGAAATGTACAATTTTTTTCAGAGAAAAAAATAATCTCAAATAGGCAGAACAGAGTTTGCAAAATCTGTGAAGTTCAACATCCAGGTGAGATTTGCAATTTGGTGTTCCTGCCAACATTTCTCCCCAAAACACATGAACCCTTTTTCACTCCACCAAAACTGCCCCTTTGAGCAGAAAGTTCATGGGCAAGATGCTCCATGGGTACAGCATTTTGCAGCTCCACTGAGAGCAGCAGGATGATGCTGATTTACACCAGATACAGATCTGGTTCGCAGCACGTCTCAGTCTGAATTCACAAAGCGTGGAGTAATGTGAAACAAGGAAGTGACTTTTGTGAAAAGCATTTTGGAAAGGAAAACCAAAAATGATGGATGTACCACAGGGGCAGAGGGAGTGGAGCCTGCCTCAAAGAAGACCTTGTAGAGCTGCCAGCCTTGCCACAAAATGGGCTGCTGCCCTCAGAGAGGAGGGGGAGGTTTCCCCAGGACAAATGCAGCCACACCAAGCACCCTAATAACCACTTTGTAGATATTTTTATGTACCGTCACATCAAAACCAGACAGAACTCCCAAAACATTTGAATTTGACCCATCACTGATTAATGGAAGGAGGAGAAGGAGAATGGGTGGGAAGAATAGTCATTGTGAACTGCCATAACACTGGGCAGCAAGCCATGCTATTCAACAAATGAGACAATACATTAAAAAACAAAACTCTGTTTTCAGGGGCCTTCTATATATATCAAGAGCTTGATTCACAGACCACTGAAGCTAATGTGAATCTTTCCTGTGACTTTAACCAGCTACTGGCCCTGCTATTACAAAAGAGGAATTAATATAAGTTTGCACTTACTCAGTGTCTCAGTTAAAAAACTGCAAGTACTACGTCAGTAGTTAGTTGCTAATTGAATCTAATTAGTCAGAATGCACACTCATTTTGCCCACCTGTCTGTAGTGTATTTTACTATTGGAGCTATTAGCATAAACCAATAGCAGAGAAAAGATTTTTAAAAAGACAAAAAATGCACATGATGACAAGGAAAATAGTTAATAATTTGTGTTCCACCTGACATTTAAAGCTCTGCAAACATAATTAGTTGGGGGTTAGAGGGGGGAAATCTGATTTTCAAATATTGGACACCTTTTTATAGCTTCTTTCTGTTTCTTTCCCTCTGGAAGCAATTAGCTCAATCATATTACAAACCTTATGTCTTCAGCTATGCAAGTGACCATTTGCCATTCCAGTTAAATGTGCAGCAGTCCTTTGTGAGGAGCAGGATTGTTAATTTCCATAGGAGTTTAGGATGAGGAGAGTAAATCATCCTCTTCCTGATCCTCCTTTTGCCATGACTTTGTTGGAGGTCCTGCCTCCACCAATCTGCTGGCAGAGAGGGCACTGTGAAACTTTCCAAATTACTTAGCTGTGCAAAGTTAAATTCTCAGTCTAATTAGGGGAATTAATTTCTCCTGGGAGCTGTAAAAAATTTTTCCCAAGTTAGCTCATCAGGAAAGACTGAGCTGTGAGGGTACCTGGGACAAGTTGCTGTTTCCACAGGCAAAGAGGGGCAGTCACCAGGGAAATGGAAAACAATTCCTCATGCCCACTTGAAGGTATTTCCTCCAGGATGTTCTTGGACAAAATTTCTGTAAATACACAAGACAGTCATTAGATCCTTAGACCTGTTCAGCAAAGCTCTCTTGATCAAGCTTAAAGTGTGCATAAAACTCAACAGTTTTCCAGATAATCTTAACCATGCACTTCCATTTTGCCAAGGGCTTCCCTGCTATGGCTGGAGTACATCCAGCAGTATTTCTCTCTGACTTTGGGAATTTGAGGCTGCAGCTGCACTGATTCCAGCAGATCACAGAAATACTTGTGTTTTCCTTCACCAATCACTTCTTTTCTTTCTTATATTTGTGACCTCATTAATAGAAAATCGATATTTAGTGTCATTAAGGATCAGGACTAAAGACATTTGTGGAGCAGAACTTTGTCAGTGAGCCAGTCACAGCTCAACTGAAATGATGTTCTGGTGTTCCTGCAGTACAGGAAATGCTTGTATCACTTTTCTCCTTCCTCTCATATGTAAATGCAAGCATATTTAATATCCTGGAGACTTCCACTTGGTAATGTTGGCAGAAAGTGACATTGCTGACCTGAAGTGATCACTTGACCCTGGGAAATCAAATGGCAGCAGCAAATTAAGGTGGCACTGAAGTTACTGTAAATATTGTCATTCCTTCTGTGGCAATATGTGCCAGTAAAGAAAAAAATAATTCTCCTCATCATACTTCATGTAAATATCACAAGGATTATGTCTGTGCTTCATCCAAGAAATGCCAGCTTCAGCAGTTTCGGTGTAGAAGGTTGGAACAGTTTATATGCATTGAGTTCTACACTTATGTACACCTGAAATACCACAGATGTAGATGTTGCCACTTTCCACTCTTCATGGCAAAAAGGTTTTTTCTTTTATTTTGACTTTTCTGTCTTTCTAAAAGGATTTTTTTCCTATCTTTTTTTTAATTGGAGAAGAAATGTTTAATCTGTTTAATCTTCTTGTTTAGGCCCAGCAGTAGTTCCTCATCCAAAAGTCAGTGCAGAGGTGCTCACTATATCCAACTGACATTTTTTCTCTTACTCAGGTAAAGGTCTCAGCATGTACTGAAGTTTAAACACAAACTTTAGCTCAAATTGGGGTACTTTCAAAAGCAAAATCTTAAATTGCTCCTGCTAAAATTTTTGGGGAAAAAATGTAAAGAGAGGCTCAGATAACTGCTGGGAAAAGTAGATCCCTGGAGAAAGGCAAACAACCTGGCTCCCTGTTGACTTTGCCTGGGTCAAAGGGAAAAGTTGAGTCACTGGCTTCTGCTTACATTTTTTCTTTCATCTTATTGATAGCAGGAATATGAGTCCAGCTTTCCAAGGTTTTCTGTCCCAGTTCCTCCCTTTGCTCGCCTGCCTTCCCAAGACCAGTCCATTTCCTCTCTTTTATCTTACACTGCAACTTTCAGCTTTGCTTGTGGAAGAGGCTTGAGCTGACTCTGTGCAGAGGTAATGGCTGCTTGAAGGAAGAGCTAAATGTTCATTTATAAAAGCATTTTGGCACACGAGTAGGTAAAAGGGTTCCAGCTACATTGCAGGAAAACAGGCATTTTCATTCTTCCTGTTTTTCAGTAAGTCCTTGAAATAAATGATTTGATATTTGGAAAATAAAGAGGTGCCTACATCTCTGTTTCAAGAACTGCATGGATTGGAATGGTTGCTGCTGGTGAACTTCCTTGGAAGTGTAGAAGTTTCATGATTGTCTTATATAATTTGGCTTCATAGTTGCTGATGATGGTCAGGGTTTCCACGCAGGAGGAACTGTGCAAGGCACGAGCAGGACTGTGGCTGAGTGCCTGGTGCCAAAGGCAGGCCCTTCAAACCCAGCACAGTTCCACGGTGATGTTCCACCAGGATCTCTGTGGCTTTTCCTGGGAAGGACGTGGGGCTGTTGGATGTGGAGCACTGGTGGAGGTGAGACAAGCTGCTAATCCTGAGCAACCCCACACACACCCACTGCACACCCAGCCAGACTGAACCTCCAGTCCTCAGCCTCGTCCATCTGCTCTGTCGATCCCTTTTGACTTATCTCTTTTTTAAAGGCAGCGATTATGCGCAAATCAAATGAGTCTGTTTCTTTAGGTCCATTAATTATTACATTCCATTTACATTTTCTGTTTACTTTTTCCCTTCTCTATGGAAGCTATTGAAGCTCTGACGATTCAGAATGCTCTGGGAACACTATGTGGCTTTCCTTCTTGTTTGCCCATTGTAACGGAGCTCATTTTTCAGTGGAGGTTTCCCATTATTTCCAGGAAAAATGTGGTCAAACCCATGTACTCCCAAACCTTTTGATCTCCTGAATCCTCTTCATATCCCAGATAAAAAAGTCAGTGATTAAGACAGAGTTCCTAAAAGGACACATAGTCAGGTTTCCCTTTGACCAAAATGGTTTCCCAGTGAATCAAACCTTTCTCAGCTCAGGGGGGGCCTGACAATAGACCCTGAAAAGATGGATAGAGCAATTGTCCTGCTTAGTGATCCACGAAAGGAAAGGGGTCCTTAGTGAAGGGAGACCTACACTAAGTCTGACCTGACACTGCAGGAGTAAGACAATGAAAGGTCAAGGAGACTAACAAGAGGAAAAATGCAGACAATGGGTGCCACAGCCAGCACACAGCTCCTGCCACGCAGACTATGGGGCAGCAGCCTTAACTGCCTCAGACATGTGAAGGACAACTGAAGCGGAAAGAACTTGAAGTTTCCTTCTTAAGAATTGTGGCCCAGCATCTCCAGGATTTACCCAGGCCTCACAGAGAGGTCAAAGTGATGCAGCTAGGCCTGAGGTGAATGGAAAATAAAGATTATCTAATTGGGGAGGAGAAAAATATAGACGTATTTTAGACCAAACAAAAAGGGCAACTACTTGACAGTTGGGATCTGCAGCAAGTTCCCAAGGCATTTTGTGGGAGGAACCCCACAAAAAAGAGAAAGCTTTTTCCTAATTATTTGAAAAAAGCCCCAGCAACTCAATATTGATATATGTGTGACTTGCAACCATCATATTTTTCTTCTGCATGAACAAAAGATCCGTAGTTTACAGATTCTGGGGCTCAACTGAATTTCCTTCAAGCACCCAGCAATTGTTTCTTTCTGTGTGTGAAAGAATCCTGGTCCTTGTCATCTGTCTGGAGACAAAAGGAGAAATCTCTGTGGCTTCTGCAGGCATCCCTGTCCTCAATGGCATCTCCATTATTACTCCTTGTAGCTGGGCCTTGCCCTCCTGAAACAGCCCCTTCCTCCTTAGGTCAGGCCTAAGTGCTACTTTTGAATTCATGTACACCAACAAGACACTCTTTAGTTAACAAATAACATTTTAGAAGCTTCATCAGAGGACTCAGAAAGAAAGTCTACCTCAGTTATATTTGTCATAATAGCTGAATGTTTTTTCCATTCTAAACCACATTTTTCATCTTTTCAGCGACCAGATCTTCCGACAGCAGACACAAGCATTGAGGTTTGTCAGTTGTCATTTCTGTGGCAGGAACTGACAGGTGGAATAGACATTTTCTTACCCATAAAAGCAAAATAAAGCAGTATTTTAATTTTTCACAGGTTCAGGTAAGACAACTTGCTCTTCTTCAGAACCTTGCACAAAAATTGCACTTTCCTAACATTGCTAAAATCAGATGTAGCTGTGGAGAGAAGGATTTGGGATGGTAGTGTTGGTTAGAGGATGGCACATGGAAGTTAAACAGTACACCTGGATTTTATTCCCAGGTCAATTGCTGGCTTGTTGTATGATCCCAGACAAAGCCCTAGAGCTCCTTCTGACTCATCTTCTCTGTCTGGAAATCAAATCCAGTTTCTTAAGGAACTTTTTGGATCTTGGGTTAGAGGTACAGCAGATTATTACTTTCACCTATGTAATCTATTCTATTATCAAAGGAAGTGAAAATTTAAGAAGCATGTGTTGGGTAGAGGAATGGTGTGAATTTCAACTGGCATTAGGCAACTAATGAAAATTACAATTGAAGAGTAAAATACTTTTCCTTATTCTGAGATGATGGCTGAATCAAACCCAAATCCTTTTAAAAGCCATCTCAATTGGAAACTATTAGGTAATTTCTTTGGAGAGTGGAGAAGGGGGTAGATGATATTCCTTCTACAATTACTGAGCCTTCTATAAATGAAATGATCTCTTTGCATTCCAGTGATGACCCCAGCCATAGATGAAAGCTGAGTTTCCCATCTGACCTCTTGTTTTAAGTTTCCACCTGTGTAACTCTGCATTGTGGTTATTAACTCTCTAGGGCCTGTAGGTGAGCACAACACAGAGAGAAAATGAAAGATGGAGCTCTCCTTTAAGGAACTTGCAGTTTAAGGAGCAGTTATTCCCAGAGTTAACTCCATTTGCACTGGAAGGAATTCCCCTGGAGATCAAATTCTAAAGTGGTGACTGCTTACGAAACCTGTGGGGTTACAAAAACCCAGACCTGGAGGGAGGTAGGTATTTCTGCCGTGCTGGAGGGGATAATTTGTGTGAAGAAAGAGAAATGAGTGCCCATGAACGTAGGGTTGGGCCAAGCCAGCCTGGTCTGGGGGCTCCTCAGGGCTTCGGGCTGGACAGAAACACCAACAGCTGAACCCTTGCTCTGAAGGCAGCACCTAAACCTGGTGTGAAAGCCAAGCAGATCCCTCACGGGCAGGCACTGGTGTCAGGCTCTGTCCCCAGCACTCCCCCTGGGCCTGGCAGAGCATTTTCCATCAGGTAGAGCTGCTCCATCCAGCCTTTTCCTGGTTGCTCAGCATGAGGGCCAGGACCGAAATTTTCACTGCCACACATACTGCAAGTGTGATTCATGCCTCCAAACATGAGGTAGGTGCATAACTAAGATCCAGTGAATCATGGTGTGGAAGTGCCTGGTTTTTTCCAGTGACTTTAGCTCAGATAGAGGAATGAAGAGCAGCTGAAGCGTGGTGGAACTGCTCCCACAGCACATGCCTGTTATCTCAATTTTTCAGATTATGTTTAGACACCTCACAAGATCTGGAAGGGGGTGGTGACTCTTCTAATCATTCTGCTGGCCAGGGTTTCACAGTGTGTTTTTGTATTAAAAAAATAAGCGACATCACACAGGTGCAATTGACCTGTAAAAAACAAATAAATCTGGGCTCCTTCTCTGTAGGTGATAAGGACCCCTGTGAAGCTCCTTTCTGATTATCACAGGTTTTTAATTGAGTTTAATTAGCCATTAAAATAATTTCCCAATGTTTATAGCCTATTTTCCCTCACTGGAACATTTTAAATCAAGATGATATCTTTTTCCAAAGCATATCTTTCCAAAAGATATGCTCCAAATCAAACAGGGATTGATTCCAGGAGACTCAGGAGGCTGATGCACTCACACCCATCCCTTGCAGCCTTCTCACTTCCAAGCAGGTAATGGGAATCACTGTGGTTTTTCCATGCAGGATGCTGGGGTGAAGGAACAGGGTGGGATGAAGTAGGAGGCTCCATTGCCCCCAGACTGGCTGGATCACAATTCCTTTAGGGGTTTGTGTCAAGGAATATTGTCAAACGTTTGCCAGAAGCTCAGAAATCCTTAAAATTAATGTACCAGAATTCCCTTTATTCATTCAATGTTCATTTTTCTTATTTCCAAATTCTTCCAAGGCATATCATGCAGGAAACGAAGACCCACTGAATTATTTTTTAGAGGTGAAGAGCTACAATTCCAAAAACCTGGTTTCATTTCTCACCAGGAAGGATTTTTTTTGTTAATCAAAGAGGAACTTTGCTACATGGAGCCCCAGTTGTAACATTTAAACCCAGCTGGATCTCAGGATACTGAAAATTTTGCTGTATTAAGTCAAAATTTTGGGCCAGATACTGCAATCAGTCTGCTCTAGACTGATTGTGAGCAGTGTGAGTGTCAATGTGAGTGCCATATCTAGGTCAGCTACAAAATTAGGTAATTTTTTACAGGAGATGTATTCTCTCAGAATATGTTATGATTTGCAGGGCTCCCACAAGGCCGTACCCCAAGCATTTAGTGAAATAATGTGCAAATCCAATTGTGTTTTATCCAAAAAGGAGGAAGCAATGGCAGCCACAGAGCTGACTTTGCAGCTCTGTTTTGGTGTATAAGGAAACAAAGAGTGCAAGTTTCCCTCTAACTGAACACAGCTACAGTAATTGCTTCAATAACACAATGTTCTCCACCAGCTTTTGGTCAATACCTGGCATTAATAACCCTGTCAGGATTACCCTGATTAATGAAGAGTAATTCATGCCAATCAGGCAGCCTGTGAGGTGGCCAGTGCCATGTTAACCAGCTCAGTTCTTCTCAAATATCTCCTGACACTGTGGCCTTTTGTGAAAGGACAAGACCAAGCAGGACAGTAAAAATTGCTGTATAAAGGTTAATTACTCACATGCCTGCTCATTCTCACTGTTGCCATTTCGTTCTCTTTCATCTCCCTGCTTGAATTTGCTCTTTTCTTTGCTCAGTTCTCAATTTGCCCCTTCACTTGCTGTTTTTTCACTGAATACAGATCATCTCTCATTACTGATCTACCACTGCTGATATCTTACAATTTTTTAGCACCTTCCACTTACTTATTTTGATATTTTTTCCTGTGTACTAACCCACAAAATGCCTCAATAACCTCTCTGAGTAAGGATGGCTCTGTCTGCTTCTCCGTGTAGGTCAGCTCCGCTGAGCTGGGTTACAGTTCATGACTTGCCCAAGGTTACACAGGAAATGTGTGGCAGAACTCAGAATGGAAACCAGATTTCGCGCTCTCCTGCCTTAACAACAAGGTTATCCTTTTCCTTTGTGGCGCTTTTGGGCAGTTCGTATAGATCTACACATATGTTTCAAATGAGTTAAATTTCCATGAACTTGGGGCTTCGAACAAAAGTGGGTGGATAAGCGACAAAGGGCTGAATTATCGGAAAATGGCAAGAGCTGCTCGGAGATTTGCATACCTGGTCACAGTAGTGGTGCACATAAATAACTAATTGATTACATGCACAATCGTAGGAATGGCGCGTGCAATTTTCTGAAAATTTAGGCCCAAATTCACAGAAGGGTAACTGGAGAAAAGAAGTTAAAAGTTTAATTTGATTCACATGCCTGGTGAGCATGGGCTTGAGCCACAGAGCGTGCTGGAACTGGGCTGAGGTCTGGTGTGTGCAGCTCACAGACCTTGCTGAGCACATGGTCACCCTGATAAACTACCTTAAAATGGGGTTTAATTTATGTTTTCCTTCACTGAACCAAACAGTGATTTGCCTCTCATGCCCTTTAAGAAAACAGGTAGATATGTTCACCACTCTCATTTGTGTGATTTGTTCATCTTGTCTTTTTAAAGCAAACACTATTAGGAAGTCTGGGAATTTTTAAGGCTCTTTCCATTTGGCAGTGGCTTGAAAACTGAACCCCATGATGAAAATTGAACCCCATGATGAAAACTGAACCCTAGGATGAAAACTGAACCCCCTGATGATTAGAACTTCATTAAATAAAAGTTTTAAGAGATGAGATGCTGAGCAGTGGCACAAAGAGGCATCCTCAATGTGAGCATCCCCTGAAGAACTCCACGCAGAACTCCACATTCTGCTTGCCAAAATAAAAAGGTATGAAAATTTACATTTAGAAAACTCCAGTGGTTCCTGTCTGAGGGGCAGTTTCACAGACAGCTCTTCCCCCAGCTAGAGAGTAGACAAAGTAATTGCCAAATACTCTGCTGGTGTAAATCAGGAAATGATGTGTGTGTCCCAAAACCTGGTGCTTTACACCCGGGGAGGATCTGGCCTATAGCTTCCAAGGTGGCAAGAGAACATGTTTTCATTTGCAGCATGTCTGGGACAGATAGAAATGTCTTTAAGCCTGAAGGTCTTCAGTGCTGGGTTTGTGTTTTTTTGCTTCATTGACCCCGTTGCTCGCTGATTTGATAATGAGAGAAAAGTGTGCTGTTAACAGCTCCAGCGCAACGTGCTGCAAATTTAGAGAAATGAAAAATCTTTAACAAGAATTGAAAGGAAATCATTGATTTATGGCAGGAGCTTCAGCTAAGCGTGGATTAATTAAAAAGCAATGCAAAGATGAGCACGGGTCAAGAAATGAGCAAAGATTGAATTTTGCCAGGAGCGGGACCGTGAGCGGGCTCAGGCACATGGGTGGGGTGATAACAACACCTGGCCATGTGCAGAGAGGGAGAAAAAAATCCTGCTGGCAAAAGCTGAAATGTTACAAGTGAAATGCAACCAGCAGAGTGTCAGCAGCTGGTCTGGAGATGCTGCTCAGAGGGAAACACAGACATTCTCTTGCATCATCCCCATAGGTGTGGTGTTGTCCTATTTATAGGGCTAAGGTAATCGGGCAGCGCTCCCCAGCCAATGTGTTTTGGGAGTTATAACAGATATCTCCTGGCACGTGGTAGGAAAACACAGAGGCAGGGATCTGTCTCCAGCTCCAGTGATGGGAGCAGCAAGGAGAGAGCAGCTCCTGGCAGTCCCCAGGCACCCACAGCACTGCTGAGTGGCAGGGTGTGTTCACACACACACAGCTCCCAGGGGGATAGATAGGGAGCAGGGAGGTGTGGATCATGCATTCCCACTCCAGGGAATGAAAATGTTACCATTTTTGAAAATGTGGGGTCATTGTCGTGTTACAGTGATGGTGGTTTCACTCTGTGGACTAAACATAGGCTTTCTTAATTATCCAATCCATTTAATTTGTGAAGTGGAGGGTTTTATGAAGGCAGATTTTGTGGCTGTGCTGGTAAGGCAGTAATAATTCAGAGCCACAGTTATGAAGTGCTGTTTAGTAGTGGTGGGTTTAGACTTTTGGTTATTGTGTGCATTTATTTTTCTTTATGGTTTTGTAATTATTTATATTGGTAACAGGGAGTTTGTGAACACAACTCTGTTGTTGTGTTCATATGAAAGAACAATATTGTTTGCAGAACAATTATTTGGAAATTTTTTTCCCTCTAAGCTACCTTTCCATTTTTACATAAGCATGTAGGCTGATTGTAATGGGAAAACAAGGAATTACAATTATTAACTAAGGACAAGGATTGTATTTTAGAGAGGGGAAAGAGAGACAGTGTGTTCCAGCTGTTCATCCAGATGTTCATGCACTGTCATCCTCACTTCTCCAGTAGAAATCTGTCATCCTAAGTCCCTCTGCAAGTCCGGCAAAAAAAGTAATTTTTGCATGTTCAACCCTTTGCACCCTGTTAACTTGTCCCCATGCCAGTTCCCAGCAGCTCCTGGTAGCTACTGGAGTGATACAAACTTTGCAGAGAAATGCCAGGATAAACAACTAGAGGCAATAGATCAAAATCTCCTAAAAGATGTAGAAGCACAAGTCCTGGTGAAAATCACTGGGATTCAAAACACCATCCATTAATTGCCATGGAGAGATCCAACTCTGGATCCCCAAAAGAGGGACTTTTTATCGAGGCAGCACATTCCTGGAGGGCAACAGTCCTGCCCTGTGGCTTGTCTGCTTCAATGGAAGTGAATAAGTGAATTAGTGAATTAACTTCCAGAAAGTTCAGGTTTCCCTTTGCCATGTACTGCTGCAGACGTTCTCCTTGGTGTCCTTAAAAATATCTTCCTTTAGCCATTAGTCTTTTGGAATGATGAGGAATTGCAATGACTCTTCAAACAGCAAAACAGCATCAAACTTCAGTGTTCTTCCTCCCCCATCCACAATCATAAAGAGCCAGAACCAGATTTAGGGTTCTCAGAGACCGTTTTGGACAGTATCATAATGGTGGGAATTGAGAAATAAAAAATTGAAGGGGACTTTTTATGATCCGTTTAACTCGGCTAGCAAAAAAAAAAAAAAAATTGCTCACTGAACTCATCTTGAACATTTTCTCCTTGAGTGGAGGATTCCAGCAGTGGAAAAAAAGGCACTTTTGGAAGCAGTGGAGGGAAGTTTACACAGATGGTATGAGAGAACTGGCATTGTGCTTGGAGATGTGGTGGCCCAGAGAAAAAGCTGTCCTAAATAGAAGGGACAAGACGCTGGGTTTAATTTAGAAATGCTATTGGCATTTTTGTTACTGGAATGAAGGGAGCCACGAGTCTGCAAATGAAACAACCCAAACCCTTCACCACAACCATGGAGTGTAGCAAAAGTGCAGCAGCTTGGCATTTGCAGGCTTTGATATTTTTTCCTTTGTCTTGCCAGCTTCTGGAGTGCTCTCTCACCTATTTAGTTGCTTAAAGATAGCTTGTAAAGTACAAAATGTCAGCCTGGGCTGATGCTGTAAAGATTTTTCCAAAATTCCAGCCATTCCTTTGGTTTAGTGACTGTAAAGCTCTTGCAACTGTTATCATTTGTGGTGGTCACAAGGAAGTGACATTGTCCAATAAAATCCCCACCACAAGTCAAGCTACTTAGCAAGGACATAATTTAGACCTTGGTTTGACAGCTTTTTTTCCCTACTCCATGTGAATTGACCAAGTTCAGTTGTTTGTTAGATGCATTTGGAGCTGTTTGAGGTTTTCTAACAGTACAAGAGAAAGTGGTCCCCAATATGCCATCCTTCTCTTTGCTTATGAAAATACACTCTCATAAAACCACTGGAAGAACTGAGAAATATGGTTAGTAACTCCTGCAAAAAACTAGATTAAGATTTTGTTTTATTTATGTTAACAATAATCATTGTGGTTTAGTGGCATTTGAAACAGCTGGAACCTTCTGTTTCAGCTGGTGTTTTGATATGTCATTTTTGCTTGGACTTTGGTCCTGATTTTCTGGTCTATGTGAAACAGGTAAATAATTTATGTATCTCAGAGGAGTGCTTTTAATTTAGGAATTTAGAGAATTACCAAGGGTGGTTATTTTAATCTCTGCCACTCAGTCACTCAGGGCTAGGTCAGAAAGCAGATTTAGGAATATAAATTGGTACAGAAATCAAATTCAGGTACTATGCCTGTAAACTAAAACTAAAGCCTGAAAACCTTGTCTGAAGTCTCTGCATTTTGAAGTCCTGCACATGCCCAAGGGCACCTGAAGCTTGATAAAATTCAGTGAGTAGATAATGTGTGTGTCCCAGTCCTCCCTTGGTGGAGGAATCCAGGTGGGAAGGGAATCCTCCATGCCAATGCCACTGTACTCTGAATTTACTGCGCAGGGCTGAGTGAATGCCTGCATGTGCAAAACTGAAAAAAGGTGTAGAGGGAGCATCTTTAGCTCCACTGAATTTGAGCTGCTGTAGAATAACCAGGGAAAAGCGTTGGGAGGGCTGCAGGGACTGCGGTGGCCGATTAGTTTAACTCTACTGGGTGTGTTACAGCCCCGAGCAGCAGATTAGATGTCAAGTTTATTGTACACTGGGATAAGTTCCCAAGCTTTTCATGCTATTCCTTATCTCCCGAAAGCACCTGCCCCCTGGGCAGGGCTTCCAGGGTAATTTGAGTGTGAAAGGAAAACAGCAGAAGCTGTGGCAAGAACTAGCAACTGCCCAAAGTAACCCTGTCTTGGCTTCCAGGTTGCAGAGCCCAGAAAACTGCAGATTTCGTAGCGGAGGGTGAAATTTTGGAGGTTAATATCTCTGGAGGTTGTTTTGTGGGGCAAAATTTCCTCTGAATCTCCAGAGGATCTGAGAAACTCTGAAAAGAGAGTTTGGAGAAAAGCAAGTATGACCTTATCTGGTGCTGTGCAGTAAAATATTGGTCACAGTCTGTGATTTCGAAGTTAAATTATCTGGGAAAATGGGCTCGAGGGGTGCAAGCAGTAGTAGGAGATGCTATGCATGTTATATCATCATAAATGCAGAGTTTAATATTCATCATATTTTGTTTTCATTTTGTTCTGTGTCTTTGTAATATGCTCTTCCCCACACTTTCTGTATAAGGACTGTCAGAGGAAAAAAGAGACACAAATCTCATCTCCACTGCTTGCAAAGGATGTGGGACATCCAATAATCCAAATAAATAATAATTTAAATTAAAAATCAGAAATAAAAACGATAACAATAACAACAACAGTAATAATAATTGAGACATTCAAAAGCAATAAGGTCTTAGTCCTACAAGGAGGCAGGTTGGGATTCAAGCATATGTAGAGGTTTCCATCAAGGAATACGGGTTGAAACACACAAAAAGCTCTAGGACTAGAAAGAAATACATCTTTTCTTGCTTTATGTGTTCTCTGTTTATTACAAAGGATTTACATGAAACATTAGAAGGCTCAGCCCAGACCAGGCAGAGGCAAGGCTGGCAGGAGAGGGAAGCAACCAAAAGGAAGTGCAGATAAGGTCTCTCACCACTGATACCTTCATCCGTGCAGATAGTTAATAGATAAGGTCTCTGCAGATAAGTTCTCCCAAACCAATAGAGTTTCTTTTTTTCGTGCCCTGCAAATAGTTTCCTTTGTTCGGGTCCTTTCAGCATCTCTTGACAACATCAGGGCTCTGCAGGGGAAGTGGATCCCTCCTTGATGCATTTCAGGGCTGCCTGGGGGCTCTGCTCTCTCTCCCAGCCTGGAGCCCATAACCCCCAGCATGTGGGTTTGGTTCCTGGAGCTGCCGCCTGTCTTTCAGATGCAAAGTGGGGAACTCTTGCCCAAGACTTTGTCACCTTGAGATTTGGCTGCAGTGAAGCAATCCAAGGCAGGGCAGAGCCTGCGGAATGCACTGGGCAGTGCAGATGGAGGAATAGCTACACAGCTGGGTTTTCATGTCGGGAGCCTCAGGTCCAGTGGTAATTTATGCCTGCCCAGTCCCAAAGGCAGATAATGAACGTGTGTTACATTTGCTGTGCGAATGCCGAGCTGTTAAAGAACAGCAGGCTGTAACAAAACTCTAGGAAAAGCCATATCCTGCTGTCACTTCATAATGGACATGAGGTTTGACCAGAGCACAGTGTGGGATGTGTGGCAACTTCTGCACAGGACTAGCTTGGAGGGACTTTTTGCATAATGCACTGAACATCTTCAGAAAGTGAACCTAATGAAAAAATGCTTTAACCAAAGCCCCGTGAGATCCAGATTTTTCCTTCTCAGGGAATGTCCTATGGTTGAGTTTTATTTCCACTCCTAATGAAAGCAATAAAACAATCCAGAAAGCTATTACAAAGCACGATTATGAATACAGTAATTGTTGGTCAATCAAGTGACTTGTTTGAATAAAAGCTAAATATTTAATTTAGATGTCAACTTGAAATAGTATGGAAGATAGGGGGAAATGTTTTGCAATGTAAAATTGAAAATGTTGTTTTGAAAACGCAATAACATTCCATTTTCAGCAAGCCAATTCTTTTGCTTTTCTCTTCAAAAGGAACATTAGTCAAGCTCATCACTTTTAGGCAGATGTTTTGTTTTCTTGAATTGGCAGTTTCTGAGAGTTTAAGTGTAACTGACTTGTATGTTAAATACCAAAAGATATCTTTAAAAGGTGATGTATTCCCAAGGAGTTAAAAGTGCTCCTGAGAACCTACGCTATCCAAAAAATACCAGAAAGCATCCTATAGGTAAAGGTTTGTATTTTTTTCCCTTGGTCAGAAATATACGTACGGAAAAAAATTATACTAAGGATCAGAAAAGGGTTAAACAATTGCACTGATTTTTCCCTGAGTCTAGAACTTCTGTTTATCAGATGGTATTTTTTTACTGAAGTGGAATGAGCCAGAATACTGTGCCACTTTTATTTTCACAGGCTAAGTCTAAGAAAAAGCTCTAAAATATTTTCTGGCCAACTGAAATGGTATCCTAGAGGAGCAGGCGCTTGTTGGTGAGGTAAATACTGTTTTCTGGTCAAGTCCAGCTGCAACTGTTTGGGTTTTTAGCCGTTGATTTGCATGGCAGCCTCGTGTAGCACTGCTCCCTCGTGCTTGGAGCCGGGGAGAAATCAGCCCCGATGACACCTGTGGGAAGCTGCTCTTCTTGGGGCGGCAATTAAGCTCCACGGTAGCTTTTGGGAATCAATGGGAATTAAATGCAGATAACAGGCATTAATGGAGCATTTATTGGAAATAATTTAAATGATGTTTAGTGGTGGCTTAGTTAATGGAAATTAATGACTAACTACGGTTTGGGTACAGGCGGAACTGCTGGAATGCGGCGAAAGTCAATACAGGCAGTTCCAAATGGCAGGGATAAGGAAGTGCTTATTGATATTAGTGATCTTCAATATTTTCCATTGGAACTATAATCTGATTCAGGCCACGTTGCTGTGGACTTCACCCAGAGCATAGGGGAAACAAATTGTTAATGATACTGTAAATGCAAAGTGTCACTAATCTAGTAACTTGCTACGCTGGGTATTGAAATAATTAATGCACTAGATCATTCTTAATTATAGTCTTGTATTTACAGACAAACCGAAACTGAGGCTGGTATTGATTAAAAGAGGTGCCATATTGCAGACTTTTCTAACCCTGTAACTATATTGTTCTTGAATTTCATACAGTGTAGCTTAGCTTTTTACATCTGATTTGAATTACTTGAATGTCTTAAAGATCTGTGTTCCAACCAGATGTGAGAAATGGCTTTGGTTTGGAAAGTTTCAAGGAAGGACCACCAAATAATGAGGGAAAAACCAACTCTATTATTTTCCCCCTACACCTCAGTGGAAAATATAAAAAAAATAGTATCCTAATTTATTAATACAACTTGGGATCCCATCAGGAAAATGTTCCTTACCTGCAAAGTTTCTTTATCTTTCTTTCCAGCCCAAGATTATATACTGGACTTGATAAACCTCTGTAACTGAGAGAATTAAACATTTCTACATATAGTAATACTATTTACTGTGCTTTATGCATGTTCTGTCACACAGCCAACACTCTAACTAGGCAGAATTTCTCTAGTTAAGCACTGCTGGCTTAACTACAATAATTGGCTGTACTGAGAGAATACACATAGCCCAGTTAACTGTAGTAAAGCCACGGACTTTTTTCTCTTTTTCTTGTCATTAAACTTCTAGATATTTTAAAAAATTTGTTATTTTTTTCAAAAATATAACTAAAGTATTCAATTTAATATGAAGAAATTACCTTTTAACAGAAAGATTTGTATATAATTTCCTGTAAGGAATCTGATCATGTGCTACTTCTGCACCACATTTTGTTTTGTTGTCTTTATTTGAGGGAAGTACTTTATCTCTCAGAATTGATTTTCTTTTGCAAAGTTATGTGATAAAGATTAGAGACATTCTGGTTTCCAAAATTTTCTGTGACACATATGGAAAACCCTCCATTCCTGTGAAATTCCCATCGGTGAACTGGGAATGACTGCTAGAAACTGACCACAAAAAGAGTGTGAGTAAAGCAAAGTGAAATGATCTACAAAGGGTAAATAAAGGTTGGAAATGTCTTTGGAAATACTTCCAGAGCTCTGTTGAACATGTCACTGAAAAACTGAAAGAATTACCTGGTTTGTTATGCCATATACAATGTTTAATAATGGCATGAATTTCAAGCTAAAAACTGTAATAAGCAGGTTACTATTACCTCACAAAGATACCATCTGTACTTCTCTGAGAGAAGTCCAAGGAGTACAGAGACCACGTTTCAAGTACTAAAAATGGCTGGAGAATATAATTGGCATTATTCCTTTTCATTATACCTGGTGATTTGTTCCAGGATTTACAGTCCTGACCTTCATGTGCCATAAACAGAGCCTTCATTTAAAAGGGATTAAGGCTGGTTATGTGTGATAACCCACCCTGACACAAATGCTGTCTTTTAGAAGATGCCAAGTTATGGAACACCTCCTGCCCATTCCATTGCCAATGGCTACAACACTGCTTTGGAGATCACCTCCTTGCCACCCAGGGAAAACAGAACATCCTATGGATGAGTCTTCCCAGGGTACAAACCCCTGCCTTATGAAAGCCATCCACAGCTGCATTATTTGGGATTGACAGACATGGCAGTGCTTTCTGCATTACTGAAGTTCTTGGGGCAAAGGCTCGATCAAGAGACCCCCCCAGGGGTGATTCAACCACCCTGAATTCCACAGTCTCATGAAGGCAGAGCTTTGGCTTGTGATTTGGGCAAGGTACAGCCCAACTTCACACCAAGTGTGGCCTCCCTTGCTCCCAAACTGGTGCTCAGGACAGGTCAGCTCAGAACTAAAGAGCTGGCACTGCCTGTACATCTATTGAGTCCCCCAAAGGCTGAAGTACAAACCATAAGGGCAACCAAATGCTAAGAATTAAAACTTTTTCCTACACACAGCTCTCAACTGAACTTGGTCCGGATTGTTGCTCCTCTCCAGCAGGAAAATTGAGGAAAGATGGCCATTTCTCTGCAAATTCCTTCCCACACAGCACACACACACACAGAGGGGGTTGTGAAATTGCACCTTTACTGAGGGTTTTGTTACAGGCTGGGTTAAGCCCTGTTGAAAATGGTAGGTTTAACCACCGCCCTTCTCTTCGGCGGCGCTGGAGGAGACAGTTCAGCACATGTTCCTGCCCAAAACAAAGGCATATGTAAGGTTGCCCAGGAATTCCAAAGATCTGGGTGGGGAACCTTGCAGAGTTTGTTTTGGGCAGGGATGCATGTGGAAAAAAGACAGAGCAGGCTAAGCAGCAGAGATGGGGCTCAGAACAGGCTGGGAGGAAGGTGGGCAGCCTGCAGGAGCTGTGCCGGGAAGAGCCTGGAGAGAGGGATTTCAGTCCCCGAGCTTTCCTGGGGAACAGGACCAAGGAAACCTTCTCCCCTTCCATGAGAGAGGAAATGTGATTTCACAGTGGTTCAAAAGTGGGCAGCTGTGAATTCAGGCCTGTTCAAAGCTGTACACAATTGTAGTTGTCTCAAGTAACAAAAAATGGAATAAGCATGCAAGAAAGTGGAATCGAGATTTGCTTGCCTGTGTTCCTGGAAAGCAGGGCCAGAATACCTTGTCACTAATACCTCTAACCATTACAGAATTGTGAAAGTTTTTTAGGCCAAAAATGAGACAGTTTAAGGAAGCCCTTACAGGTCCATTTTTATATTAATTGAAAGTCACAGTCTGAACAAGATTATTTGAAAATTCCCAGACAATTCAGCTTCTACTATGTAGACTATGAACAGTGAATTTGGTAAATTCTGTATACAGCTGGAACAAAGGGTCTGAGACCTTCTTTAGTTAATATATGTAAGTGAAATATTTGAACAATCTGATAACAAACACTGAGACAGGCCCCAGACTGCTTATTTAAGTCACAGTTGTAACAAGAGCTCTGGAAGATTTACCTGTGGTAGGACTGCAGATGTGGTTACTCAGAGATTTTTGGTCAGATTTTCAAGCTCATATAACTGTACTTCATTTCTGTATATTTCAGCTGGGGCCAGCATCCTTATCATTGCAGAAACAGGGATTTTACAGCCCTTTATTCCCTCTAGCATTCACCTTGAAGGCCATGGAGCCCTCGCTCCTAGACTTGCTGATATAAAGATAATCATCTTTGGAGTGAACTTCCTAGGAACCAAGTCCTCCTCCAGCTGGAGGCAATGGAAACGCTGTTGCTGACTTCAGTGGCAGTAAATCTCAGTTCTATCATTTTTTATGACACCTCTTCTTGCAACAGATACGTTTACTGGAGCATTCACTACTAATTGCCTGCATTTTTTTTCCTCATGTTATTAAATGTGATTTGTAACACATTTGTCATTTTTTAACAAGAAAAAAATAGCAACTTATGGAAAGGAAGGACTGTCTATGTTATCAAATCTCTTAAATATTGAACTTATCTCATTTGTCTTCATTTTCTTTATCCATCCATTTAAAAGGAAGATGTTTATGATGCGAGGTTTGGCAAATAGCTCATAAAAAGTAAATCTTATTTTGTTGTGATGCAGAGAGAGGGGAGGGAGAAATCCTATAATTTCAGCAATTTGTTTTTCTTTTTCACACTAAGTTACAACTCAGCCTGAGTTGAAATGACAGATACCAATCCCAAGAATCAAGATTATCAGTGGAAATGCCAACTGACTCCTCAGAACAGCGCTGTTAGTGGCACCACTCTTTTACTGGAGTGAATCCAAAGGGGTTTTGCTCTCAAATCAAGCATTATGTTATCACTTTTCCTGTCTCACATCATTTATTTGAAAGCAATTGTTTCCCCTGATTCACAGCCATCCACACGTGTGTGATAGGAAACATTAATGTGCCATATTTTATCTGCCCCTGGATATCAGTCCTCAAGGTGTTGATGCTGATGTGGGATGAGGATGCTCAGCACTTCTCCAAGCCAGGACAAATGGACACAGTGAAGGTGGTGACTAAGGGCTGTTATAAATGCACTTTGGGGTTCTGGTGTTGCAATCCAGGGCTGCCCACATGTTGTTTTTGTGGCTCATTTCTTCACAGAGAACCACTGCTGATTCTGTCATTTGTTAATGCTTCCATGTTGAACTTTCCATACTATTTTTACTTGACAATTCTTGACCAAGGCAGGAATTCTGCTTTCAGAAGAGCAGGATAAAGCACTGACCTCCACAGCACTGAATGTTTGTCCTCTCTCCCTTCCTCATCCACCAAATTCCACCTTGTGTGGACTCACCAGACTCTGGGAACGGAGCTCTGCTCACCTAACGTGGAGCGAGATACACTCCGAGCTCGGTCACTCCCCTTCCCTGTGGAGATAATGGGAAAAAACAGAAACTTGTAGGCTGTGATTCACCTCACCTCTCCCAGACATCTGGGAGAACTGAGAGCCAACAGTGCCTCACACTGTGGTGACCAGTTCAGACACTTGCTTGCACTGTGGATCTCCCCCTGCTCAGCTGAACACCATGCCTGCTTTTCTTAATATGACCTTAAGTACAATGTAACTCCACCTCAAGCCTTTTTTTTTTGTGATTTATACAAATTTCCAAACCTTTAATCTGCTTGTCTTGAAGGCATTTTGATAAACGGGTGCATCACAGGATTTCAGAAAATAACTGAAGTCACCACAGGACAAAGCAACATTGGCCACACACTAAAAGCTGTCCCTCTGTCTCTCACCAAAATGAACATTTTAGTATCAGCAGGAAGGAGTGTTCCACAGTTGGGATCTGGTAAGGTGGTCACAACCTTCTGCATGGGCTCACTCATGATAGAGAAGGACTCTTGCAAACAAAAAGATGTCATGCTGCAAACAGAAACCAAGGATGTTCTTTTGTTACAAGATGTTAAGTGACGTGTTTGGTACTTCTGCCTTGAGTGGTCTGGGCTCCCTTTAAAAATTAAGATGTGAAATTAGTTTCTTTGATCCTGTCTAAAAAGCCATAGAGTCTCCTATATTGAATCCTGTCCTTCAAACTGTTTTTTATTTTAAAAAACTTGCTTATCTGTAATTTCTGCCAGGGGCTTTAAACTAGATTTCCCCACAGTTCTGAAAGGTGACAGAGCAAGATGTCACTCACTAGGGTTGGCATAATCTAGATTCCCTTTAACTGCTTAATTTTGCTAACTGGGCTGCCCAAAATCCTGGTGAGCACTCAAATCCAGACTTTGCAGACACGAACTTTTGCCACCAACCAAATAAATCTCTCATTTTGACTACAGAAAAATCTAACTTTTCCATCTGAATTTTGGAATCTGGATTTCCTTCTACTTCCTGCCAGAGAGCATCATTACAGCAACTCCTTGCAGAGTTCCTGTCTAATTGAACCACTAGTGGCATGCATATGTGCTAAATAAAGGAATGTCATAAAAAGTTTATGAGTGACTTACACTTTGAAGCAATAAAGTGTTAAAGACTTAAAAAGATTTTTTTTTTCCCTTTCCCCCCTGCCCAGGTCCTTCAGACCAGGAATTGTTTGCAACGCACAGAGCTCATTTGGGATTTGACCACTGTTATTATTATTCCCTTTTGCAGTGTACTATGTACACATCTTTTTCAATTTCCATGAATATTGACCGAGATCTATGCAGTGAGGTGATGTGAAACCCTCTCAGTGATTTTCAAACTATGCAACCCATAAATCATTCACCTTAACCTGGGCCCAGATTTGCATGAAACTGGGGGTCAATTGTCTCAAAAAGTGAATCCAGCCAAAAGTCCAACCAATCCCCTGTGCTGGGTGTGAAGCACAGAGAGAAGTTACAAAGGTAGGTTTTGGATGGCTCCAGGGTTTGTAATGGATGCTTTGCACAGCTGTAATGATGAGTGGGTGAGGAGAGTTAAGAATGAATCAAGTGTGGGTGGTGGAAATATTTGCTGGGCATGTCACAGCCAGGGGAGAAGTGCAGGGGCCTCCCAGCCTCGATGATGGGAAAGACGTCAAGGTTCCCTGGACATGGCTCTGTTTATTTATTTATTTCAGCTCTGACACGTTCCCTGTAGAAGAGCAAAAAATGTGAATTCGATACCGTGTCTTTTGAAAGCAGGGAGCTGATTGTGGCTGAGCAGCAGAGCTGTCTTATAATCTGCTTCCAAACGTGTGGGTGCCTTTTGGGTTTCCTCAGCTATTTTATGGCCCATTTTCAAAGATTTTTGTAAAACCAGGCCAACAACGTCTGCATCCCCTACCACATCAGTGAAAAGTTGGACCGTGTTTCAGAGCCATGTAAATTCCTTCTATAAGAAACATTTACATTTTTACAAAGTGTAAATTTAGCAGACCATGGGGTGAATTCCTCCCTCGTCACATTGCAGTTGCCACGGGGATGGGTTGACTAATAGTTTACCACGAGTGAGCAGAAAAAAGAGCAGCACGTGTACCTGAGCATTACAAAGGTTTCTTCCAGGATTGCCGTGACTTGTTCAGATAGTTGATAAGATAATTAATTCTTACCGTTCCTGTATTTTCATGAGAGTAAACCTCACGTATGAGTAAACAAAACCCCAAGCCTAGTTTGTGTTTCTTTATTGTATTATTATATGGCTCTGTGAGTGCAATAAAGCAATCTCCTGACTTCTTGACTCTTCGTGGTGGTTGTTCCTAGACAGGTTTCTTGCACACATGAAATATATACAATAACTTTCATGTCTAAGATCCTAGCAGTTTAAACACAGTCCAATTCTTTATTGGCAACACATTTTTGCAGTTAGGACTTGATTGGGCTGGGAAATATTAGAAATGTGTTGACTAACACATTGTAAAAAAACACAAGATGTGTAATGTTGGAGCAATGCTGGATATTCGTGGTTCAGGTTGAACGGTTGTTCACGGTCCGGAGTTGCAACCACAGCTGACAAAGCAGTTCAAAAGACATTGCCTAATAACTAAATTGCTCAAAATAGTGACTAAAATGGTGGCTTCACTGAAGTCTGTGCCAAACTCCATTGATTTTGTAGGAGTGGAACACTCCTTTTCACACAGAACAATGTACTCATTCAATAAGCAGGTTTTCCAAAGTGTTGGTCTTTTTGTTTTTTCAGCCAAGTGTCTTAAAGGACAAAAAATATAAATCTTTAAACCCGGGCAAGAATTAGTGACACTGAAAACTGTCATGTTGGAGGCTTTGAGGAGAGCAGTGAACATTCAGAGCCTGGCCAGCATTTCATTCTTTTGCCCTAAAAGACTCACCCAGCAAGAATCTGTAAGTGACACTCAACGGAGAGAGCGCTTTCCGAACAGCTGATGTGAAACTTGAAAAGAGGCAACGTAACAAATGTAATGTAGGGGGGAAGTGCTTTCATTCCAGCTCAGGAACATCTGGTTTATTGCAACAATAACTACTGTAATTATATCACTGCTGGAAAAGCTGTTCTAGGTTAGGTTAAGTTTGTGGTTTCTATAATAAACACTGCTTTGGAGGAGTGGGGGTTTCAGTATTTCAACCATGTCAGATCACGCTGAACTGAGCTGTGATTTGAGGCAAAAATAACAAAATATAGAAAACATAAAAGCATTATTTCTAACCATATATTTCTTGAGATATACTTTCTCATTATGGTAAGTGGAGAGTATGCCAGAGAAGTAAATTTTTGTATGACTGACCATATTTCACTGATAAAAACTAAAGAAGTAATTTTTTGGTCAGTTGGAGACAAGCTTATTAATACACATCATAGTACATATTGCTGAAATAAATGAACAATGAACCCAAAAAGGACAGTGTTCTCACTTTACTTGCAGGGAAAATTAAGGAACTTGGGTCAGACAGCAAATTGATGGCGGAGGGTCTCCTAGTAAAAATATAGTGGATTTTTCCAGGGATGTGCCTGTGTGATAGGATTTATTACCCAGCCACTGCGTTACTTCCCCAGCTATTAAAAATGAAGTGTTTCAATTCCAGTACAGTGCTTTTCCATCCAATGGAAAATTGGAACCTACATGAGACTCACTCCAGTAGGGTGGATACACTTGGATCTGCAATAGGCTTTGTGTTGCACACAAAGGTTTTATCAAAAACTGCAAAATACAAATAAAGCATTTTTCAGCCTACCCCTACAGCATCATTAGTCTAGAATCTGTGACAAATATTCTGTACATCAATCCAATTTTATTGTATTGCTGATATTTAAAAAAGAAGGGCTAAACATCTTGCTGATAAGGGGAAATAGAAATGTCATTCCACATAGATGAATACCCGTTCAAGTGCTTTGTTAGTATAGAAAGATGTGTAGATCCAAAACGTAGACATTTGAGAATTTAACAATGATGGAAAAGTAGATATTTTATTATTGCAGTATGCTTCTTTACCCCATGTCGTGGTTTAAGTGTTTGCTGCTGTGTGTTCAGACTCACAAATTAGATCAAATAGAATTTGTGAGTTCAGCATTTTAACAACTGACCCAGTGTTCCTGCATGCTCACACTGGCAAAACCTCACCTGAGCAAGAATCAACTCATTCTGCACATGCAGATGTGGGTTTGTGTGTGCAGACTTCTGTTTTGTACATGCAGATTTAACACTGTCTTTAGTTTTACCTCCTGCAGCTAAAGTTATTTCTACCAGCTCAGTGTTTGGAATTGAAATGATTCCTTTGTTTCAATACAGATAGGAATAGAATAATGCCAGAACTTTGCAGTCTCTTTTTTGTAGTGGTTTTTTCCCTACCAGAAAAGTTCTAATTAATGGAGGGTAAATCACATTACATAAATGGCCACTGAACCTTGTTGAAGGCAGACCAGTAAAAACATACTGTAACTTTCAAAGGAACACAGTTGTTTTAAAGTGCTAAAAAAAGAGAGTAGATTTATTGTTATTTAGGATTAGGTCTATCTGAATACTCCAAGACATTAGGGGTCTAATGGTCATTAAACTAAACAGTCATACACATAGTCTTTGTTTCATAATGTTCTTTTTTTTATCTCTCATGTTCTTTCTTTACATCTTTCATGTATTTCCTTATATAGTCTACTTCAATATCTATATATGCATATATACATATGTGGTTTTTTTGAGGGGGCGAGGGGATGTGAATCAAGAGTAACACAGCTTTCTCTGTTTTCATAGAAGTCTTGTTAAAAATAATCTCTCACGAACTGTAAAGAGAAAATTATCTCTGGTTTGAAAGGTCCTTATTTCTCACCTGTCTGTCATCTTGTCACCAGTTTCAGAAGCGTGACAAGTGGGCTGCAGAAATTTTAAAAATAAATAAATAAATAAATTTAGGTGATTCTATCATAGATAATTTTATAAATGCTCCTGGCTTTGCTTCACAGTCTTTGACTACAGTCATTGCCAAAAATGGCTTAATTCGCTGTGATTTTGCTGCAAAAAAGGTTAAATCTCAGAATTAAAAATGCAGGAAAGTATCATCAACTGGTGTCATTTCTCACTCACCTGTATCAAGAGAACTGCAGAGGAATTTACATGAGCTGGAGTGTGGAAGAGTTTGTTTTTCAGCTATGTAGAGAATCCAAATGGTCTGATGATGAAAGGAATGAGGGGTGAGCCTGAGGCTTGCTCTGCACTCACCCTAATCCCAGCTCTTGTCCTTCAGACAGGAAAAGTCAAAAGAAAATGGCTTGCAAGCTGCTGGCAGCAGTGCTGGGCATGCCTTAACCACACCAGCCTTCAAATACCACCTAAGACTGAGATGAACCCTTCACCTTTCTTTTTTTGGATGCTAAAAAACCCCTGCATCTCTGCTCCTGCCTGCTGAGGCACTGGATCTTGGAAGACACTGAATATTACCTGGCTGGTGCTAAGTGTCCTTAGATGCCTTTCTTGTCAATGGTACCTTCCAGCACCAGGCACCCATTCAAAAAAGGAAGTTTAGTTATTGCAGGCTTTTCTTTATTTTATGTGTTGTCAGGAATTCTGGCGGTACTTAGGATTCAGTCCTGTAAAGTGATGACCTTCCCTTCTTCCCCAACCTTGGCTGTTCCATATAGTCTGTATCTTTCATGATTCCCTGTACAGAAAAGAAAAAGGAAATACTTTGTTGTTGTTATTTAAACAGTAAAACAAAAAAAAAAAAACAAAAAAAAAAGAAAAATTTTAAGAAGTGGATTGAAACATGATGAAAAAAAACAGCCCTGAAGATATAATTTCCAGTTCCCTGGCTTTTTCTCTGTTTTTGCAGTGTGTGATTAGTCCATCTAGACAGCAGAAAAATTTGGAGATGTTCCCCCTGAGCTCTAAGAGCTTATTTGGTTCAGGACTTTTCTGTTAATGTTAATCAAATGGCAAGCTCTCTTCTCTGAGAACAAACAACACAAAACAACCTAAAAGAGAGTCTTCAAGTGAGGCAGAGCAGAAATCTGGGCTATTTTCTGTGATGTTATAAAGCTGTATACAGCTTTTTTATGTATACAGCTGTAGGTTTTTCCACCACCCATGAGAGAAGTAAGAATGAGAACGATAATGTGCGCACACAGAAAGTTAAAAAAAAAATTATTTCCATTACTAAAAAGATCTCACATCATGTCTTAGACCCTTCATTTATTTTTCTGAATTGTGGTGGTGTGATTACAAGGGCTGGTTGTGCTTTGTAGACTATATCCCTCACAGAAATGCTGAAGCTATTTCTGCAAGGATGCAAAATATTTTCACATTAAGGAAACCCAGCATTGTGGACATATTCAGAATTATATATTCTGATGTTCAGAGTTAATTCACTGCTAATAGTGCAGAAATTCTTCTAGAAACCAGGGAGACAAAGAGACTTTCAACACAATCACGAGAAAAAACATGGCCTGATAGTTCGAAATTAACATTTAGGAACACATCTCAGAGCTGGCAGAAATTTGCTGTCACAGGAAGGCATTTTAATACTTTTTCTGTTTTGAAACAATATTACAGACATGAATAATCACTTCATCATCCCATTTTCAGCCAAGTGAATGCGCTCTCGGTGCAAGACGTATCCAAAGCTAGGAAGGGGTTCCGTGTCACATCCACAAGTAGAAGTGAAGAATACTTTGCTGATACCTACTCAGACCATTAGGCCTCCCAGGCCCTGTTTCTTTCCAGCAGAAATCCTTGAGGGATTTAGCTATGCCCTTGTTCCTTAGGTGTTTGTCTCGCTTTGTTGGGCACACTAAATTTTGCTGTCCAAGTTGACTTCATATTGAAGTTTATCTTTCCTGGTGTTTCCCAGCACCTTCCATTCCACAGCAGTACCTGCCATCAGTGTGCTAATGTGCAAATTAAGGTTACATCCCTCTAGCTGGCTATTTTCTCATATTTCATTCTTTTTCTCCCTCTCCTCCAATTCCGAAGTCTTGCTCCCAGAGCCTCCAGAGGAAACCGCACAGGGGAGAGCTCGGTTTCCCTTCATCAGGAAGCTGCAATGTCCTCCCAGTGCTCTCCCCTGGTGCATTGGCTTTTCCTCCCTGGCCTGAGCTCTGGAAAGGCTGCTGCTCGCCCGGGAAGAGCTTTCCCACATCCCGAATTGTCAGGGGACTGCCTGACCGTGCTCAGTGGTTTCACGTGGGCGGGAAGGGGCCGAGGGACAGCTCTGGACCAGAGCTGGGCTTTGTGGCTGAGGAGCTGCTGACCCGCCAGGATATGGGATCTGTGCACACAACTATCAATAAAGATAGTTTTTTAAAAAAACTATCATTAAAAATAGAGAGAGGAGAGGCTTCTCAAATTGCAGCCCTTGGTTTACAGGACGTTTTGTCTGTCCCGCAGTCAAATGTGCAAAGTTTGTCCTGCTGCCACATCTGCTGCTTTTGCTCAGCAAGTACAGGATAGCTGACCTGGGGAATTACTCCTGGCTGCTTCTCACCTGCCCTACCTCATACAGGATCTGCTGGTGTGGTTTGAGTCCCCCCTGCCTTTGTTGCTCACAAAATAAATCAGGGGTGCAGAGATACTGCTGCAAACAATGAGCAATCCCAACCTGGGATTCAGATACAGCTTTTCTCCTGGGTGAGGTGAGTGAGTCTGGAGTTGGGATCCACCTTTCCTGAGCAGCTGTGGAATCCTGTGCTCCTGCCTCCCCCAGCTAGTGGCACACGGGACAAAACCCAGTTTCCCCTGCAGCACAGTGTCACCACAGGCTGCAAGAATCAGATTTCCACAATCCTTAACTAATCAAAAAAATCAAGCAGGCTCACAGTATGGGATTATTTTTGTTTCTTTCTCTCTGTTTCTGTGTGTGTCTGTGTCTGTGTGTCTGTGTGTGTGTGTGTGTGTGTTTGTGCCAGCTGTATCCAAAGGATGGCTGGCAACACTTCCTGATTTTGTAATTGAGATGTATAAATACAGCAAGCTCGAGATAATATCTAGTAATGTAATCCTCCTGCATCCCTTGGCATTGACAGGAGCTGTTCTTAACTACCATACAAGTTCAGACCTAAACAAGAACCCCTGGAGTGCAGCCATACCTGCAGCACTGGGTGCTCTGGCTTTTAAGTTCCCCAAGGGTAACCCTCGGTGCTCCTCTCCCACCAAGGCCAGCAGAGATGGGAACACAAAGCACCATTTAGAGGCACAAAGTGCCTCAGAAGATCCAGTTCCCTGGCTGATTCAGGCTCAAATCAAAGCTATTGATATTGTCTTTTAGTCAATAACGTGGACCCTCGGTCACAAGAGGTTAGATAAGATTAGAGAACTAAGATTTTTTTAATCTACTGAATATTAAAAATGGCCACTTCAGGCTTTTCATTCACACCATCTGTTGCTAGCAGGTTGTATTGGCAATTTCAGGACAGATTAATAATTGTTCCTGATTTTGGCACACCAAGAGGTTAAAAATAAATCTTTAGCCGCACAGAAGAGTTCTCAGCAATTGATTTCTCTAAGATATTTTGGCAACTTGAAAAGAAAATATATGGTTTGAGCCTTCCTAGAACTATCTCTCCCAGCCACATGTGATATAAATAAAACAAACCTCAAGAATCTGGCTTAGAATATGGAATAACATTTTGCTACAGTCATTTCTGCTGTGTTTACCACAGCAAATGTTGAATTAGAATACATAATATTTAAATATTTCAATAATACCCAGAGCTCTCAACACTCTTGTTTCTTTCTCATGTTCACAACAATTTGCCAGCAACATTTTAGAACAGAGCAGTCGTTTCAGAGCAGCCTCTTTGTGTCAAGAGATGTGTACACACCACCCAGCTGCATCTGAGATGCAGCACAACCCCTGGCTGGAGCATCCTTCTAGGGGTGCCAAAGGGTTAAAAGAGTCCTGAGAGGTGTGTCCGAAGGTTTCCCTCACCCAGGGGGTTTAGAGGCAGTGCTGCCAGGTCCTGTGAGGCTCAATCCCTGCCTCAATTCCCAGCAGCCACAACTGTTGGTGGGGAAGTTCCTCCTGGTGAGCCTCGGTCCAGCCCTGCCCAAGAGATGCAGGCCGAGGAAGCAGAAATGTAAAATGTGCTGAGGTCATGGAACTTGGCTGAAATTTCCACTTTGAGGATAACCTGCACAAAAAATAGTCCAACTCTAGAGAAGAATGAAAATTGAGGGAGGATAAAGAAGGGAGTCTGCAGGGACTTTCCATGATCTGGAGTATAAGAATGAAGATAACCACAAAGCCAGTGCAAGGATCAAAGATGATCTCTTCAAATGCAGATACAACTTTTTAAAGCACAAATAGCAAACAAGGGACATTGTAAAATAAAGAAAAATAGCTACGTAAAGTTGATAGGGATGTTTTAAAAAGTTTCATTAATCATCAGTTACTTTTTTACAGGATCTCGCATCACACCTGGGAACTGGACTTTAGGACAGGAGAGTGATTTTATGAACAAGTTCTTCCTACACTTACTCCTTTCATAAAGTTTTTGTTTTTCTGGCTACTGTAACCAAACTTTTCAAGGGAGGATCTGGCAAATAAATGCAAAATGCTGAACACTTCTGAAAATCTGGTCGTTATAAGGATGCCCAGCTGGGAGTTGAGCTCTTCTGGATGGTGAGTTCCTTACAAAGTGCAGTTCCCCACCGGACAGTGGGTAATAATTCTGGATTTGAGAGCATCCGTGGGAGCAGTCTGTGGCAAGGAGGAGGGAGAGAACTTAATCAGGACTGAGACGGATTTAGGGGTGGGGAAATTTACCCAGCCCAACCCCTCCAGCCTCCACTTCCTGGCCCTGGGTGTTCCTGCTGTTGTTAGAGCCTCCTGCCAGTTCCAGGCTTTCTCCAGGGTGGAAAAGTAACTGAGGGGGAGCTGGACCATGCAGCAGCTGAGGCCAGCAGAGGAAAGGACTGGGAGCATTGCTGGCAGCAGTTGGGAGTGTGACATTTCCAGTCAGCAGTGACTGGAAATACATGAAGTGGAGCTTAATGAAGAACGAGGGAGGAACGAGGCATGAGGGTGGGTGCTAGCAGGGATTAAGCTCCATGAAAGGTCATTGTCTGATGGAAGGGAGGGAGCAGGAATGGAAAGGCAGAATGTCTTCTGAGCAAGAAGAGGATTTTCATTTAGCTCTTCCTCGGTCTTTATTTCCTGAGGTGTTTACATGAGCTTTTGAGTCCATGGGTTGGTGGGTCCAGGTTCCTGCAGAAAAATCAGATGTGCTCAGTGCTGCCTGTACTTTCAGCTGTTATGTTTGTTCTGTGGGTTTCATTTCAGGGTCAAAGAACTTGCTAAATGTGCACAAATGGCCTGCCTGGTGTTTTGGAGGTGTGGGTATTATCACATTAATTTTAATTAACACCAACGTCTCTTGTCACAGCCTGACTCAGGGCAAGGGGATGCCAGCTCCCACCACATGGGCCAGAGTAGATGATGGATGTTTTTCCTTGATGTGCAGTGACAACATGCACCATCAGATCACTCTGTGCTCAGGATAGGAAGCATTATTCATTCTTCTTTTGGGACTGCAGCAAATTCCTGCACAAAAAACCAGCCAGCTAGAGGAAAAAAAAAAGTATGGCTGAAGTAAAGCTCAATGATTTAATTAAACTTCAGATTAGCTCTCCCCAAAAGCCACGAGCAAAAACACCACAAGCATGTGAAAAAGACAGATGCTTGTGGATGGACCTGCACAACCTTTTTCACAGACTTTAATATAACTTTGGTACAGGCTTAGACAAAAAGTCATCTTGTTCTTTCCAAGCCAGCATGAAGCAGAGCCAGGAAGAGTTAGTCATCAGAGAGTTTTGGTAGTTGTAGTTTGGAACTCCAGCTGGAGTGTTTGCTTTGTGCACTGCTAAAAAATCTAACCCAAGAATTGGCCACTATCTCGGTCAAATCGTATTTCTTTCTAAAATAGCTTTCGACTAAATTATTGCTATTAGGAGAAATTTTCCTTTTCACGCCCTCACAGCACAAGACAAATGCAAAAGAAACAACCCTTCCCTCTTCCCCAAGGAATTGTAACAATATTTTTTTTCAGTGAGATTTGTAGGATTTCGTATTAAAATGTATTCTGAATTGTGTTTTAATGGGGGGAAAAATATATTATTTTTGTAACCAAAATAAAAGAGATGTAAAATTTTTCTCAAAACGGTTTTACCCTCTAGAATGAAACGGAATATTTTTCATGGGTTAGTCAGAAAATCATATTTTAAGATTTTGTGAAACAATACATGGCTTTCTCCAGTTACTGGCAGTTCCCAGTGGTACATCCATCCTGTAGGCTTCTGTATTCTGGCACACTTTGGAAATTGCTAGTTTTGGCCAAATAAACAATATTTTTATGCATAAATAAAATTTGCTTCTACAATCAAGATGATTATCTGCACAGCATTTAAGCCCTAAGTACAAGTGGTTATGTGTACTTACATGAATCATGGAAAACTCTAACATAATAAGGTGCTGTTATTAAGTGCTATACAGCTACAGTTGCTATAAAAGTGAAGAAGAAACCTGAGGTGATGAAAATAAATCTTCAGCTGGGACAAATCAGCACAGCCCCATTGAAGTGACAAGAGCTACACTGATTTAAACAAACAGAGATTTTTATATGGCCTGTCATTCATTCACTATACCCAATAAACTGTGGTGGAGGCCAATGAAGTAACATGGTTTATCCCAAAATCCACATTCTTAATGCTCTCTTAACTTTTTGGGAAAGTTCTCTGTGACTTTGGTGGCATAGCACTGCACCCTGTGCTGCCCAGGACCACTTTCCTCCTGCATATTCACGTGGCAGATCTCACTTCTGGGTGCCTGAGCAAATTTGCTCCTCTTGGCCCTAAACTCTGCTGAAACAGACATATTATGATTCCTGCATGGTGTGGGTCACCAAATCCTAGCCCAGCCTCTCGCAGGGAGGAGGATTTTATCAGTGTGGGATCTCCTCCCATTGCGGGCAAGCAAAACAGTGTTACCTCAAAGGTGGGTCTGCCTTAAGCACCACGAAGCAGCACCAACCCATGAAGAGGGAGACTTCAGCTCTGATTCAGGTCACAACAGGTATGTTATTCCCAGCCCAGCAAGCTTCTGTTTCAAGCATTAATTTGCTTAAAGACTAAAATTATTTTAATCACAGATGGGCCCTTTCCAGGCATGTTGCCTCTGTTTCACTCAGGATTTTGAGGAATTTCATAACAGTGCTCTGACATCATTGCACCCAGACACAATGTGCACCATTGTCAGATCAAGCAAGGGTTTTACATTTGCATGAGTGTGTAGCTTTTCCTTTCTATTACCCAATGTTTTGCTCCTCCAGTTAGGAATGTTCCAAATCATGCACATTGTTCCGGGGAATGATAAAGGCATTCCTGTTTTAGGGAAAACCAAAGCAAAGCAGGGTGCTTGTGTGCTACCTGTTCATAAAGGATGCTGAAGGCTGTGTCAGAGTGGCACAAAGCAGAGCACACAGCAAAGGTGGGATGCTTCCAACACTCTTTCCCACCTCATGGCAGGTCAGTTCCCCTGCATGCAGTACCTGGACAGCTTGGATTAGATGCCAGCATGTTCCAGGAAATTGACACCTATCCTTATGGACTTCAGGCAGGGAAGTGTCATAACAAGGAGCAAGATAAAAGAACGAGATAGAGGTTATTCACATGATTGACATTCTGCCTCAGAGTTCTCACACAAAGCCCTCTCTCTCTGCCTGACATGCGGGCGCTGCATTCTCAAGGCATTCTTGCAGCCTACACCACATCCCGAACAATAGCCAGCCTTCTTTCACTCTCCTGTCTGTCTCTCTGAACAGCCCTCTGTTGACAACCCAGGCTGTTCTCACTCCTAAAGAATTCAAAAAATTGAAGGATCTAAGGACAGTCTGTGACTTCCAGGAGGCGTCTTAGAGCATCCTATTTTTAAAATTGCGGTTTGGTGCTTCTTTTTCTGTTTTGTTTCTGTTTCAAAGGAAACCTCCAAAAATGCACTTGCCCTGCAGATCCACCCTCAGACCAGGGAGCTGCTCTGCATGTGGCACCACTAATAGCTGTAAAGTGCAAATACGTGGATGACTTTCCCTGTTGGGCCATTCCCAAGCAGCTTTTCCCCTCTAAGCTTTAATGTCAATGCTGAGTGCCAGACTGGCAGCCCCTGTGCAATTGAAATGTTTGCACAAGCAGAATAGATGCACTGGTGTTTGCTTTCCTTGCCAGCCAGGTCCCAGGCCTAAAATGGACAGGGCACAGGTAAGGTCAAGACAGTCCAGCCTTCTTCACACTCATGGCAACTCCTCTTCCTGAGGAATGATGAGTTTTGGTCAGGATAAATATGAGGAGTGTGGATCTTTCTCTCCTTCATCTCACATGAGCAGCTGGCAATGAGCCAAAACTAACAGGCGAGATGAGGAATCATGGTGCTGAACTTGCTGAGGTGTCACCTCTCTCTTTGGTTGGTGACACACATCTGTACCTGGGCAATACATCCCAAAACTGCAATAAAAGAGGAGAGAGGGGAG
>VXBC01007838.1:326697-356284 GCA_013399945.1 Ploceus nigricollis | reverse complement strand
CCCCATATAGGCCATTTACTTAAGAGTTGGACTCCATGATCCTTGTGGGTCCTTTCCAACTTGGAATTCTCAGTGAACTTGTTGCATTGCCACATTGTGCCACTTTTCATGGCACAATCAGTCTAACAAAGACTAGAAAATGAGCAAAATCTCTCCTTATATAGTCAGCTTTTATAGTTTTCTGGTTCAGAAAAGAAAAAAAGAGGACCCATTTTTTTTTTGCCACAGAAATATCTCGGCTGTTGGTACCCTTGGTTCTGAGCATGTGATGGCATTTCCACCTATTGAAGAAGCCTGATGAACTCAAAGCACTTACACAAAACTGAAGCACTGCCTGCATCCTTCTTCAGGAGCTCAAGCCTGAGGGTGCCTCAAGGAAAGCCCCTCTTTTTGAGGCCCTATTTGTTCTTGGCTTCAGTCTTCTCTGGGTGGATCTGGCAGAGCAAGGCCAGAATGGAACATCAATGAACAAGTGTGCTGGCGTCACTGAAAAATGAAAACAATTGGAAAATGACAATCAAAGGAAGGTGAAAGATCTAGTCCCAGGGCTTCCTGCTGCAGCTGAGAGTTTATTCAGATGGCCTCCAGATAATCTAAGCCAGAGGCAGGGCACACTGACTTATTATGGTGTTTATTCCCTTGGCTTTTTTAGCTGTCAGATGCAAGAGCAGTCTGTCCTGGATGCCCTCCCATTTCCACACATCTTCAGGTTTAGGCTTTGATTTATGGTGCTGCTATGGAAGCAACATGGAATTTATAAATGAGAGATATAAATGAATGAGAAAGAGCAAGAAATTTCTATCCTGTAGCATCTTTCATTATGTAGTTATGTAGGGTATTATTTCTATATCAATTAAATACACTTGTTATCAGTATTTCCCATACAGAACCATGGCATGCAGAAAATCAGCCCCAAATCATGTCAAGTCTTTCCTGGAAGAAGTTAGTTTAGGTAGCAGCTACTTTGAATTAGATAATTTACTTGTCAAAACAATCCTTAACACAAGAACAAGGACAAACTTGTGCATGTGGGAACCAGCAAAGTCAAGTCATTTAACCAAGTTAAACACCTGGTTAGTTGATCTTTGCTGCACATGAGTTAATAACCTGTGGGATCTTCAGAGTGAGAACCAAACTCACTGGAGGAATCTCCACTGAAGAAATTTGCAGGCTCCAGCACTGGAAATCAAGGTGGTTTTTCTCCTAGAAGGGAGTGGGGGAGTGAGGGGAAAGGACAAGGCTTATGGCAATAACAGCATCTACTGGTTCTCAGGATATGCACATTGGAGAGTTAAAAGAATGTTTTGCCTGGCTTATTCCATTGTAGAGAAAATCATGGTTTTCCCAGCAGGAATCATTTGCCTTTATCCCTGCTGTAGCCTCACTGAAACCTGGGGCTTGTGCTAAGATTTTGGGATTTCTAGCTCTAAAATCAAGTTTCTTAAGCAACAGAAAGGAAATATCTTGTTAAGTGCAGCATTCATGGAATTACCAGGGCAGATGCATCTCCACTGCAAGTCTAAAGAAGTTAATGGATTTGTTAAATGCTAAAATTTGCACCAGACTGAACTATGAGTACATTCTTGAAGTGTGTTTCTGTGTTATCCACACACATGGTCAGGAAGATCATATGCCAAAATGTATGTTTAAAACATACTTACTATAACATCATTTTGAAATTCAACATTTTGTTCTTTACTATTGCACTAACTTAGTTGCTTTATCCCAGGTTTTGCATTTAGTGCTTCTAAACCTAGGATCTGTCTCAAGCAATATGGCACTCCTATTACCCAAATGCTACAGCCTTATTTTATGATACAATTTTTATTCTAAAAGCTCTTCACAAAAGCCTGGAATTCACCTTGCACAAAAAACACTCGCTACAGGTCACTAAAATTTCCTGGAGGCAGCAATTATAGCAATTTTAATCATGTTTGCTGCTGTATTTAACCTTAGATGGATGCCTAAGATCTTTTGTCCATTTGATTAAACAGATAGCACAAGGGATGCACCAGAGCAATTGGCTTTTCATGACCTACAAGACCCAAAATGTGTCTGCTCTACAATTGGCTTTTAATGACCTACAAGACCCAAAAGATGTCTGCTCTACAATGCTGGAGTCAAGGAATGGAATCATAGAAACATTTAGGTTGGGAAAGCCCTATAAGATCATGGAGCTCAATAACCAGCCCAGCGCTGCCAAGGCCACCAGTAGCCCATGTCCCCAAATGCCACATCTGTATGGCTTTTAGATCCCTCTGGGAATGGTGGCTCCACCATGCCTGGCCAGCTTGTTCCAATGCCTGGCCAACACTTCCATGGGCAAATTTTCACTCATATCAAATCCAAACCTACCCCGGTGCAACTTGAGGCTGTTTCCTCCTGTCCTGTTTCTGTTCCCTGGGAGCAGAGCCCGATCCCACCTGGCTGCATGCTCCTTTCAGGGAATTGTGGAGAGTCAGAAGGTCCCCCCTGAGCCTCCTTTTCTCCAGGCTGAGCCCCTTTCCCAGCTCCCCCAGCCTCCCGTCCTGCCTTGCCCGCCCCATGACAAACAGAGCACGGGGCTCTGGCCCATTGGTGCTCTCCTCGCCCTCAGAGCAAGAGCTGGCAAGTAAAAAAAAAGCATCTGAGCAAGATTAATCTGCAATAATTATATATTGCAAATGTATTTATTCTGTTTACGGAGAAACTCCTGTAAGGCTCCAGATGAGACATTTCTCACGTATATTACTTAGCTTTTCCTGAGGCCCTAATGAGTTGCTTTAAATTACAGACTTAGGTATTGATTAGCCTCATTCAATTGAAATCTAGGCTTAGCAATCTATACTTGTCTATAGTTTATTTGTGATATTATTCCTAATAAAGAGCTGCAATTAATCCACATCAAGAAAAATCAATTAATACAGATTTGTATCACAAAGAAAGAAATCCTCCTCATATCTGCCCACTAATCCTGAAGCTTAGGTCTTTCTTTGCTACCAAGGAGGACAGATAAAAAATATTGATTTCACCCTATTTTTACAATTTATAGTGATACAATAATAGCACACAGAACAGACGGGCTTATCAATTAAAACTATTTTTATACATGATGATAGATGAGGACACTCAATGCCTTTGTTCTCTGCATTATTAATAATTATTAATATGATGGACTAGGAGTTCTGTAATAAGAATAATCACTCCAAGCACAGCTCTCGAAGAGTTGGGCTGCACTCCAGGTATGATTGTGAATTTTGCACTGAATGAACCACCGTACTTGGTTCTAGAAGGAAAATTGCAGTTTTCTGCAGCTGCATGGGAAAGGAGGATTATTCTGTGTAAGTTTAGACTAATGGTACAACATGAAGAAATACAAGATGCTATCCAAGCTGACATCTTTCTAATTTTGACCACTTCTATCTCCCACTTTAACCAAGTTAATATCTAACCTAATTTATTAGAAATTAAAAAAAAAAAATCTTACCAGAGCCTTCTTGCAGGAAGTGTCATGTAAACACCGCGAATTAGAATTTGCAATTTTAGAAGCCAAACTTCATCCTTGCTATGCAAAGAAGACAACAATGTGTCATTGTCCCTTCACAATTCCTACTGTAAACAGTTTATGTGATTTATTCTTTGCATGCTAGATAATTACATATTTTATACCAGTGTATCATCAGTATGTTGTTATTCTGACTGCCCCATAATAGAAATTGTGTATTTTCCCACTGCAGTGAATGCTATTCTTAACATACATTGGCCTCAAACAGCTAAAAATATCAGAGTTCTGTTGCCTGTGGGAAAGTTATTTCTATTAAAAGTTTAATATTTGTTCTCTTCAATTTTTCATACTGTATGTGCCATTCCCATTTAATGCTCTCCTCTCCCCTGTGCAATTACTTACAAGTGCTTAAGTGTCACATATGAGGCAAATAATGCCCTAATTCACTCTAATTCTAACATTAATATGAATGATTGGGAATGAGATTAGTACTGAGGAACACCATTTTAAAATAAACTGTGATGACACAGTGACAGCTATACAAAGGATTAAAGAGTGTGGATTATCACAGGTTGTGGTTGGAGGTATCAAATGACAGGGCTCTGTGTTTGTTCTTGCCAAGGACACCAGGCAATCAGGGGCTGGAGCAGCCAACTGTAATTCTCACACTGAATCTCTGGGTTACTTGGGGGTTTTTCAGCTCCTCTAGGTTTTTGACAGACAGTAGGTTCAGAAAAAAAGAGAGTTTTTTGAGAAGTATTTTATTTATCTGGCAACCTAGAGCCCGTGCAGATATGAAGGGAAAGCTCTAGTTTTATAAACATTTGCTCTTTTAACCCAAATTCATATAATCCATGAATATACCACTAAATTAATGACAATATTTCTCTTCTCTGCTGTTGCACATTTAAATTTATCTCCTTGCAATGGTATTTTTGCCTTTCTTTCCCCTTTCTTCAAAAGCTATCAGAAGCCTATTTAGAAACCTTACTTCATGCAACTTAACCAATAACATCCATGTTCTATAGGTCTCTACTTGTACATGTCTGATCCCCATTTTTCTGATGTCTCCATATAATACTTTTCTATTTCAAGCTACCTAAAAATCAATATGGTTGCATTCAAGGAAGTGAGGAAGGAGCTGAGAAACAGTAATTATTCTTTGTCTCAATTATCAGATTTTGGGAAGGGCCAAAGAAGCCACCATCATCTTTTGACCCACAAATAACCACATAGTTTCCCCTTACGGAGCCTGTACTGGTTTAGATCAATGATATGTACAATTTTATAGATTTGAGAGATTGCATGTGGCTCACACAAGACAAAATTCACAGAGGACACACAGGTCACAGGTCTTGTGGAGCTGTGCTGCTGGAGAGCTTAGCCTTGCAATACAAGCCATAAGGAAATAGGTGTTTAATGTCCATATTTAAAAATACAAGACATAGCAAGTTCAATATATTGAGTATGAAGCCACTTCACAGAGAAAGATTTTGAGAAAAGAAAGTCAAGGCATAAGTGTGTGTACATTTGTCCCATAGTTCTATTTCCAATTTAGTGTATTCCACAGAATTTCCTAAACTGATTTATATCAGAGTTTCTATTCTCTCATTTCAAAATTTTCAGCAAAACAGCCCCCACGTTAATCTTCACTATGTTATTCTAGAGAAATGCAGAAGTCACCTGCCTTAAACATCCTTATTTGCCAGCTTCCTTTTCATGTAGTCATGGATGGCATCTGTCCCTTAGTGGTTTTGGAAGCTTATATCCAATTAGTATCTACTGTCACCCCAGAAAATCTCTGAGATACTTTAAAATTCCTGGGTACAGATATAGGGATGCTTTGATCTTAACTCTGATTGCAGTAGTTTGTTCCTAAAAAGCTTGGAAAGGAAACACTTCATGATCCCTATTAAGGATAATTATAATATTTTTTTTTCTGAAATAAGGCCAGTTTTATTCTTTTTATCTTACTATATTTTAAACCAGTGAAGAAGATCAGTATCATTCACATTTTCTTCTTAATATATTAAAAAATGAGCCTGGTGGGTACAGGTGTGCCTTCTCACCTTATGTTTCCCTTATTCTTCTTCAATTTTAAGCTTTTCCCTCATACAATTGCTACAAGTTTTCTCTTCTTCACAGCCAGAATTAAATATACACAAACAGAATATATATATATTTCCCCCTCCACTAACCTAGAAATTCCTCTCAGTTTGTTCCCTATCTTCTCTTCTGTTTTTCTGTTTGATCTCTGGATTTATGTTCACCTCTTACTCTGTTATTTTAAATCCATCATGCTTGTATGTCATCCATGTCCTTGGGAGGGCCCTCTCCCAGATATAATGTGCTGTGTGGAGTTTAATACACATGTGCCCATAAACACATACACATCCATGCTTGTTTCCTCACTTCTGCATAATGAATGATTATAATATTTTTCCAGCTGTTTCTGTGAGCTCAACATGCTTAAATGTAATGAATATCCTGTTAATTATACAACAATCTAGAACTGAACATGAGCACATTAGTACATGTGCATTAAAAAAAGAGAAATTTTCCTTTAGAGGTGAACTGCAAAAGGAATCAAGTCAGGGAAATAAATCCTCTGTCCCATTTTTCATTTAGTTCAGGTAACTATTGCCTGTAAAATTCCAGTCTCCAGTTCCCATATCTCTGTCTTCCTGACACCTTGAAAGTCTGTCTGCCAGCAAAAGTTTTGACAGTTTGAGCATTTCTTATGGACAGAAAGTAGACTGAAAATGACTGCCCTGACCAAAGCAGGTGCTGATGAGGGTTTGGGTTCCTGCAGGAGAAGGATTGTACAGTAACATATCAGGATCCATCTGAACTAATTTAGCTGTGCTGGCAAAAATTTTGTGTATACAAAAAGCCTGAGATACAGAACAGCAACAACAAGTATATTAAAAAAAAAAATCAAGCTGTGATCTCTTTTAAGCTTTCATTGTAAATCATCAATAAGTGATGAAAAGCATAAATGCAATAAAAATAATCATTTCCAGGTCACTGTTAAATGATGAGACAATGCAGACAGGGATATCATTAATGCTGCAAACCAGAGCAGACCCACTCTGCTCATCTGTCATTTCCTTTCTCTTTACATCCCTAAGCACTGTACCTCTTTTGCACTTTTCCTTCTTCCTTTTAACTTGCCCATCTCCTCTGCTTCCCTCACCCCTGAGCCCCCTGCAGCAGCCTGATGCTGATTTCACATCTCACCAGGCCTCCTCGGGGAGCAAAAGCACAACAATCTCTCCCTAATAAGATTCTGGCACTTCCTCTGGAAGCTTCTTCCAGAACCTGGATGTGAACAAGCATGTGAAAATGAGGACTAATGGGAATGAAAGCCAACTTACATTTTTGGGACTTCAGAGGGACCTTGAACTGAGCGCTGAGGGCAAAGCATGGCTCTTGCCAGATCTGATCCCAGCACAAACAGAGCAAATTCAATGTCAGGACTCTGCAATCCAGTAGAGCACAAGTTTCTTCTGATTCCTTGTGTGTGTGTAAATATATATATATATATATATTTATATACACCTATACATCTATATATCTATATAGATATCTGTATTTACACACACACAAACACAAAATACATAAATCTCTGCAAGTCTCCATATCTGGTTCTACACCTTTTGGAAGTGCACCAAAATTAAAACACAGCAAAATATCAATAAAGTTTGAATTAATGGTGCTGAATAACTGGGTAGGATTCTTCACTTATTTAAAAAATGCCTTTTGCTTCAAAAATTTCTATGGTGGTCCAGAAGAATGCTGATGGATGGAGCTGTGCACCCCTTTATTGTGAGACCCGGGTTTAAGGTGTTACTGGCAGTTGAGATAAATCTAAAATGCTGCTTTTTAGCCAAGTTCAGGCAGCAGGATACAGCCATGAACATTCACACCCAGCAGGTCTGTCCATCCTACCTGCTGGCCAAAGGTCTGTGCTGTAGCCATGAAGATTAACCATGACAAAACCCAGTCTAAGGGGCTGATCTGCTCTTTAGTGAGTTACTGAGAGTTCCAGTGGTGTGAATGGCTGCTGGGAAAGGATGTCCTCCTGCACGTACCAAAAGGGCTGCAGAAAAGGTGGGGTCATGGTGCAGAATCTGCCTGCACCAATCTGGAAATCCTGCCAGGCCAGCGTGGCAAGCCAGCTGTGACAGAAGCTGTGGAACTGTTCCTGGTGGGGTCAGGGGGACATGGGCCATATGTTTGAGTGCACAGAATTGTAATTCAGCAGTGGAAATCCCGTGTTTCAGTGTGAGCAGATATTTTCTCTCAGGGATGTAAAGGGAATCAGTGCCTGAAAGAACTTGGCTCTGTAGCCTGGAAAATTGTATTTTCTCAGGTTGTGCATTTGCTTATTTTCTAACTGCTGACCTGCTTTGATTCTATCACACACATTTCCTACTGTGAGATTCAGTCATTCTGCCTTCACCCTGTCTCCACCATGGCTTCAGGACATGCCTGTTGCCCCTACTTTCTTCTCATGGCCACACTTCTCATCACCTCAGCCAAAAATGGGGACTGCCTGAGGCTGGGGAACATCACATCCCTGTGTTTCCTGCCTGCACACCTGGTAGTCCTGAGCTGTTGGAGGTGAGATCCACCCTGCACCACAGTCTGCTTCCACTGCCAGAAGAAGTGCAGCCATTAATTACAATATCACATGCATCTTTGCAAAAATGATGGAAAAACAGCCACATGAAGAGGAGAAGTTAAGAGCGAGTTTATTACTGGGGTAGGTACCTATGGTAGACACTGTAGTGAGTTTTAGGCATATTTTAAGGCATATTCAGAAGAAAAGATGCCACGTATTCACCACCAGTGCCTCCCATGCACACTGTAAAAGGCCTCCATTGAAGCCCTGAGTTAGCACATGACATCTGATGAGATCACAGCATGGGCCTCTAAGCTTTACAAAAGCTCCAGCATCTCCCTGTCAACAGAGAGCTGAGGGGTTTTTTGGGCAAAAACTTGGGATGTAGCTCCTCACTGATGTTCCTGGCTGGCCCTGTTCAGGATAAGCACCACTAGACCCTGTCCCAGACACACCTGCTGGTGTGCTCCTGGGGTTAGGTCAGCTGGGCAGACAAATGATCCATTTGTCACAGGGACTCTGATGAATGGCAAATTTGGGGTGTAAAAAGGCTCATAAGCATCAGCTTCTTATGACCTGCCTCTGGAGGTCTGCTTCCTTCTGTACCTCATTTCTCTACCTTAACTTGCAGGATTTAGTGCAAGAGTGGAGGTTTTTGCACATGGCACTTAGGGGAAAACTCTCAAATGAGCATTTTCAAGGTGTAACTCATAGAGCTGGAGGCAGAGGGGGCTTGGCACACTCACCCTATAATGGTGCACAGAGCCATTTAGGCAATTTATTGCATCACACCCAAGTGACACCAGCTGAGACCACCCTGGTGACATGCATGCCATTGTATATGAATATTTGTAACTTCACTGTTGAGTAATTCGTGGTGGATAATCCACTCACAGCAGTTCTGCTTCCTCTGCTGCTCCCATGCACTGCACACATCCCTTTGACAACACGAAGGAGCGAGGAACGTTTCACCATCCAAATTTTCAGATAAACTGATACAATGGACACAACAGCCCTCCCTCGTATTGCCCTGTAACACCCTTGCTCTTCATATTTTGTTTCAGCTTCAATACTTACTAAATGTTACTTTAACACCCAGGGAATAGGCTTAACCGAGGTAATAGGGGAGAGACTTGGCACAGATCAGCAGCTCCTGTACTTGGTACTGATTAGATTAACACCAAGAACCGCTTTAGAGAGGGCAGTGTAACCTTTATGGCCATCACTAACTTGTTGAGAAAGCTCACATCTTCCAGCAGCTCAGTCTTCCAGTGATTTCTTTGTTAGATGGTGATATGCACTTAAAGGACCAGATGAAACAGCCCTTTGCCTTTCTTTGAGACATCCAGTCCCTACCAGCAGCGGGTAACACTTTCAAAAGAGCCCAGAGCCTATTTTCCAGAAGGATTTAGTCACAGACTTTCACATAAGCTTATTCATCCTGGCCTTTGGGTTGCGGTTACACACACATTTCTCCAGGACGTGGAGTCAGCACCAGCAGGCCATGTCCACTCTGGCTCTCCCCTGCTGCTCCTATGCTCCTGCCACCCCTCCATGCCCATGCAGAACAAAGAGGGCAGTGTAGGGACTGCCACAAGCAGTCCTGGCTGGTGGCAGCATGACTTGCTGGAGCCAAAAGTGCCACAGAGAAAAATGTTTGTGAAACCACAGCTTCAAACCCTCCTCAGTGGGGTAAATTAATGTCCACAGTGCTCCGTCCTGCCACAGCCAGACTGCTACCAATTCCTGAGCTCTGAAGACAGCCCAGGTAGGTTTTCATGTCACTCTGACAGGTGTCCAGGTGCTTCGGATGCTTCTGATACATTTTACACCACATTTTCATTTTACACTATAGCTGCTGGTTTGGGTTTGCCTCACCCAATGGCAGAAACAGCGTTGTTCATGGTTGAAGAGGCTAAGTCCCATCAATTATTGTGTTTCAGTGAAGCAAACAAGCATGAAAGCACCTGGAGATGGACAGCCCTGGGCTAACAAATCCTGATCCTTCAAGGTCTACAGCTTTGCCTACTGCAAACACACTATCTGACAACCATAAATCACCAACTTATTATGTTATAGCCATGCCATTTCATAGACAAAGATGCATTTCACAGAGAGTATGGTTTTAATAAACAGGCAGCCTTTCAGTGGCTAGACTGGAATAAGCCAGTGATCTCAGTCCAGTTCCTGTTGGAAAGGTAGTCACAGCACAAAAAACACGGGCACAGATGGGCGGATTGTTCATGGGCTTCAGTAGACACAGAGTGAATTTCTCACCCGGGGCAGGTTATGGCAGCAGTGCCATTGCCTGGGCTGAGCCAGGGGTACCTGGCCCATGGCTGTGCCAAGGGATTGGATCCCTTGGGTGCCTCACTGCAATTCTCATGCCAAGTATGTGCACAGTTAACTTGGGACCTCTAATTAGTTCCCCTCAGCGTTACCATGCAGTAAACGCAGGGCTACGCGGGGCTGACTGAGTTATGACCCACCCTCACATGTGCAAAGCATGCACTTCTGAAATGCAACGGGAAATATTCATTATTCTTGGATAGAGCTCCCTTTGAGTCCAGCAGTTACAGCAGCTGTCGTCATTTACTGCATTAGCAAGCACTATTTCTGTGAATTTATATCATCATGTCCTGGAGTTCTGTGCCAGCAATATGCTTAAGCCATTGCTGCAAAATAATCCCATCCATATTGGCCACATATTTGAGATATTATGATTAGACTTTTTTAGTGGGTGTTAGGAATTATTTATATAAATGTAGCATGTGCGTATGCACAAGGGTTTTTACAATCAACCCTAAAAAGGAAAGAAATATATTTTCATTCTTATATTTTGACGTGGTTCTCCCCTGTCAAACTAATAGAGCTATGCCAGCCCTGGAAAATATTTATGAAATAACCAAATACAAAGAAATAATGTAATTTAGTGTGTTTTTTCTGAATTATGGTTTTTAGGTATTTCCCACAGACTATCAAATCTGTCATTTCAATGGAATAGGTGTTGATACCTGAGGGTGGCTGATATCAGTCAGAACATGGACTGGTGTCAGGGTTTTAAGAAACAAAAGTATTAGCAAGCACCTTTACTGCACCCTGCACTTCCAAGCCATGCAAGAACCTTATCTTTCCTGTAACATCATCTTCAACACATATTAGAATATGTATTGAGGAAATCTCAGATTGAAATATCTTCAAATTTTAGTTATTATAATGATACCAAAATGTTGGCTTTTTTTATTTTTCTCCAACTTAAATCTGGAGAGAAAATGTATATTCCAGCAGAAACACATCTGCAGATTATTTTATAGACAAACCTGTTCTGGAAAACTAATTCTAAAATTTTATTTTATGGAGTAGCATGAATCTTACTAATAATGATCACAAAATATTAGAATCTAATGCAGTTAAAAAGAAAGTTATGTGGGGCTGCAGCTTGAATGGGGAAATAAAACATCCACGTTGTGAGGGTCTTGTTACATTTCTTACAGATCTATTGTCATGTTTGCAGAGGACATTGCAGGATGCATTCAACCATCATTAATGGTTGGACTCAATGATCTTAGAGGTCTTTTCCAACCTTAATGATCCTCTGATTATATGACATTTTGTCTGAGAGGGTCTGAAAACTTACATTTTCCTCTGCCACTGAAATCCAAATGCGTCTGGGATGGGTTTACTACAGCTCCACGCTCCAGATTCTGAACCTAAGGATACACACAGCTGCTTTACCCAGTGAACATTGCAGCTTATTTCTTCCTGTTCCTTCCCTCCTTCATATCTTTTAATGAGCCAATTATTTGTCAAATGGAAAGGAAGACCCAACTGAGCCCAAAGTGCAACCACATCTCCCTAGATTTCCCTGTGCCCCGATACTGATTCAGCATGAATACACTTTCCCAAAGGGCTGCCAGAGTCTTACTCTAGCAAACCAAATTCAGGAGCTGTAGGAATTCCTGTTTCTGATCAACCTGCATTGTCTTTTTCTAGATCTGTTTGGCTTAACCTGGACAAAGATGGGAATGTTCTCCCAGCAAGCCAGAACTCACAGTGTCTACTCAAATCAGGAGACTTGAGTTGACTTGTTGGTCCTCCTGTGCTCAGAAGGTCTGGCACCCCAGTGAGACTGCATTTTCAGACTAGAACAACTAGCCAAACACCCACACATCAGTGTGCTGGGGAGCCAGGGATACTTCTTGAGTCACTTTCTCCCTGAGGGTGGAGGAAATGAAGAACAGGGAAACAGAGCTAATTGCACCTACCTTGCACAACTGACTTGGTGCATGAGCTGGAGCATCCTCTGTCAGAGCTTTGCTCTAGAAGAATCACAGAATCCAAAAATGGTTTGGGTTGGAAGGGACCTTAAAGTTATCATCTAATTCCAAACCTCCCACCACGGGCAGGGACAGCTTCCACTCTCCCAGGTTGCTCTAAATCCTGTTCAACCTGCTCTTGACCACTTCCAGGGATGGGGCAGCACAGCTTCTCTGGGCACCTGTGGCAGGGCCTCACCACTCTCCCAGGGGAGGATTTCTTCCCAATATCTAATGCTGTAGGCACTCTCCTGCAGCTCAGTGGCAGGATGTACAGGATGTAACACTGCATGGATGTTGGGGCAAGTGGAGTGAAGCTGGGGGGCCTGAGTCTGCCAAGACACGCTGTACTTACCCCGACTTCTTCACAGGACACTTGGCTCCCTCCCAGACTGGATCTGCCACTCAGAGCAAGTCATTGTAATAAATTCTAGACAGTGATACCGTCTGATCCTGTGGGACATGGAATTCAGGAAAAGTTGTGGGTGCTGAGATTAGACTTTCAGATAAACAGATCCTAAGGGATGTTGTGCTCAGTGTGTAACATTTTTAGTGAGACTCTTTTGGAAAGAGTCTTAATTCATTCATGTGAGCTACAGCGTTGAGTCTTTTCGAAAAGGGTGTTAATTAATTCTTATTTGGAATGGCAAGCGCCTCTGTCTACAAGGTGCCTTGATGTTTTTACATTATCTGCTGTTAAAATCAAAGCAGTGTGTTGCATCACACTTCAGTGTTACCTGCAAGGAATAACCTGTCACTAATGCCAAAAGATAGCAATCACAAAATGAATGATTTTGGGTTATAGACACTCTCCAGGCCCTTCATTATTTAGGTAGGAAAAGATGTTTTGAAAATAGAGCAGGGTTTGAGAAAAGAATCTGGGCAATTACTGATTTTCAGTGCAAACCACGAGATCTGCTTCAGCACTCTCTAGTTACCTTGGAACTGAATATGTTTAACTGTATATTCCCCTTCCTGGAATTATTTCTGCTGATTTAAAGGCATCCATGTGCCTTTTACTTCCCCTGCATTTATAAGCAAGGGGGGCACAAACCATTTTCAGCCCAGCCCCAAAATATTTTGGCTGTTTACCCAAAAGCGCTATGAATTTGATGTAAAACCCACCCACACCTTCAGCACCATGAATGTACCCGCCATCGATACATTCTGTCCCAAACTGAAAGTTATGCATGTTCTTGCTAACCTAGTTTTGCGTGTGCGTGTGCTTTTTTTTTTAACAATAGGCCTAAATCCATATTAATGATCCAAAAAGTGACCAGGCCTCAGCACCTTTTGTCCTCTATACATTAACTATCCAATAATCAACAGTAGCTGTCCTGTACTCTTGTGTCTTTAGCCTAATTCAGAGGGACAGATATTTATCATCACCCTTGAATTGGGTGACCCATTCTGACAGGTCGACATCCTTATTTATGTAACCATGTCATAGACAGTAACTGCTAATGAGTGGAGTTACACAGAGGTCTGTTAGATGGAAAGGCAGAGGAAAGCTGAAAAGGGCATGAGGGGTTAATGGGACTTTTCTGTTCCAGCCTCCTGGGATGTGTAATTATGTTCTAATAAGAAATGAATGTATTGATTAGATTAGTGTGCAATTGTGTTCATGTGCACACGTATAGTGCTGCATGTATATAGACAGTCATTGTGTGTGCCTCTCGTCCCCTCAGTGTGTGTTTGAACCCAAAGTATCTTTGTGCTGGGGCCAAAAACAAGCAGAGCACTCCCACAGCCCTCTTCTTGTCCTCACTGTGGCAAACTCCATGTGAATTCAACTGGAGTTTATCTGAGTAAAGGCTGAATTTAACTTCAGTAAACACCAAATAAGGGCTTCAGGATTAGGCCCTCACAAACAAATGACTTCCTATTTGCATTGTTTGGGCTGAACACTCACCATCACTTAAGAGAGCAGTAAAAGCAGCCAACACATTGTAAACAGTGTCATCTGCTGAGGAGACCATCCACCAGCCAAAGTAGGCCATGCTCATGCCTGATGGACGGCCACTTCCAGCAGCCTGCTTACAGTAGGGAGGAATTTGGCCCAGCATTCTTTCTCATCGAGTAAAATATGTTCCCTGACAGGTCAAGGAAAGCATCCTTCACACGCTCACAAAGGGCCGATTCTCCGTCGCATCCCTCCCAAGTGTGTGTGTTCTGAACTTGAGGGTGAATTCCCCTGATGGGAAAGACACAACAATAGGGGAAAGCAGGGCAGGGGGAAGGAAAGCATGTCTGAAAATTAGAGCTGCCTGCAGCCCAGGAGCCCAGGGAATGCAGCTGATAGCAGCGCTCTCACTGCAGCCCCTCGCTGACGCTAATACGGGCAGGCAGCAGAACTGTGGGCTTGGTACCTTACACTGTACAGATTCCAGCCAGAAGCACAGCCTTACACGTCCTGGGGACTTGGATGTGATGTCTGAATTGGGAAGGAACAAACAGGGCTAGGCTGGCAGAAGAATAGGCTTTTTGGGTCACCACCTCAGCCCCCTGTCCACGGGATAACGAAGGCCATGGCACCAGCGTGCACAGGCCTGTGACAAATTAGTACCTCCAGTTGCACGCTGAAGAAGAAATAAATTACTTTCTAGTGACTCCCTCTGGAAAGAAGCAGCATTATTAGGCTCTAATGGGATTTCCTTCTATCCCAGTCTTGATTAGGATCTTTGTGAGGCAGAGGGGAGGGAGGGAGGGAGGGAGAATGAAAATTGAAGAATTCTCAAGGCTGAGGAGGGCCCACTTTACCCAACCATAACTTTTGTGAATCGTGGCTAGGATTCCATATGTGGCACTCAGGACAGGCTGGAGTACAAAGAAGCGAAAAAGGACTTACTAGGCAAGATTTCCAAACATTTCAGAAATATAAGAACACACTAGGTTCATTGTCACAAAAGTAGAATCTCTTGGAAATGGATTCTCATTAATGTATCTTTTTTCCTGAAGAATGAAAGACAGAGCGTATTAAAATATGGCACTTGCAACGTGGAGGTCAATGGACCCCTAAAGTCTGACCTTTATCTGAGAGATAATGATTAAACATATTTCTTTCTCATTGCCATACTACTGCAAATTTCTCCATCTGAGCAGCACTGAGGTTTGGGAATTTTTTTGCTGTTGTTGTTGTTTTTTAAAGTATTTTGATGCAGAAAATCATTCAGGGAACATATTTATAAAAGACAGTGTATTTATATTCCCGACAAGAGAGACTTAAAATCCAAGCTAGAGCTAACTGTGAAGGCCCACCTTGTAAAAATTTGCCTCAATGGTCAAAATAGAGAGTAAAAAAGCCTTGAACTGGCGATGGCTGTAGGAGTGTTATCACTGACTTCATGAGGGCTGAGATCACGTGTGAAATGAAAGAACTGGAGAAGGAATAACCTTGCAAAATGATGGTATTTCCTTCTAAATAAAGTATGATGCTCAAGCAAGTTCAGTATCCAGGCTGAATAACAGAAATGCCCTCTGAAGGCAGAGGCATTGCATAGCTCAAATCCAGGTCCAAGCAGTGGATGCAGGGGAGTTAATTTTTCAGCAACTGCTGACCCTTTGACTCCTAATAGTTGAGGGTTGGTTCACATTTGAACATTCACACAAAACTGATTTCCCCATTATATTGATGGGAACTTTGGAATGCAATGAATCATCTTCAGCTGGCTGATTTATTTCACAGGGCAACTTGAGGCAGCAAACTTGGAGCAAGGTAGCCCAAACTAAGATGAAATATCCTTCCCTGTCCCATTTATTAGTGTCAGCATCAGCATAAGCTTTTCTCCTTAATGAACCGATCTTTCATTCAGGCCAGAGAGGATCCTGAGAAAGTTCTCCTCGCTTCTTTATATTTTGCCAAACTTCTAAGTGGGCTCCTAAAAACTTATTGAAAGAGCATTACTCAGTCTGACACATTCCATTTATTTCAATATGGTGACAAAGAGGGAAGATCTAGTTAAAAATATTGCAATAGCCTTATGGGATACTTATGGGTTTTTTTTAAAATGTAATACATCACAATAGAATACTTTGTTTTTGTAGAAGGGCATTCTGTATTCGCCAAAAAAGCTGCTGACTTAATCATTAGTTATGATGAGAAGAGATTTAGTGCTCTCTTTCTTTACACTGTCACTGAGAACAATGTCTATGAAAAAGCCTATGCTTCCCATTATAAATCACTATAAGCTCCATGAAAATTTCTCCTCTACCCTGGGGTTTAAGGGAGCAGATACTCGGCGATGCAGCCTCCCAATAGCAGCACTTTATGCCGAGCTCTACAAGGCTGTGGAATGCCATGGTTCACCCTAAGTCCAGGCGCTACCAGTGCGTGCAGTTCCCATTGTTCAGCAATTTATGAATGGCTACTCTTTGACAAAAAATGAAATACCTCTTCTTTTGCAGCCTGTACATATTTTTAAAATGCTCTGAAGCTGTAGCACATTACCACTCTTAGCATTGCAAATATATATTACTGTTTATCATCAGACTGCCTTTGAGAAATACAGTGTAGCCTTTGCTCCTTCACCCTCTCGTGCCCAAATTTCAGACCTTATTTAGGGTAAGTGAGGATTCAGAAATAAAGCAAATCCAAAAAGAAATGGTTCATAGGTGCTTCCTTCACTGAATGAAGAACACCATATCACATTATCTCAAAAGGACAATTCAGCCCTAAAGGTTTTATGGGGGCAGTTCTGAGATGCATAAGATGAGAGTTGAGAGATGCATCTCTCAAAATTATTTGTATAAGAAACACAGATTTAGAGACCTAGCATTAAACATACAGGTTTGAAAGTCTTTAACCTTCTTCCCTTCCTTCTCTCCTCCCTAATATCATAGTCACATACATTGGCTGGATTTTATTGTAGAACTTTGTAAAGAAGAAAAAAAAAAAAGTGAGTGTTCCACACATCTGTCAGCATTTTTGTTTGTTTGTTGGCCCAAGCTGCCAGCTTTTTTTTTGTTTCCTAGTTTATCAGAAGGCTATCAAAATGTTTTGAAGAAAATGAGCCAAGACATTTTCCCTAGATTTTGATGTCCTCTAATATTTAAATTCATTCTTCTCAGTTTGTTTCTTATTTACTTCTTCCCCCATCTCTTGAAGATAATATTCTGAGAAGCAGAGTTGCTTGTTTCATCACAAGCTGTCTCAAATTTGTCCTTTACCAGGTTTAAGTCTGCAAGCGCTGTTCAAAATTCCTATCACTGGGCTCAGTTTGAAAGGGAGGACTTTGATTCAAAGTTCTCTTTCAGCCACCCACACTGGACCTGAAAGGCCTCTAGAAATAGCCCTTGTCTCCTTTTTTCTCAGGAACCAGAATAGACACATTCCCTCTGGTCTGCCCTGAGATATGGATTTGGCTCAATAAGCACATGTCAGCTGCAGAAGCAGCCGGCTGCGGAGCAGTTTTCATGGAAACTGGGAGCCTGTGTGCTCTGAAAAGATAAAAATTGTTTCAGTCACTTATTTGTTAAAATTTTTAATTTATCCTGGATGAGGTTTGAGGTGGCTAACAGTGGCAGTCTAAGAATAAATTCTTACTGGTCTTTGATTTCAGTTTGATGATTGGCAGTATTACTGTGAATAAAATCAGTTCTAAATCTGCAATGAAACATGCCACCTATGTGTGCTAGATGCCTGCAAGACCTTTGTGCTAGAAAGCAGCAAGAAAAAAGCACAAGATAAAAGCCCATATTTTATAAGTCCTTGGCTTCAATCACAGATCCCAAAGCCACACACTGACATCAGGATTTAAGTTTTCACATTAAAGCAAGGCATGCCTTAGCCCTCACAGGTAAATAATGCCTGAAGACATTATCCACCTTAATGTTTTATGGATGTCAGAGTGTCCAAGCTGAGCCAAAGCTGTTAATGGGCTGGGAACAGAGGCAGCCTGTTGATTCCCACTGTCAGCATTCCCCAGAGGAGTCCCACAGGAGTCACCAGCATGGCCTCCCTGTCCCTGCCTGGAGCTTTCAGACAGACAACACCCTGCCCAAAGAGAGAGCGTGGTTGATTGGAACAGTGTTTTCCAAAGAGAATTCGACATGGAAGGCAGCTCTTGCGTGGAGAACCTCACCAAAGTAGAGGTGCTGCCCAAATGGACTGCCAAAGCCTAAGACTGTCTCAACCCAACTGGAGTCTGAAGAGTTTGGACAAAATCAAAACTCTTTAAACTTCTCAACAGTACCAAATCCTCCAGTAATGACAGCAATTAGCACCTGTCATCTCCATCCTCTCCAATCCTACAAAAAAGTTTCATCTACTTTGTAGATCTGTTCCCAACTCCACCTGTGAAATTTTTGCTTTCTAACATTCAAATGAGATTGAAAAACCTGTGGCAAAATTAAAGCTAAAACTGCAAGTTCTTAAACTCATGAAAATGTAACAATTATTGCAGTCACTCTCTTGACTGATCTGTCCGGAGTCGCTGGTTCCCTGTGATGATTCTGCCATCCCGACTTACACTAACGCAGTCCTCTCCAAAAACACCCTTGTGCTCTGGCTTTGAATCCCACAGCTTCTCAGGACAAAACAAGGCCAGTCCATTCCCACTTCCACTCACTTCCACTCTGCTGCTCTCCAGGGGTCTACCCAAACTGACCACCCTGGCTTTGCTACTCCCCTGGGGCAGGCAGAGTCCAGAAAACAAATGGCTCTCTCAAAGGATCCTTGTCCTTCCTGCAGGTTTTCTAACTCCAAACTAGAGAGGAAAAAAATGGAGCAAATGTGACCCTGGCAATTGAGATCCTTTGCTCATACAAGCTGGGCTATTAAAGCTGAACAGGAACATACATCATAATAATTAAAGTGGGCATGAGTTGGCTTTGAATTGCAGGAACTCTGGGTGACCACATTTCACTTTCCCTGTCATTGACTAAGATAGAATTTCCTTCTTCTCATCAAATGGCAACTCTTTTATTTATGGATTACATCTATGCCTTGGAAGGAGGTAGAGTTACTGATAAAGTTTTCCTGAAAAAAACATGCTGTATTTTCTTTCAGCTCACAGATGACTGCAGTTGATCACATCTGTTTTCCAGCAGACATCAGTGTATCCAATTAGAAAGATCACAGAATATTTTAGAGGTCTTGGGATTATTTGGTCAGCCAAAAGATTTGGGCTTTGAAAAAGAACAAGAAGACAAATCTGGTATGTGCTAGTTTTTGTGACAACCATGGTAAAATATTCTCTTAAAACTCGTTACACAGATCTAATCCTTAGCATTAAACATATATACGTGTAAAAACCAAGAGTTTGGGGTTTTTCACTATTATGTTAAAAATTGTGGTGGCTAAATGACTTGCAGTCCTGGCTGAACTGACAGGAAAGGTTGGGGTGTTCATGGTCACAAGATATTTCAAATACAAAAAGTAATCAACCTCTTCTTTTCCTTGAAAGAATGCATGAAGCCTTTAGCAAAAAGAAAAAAAATCACTACTTAAAAGGATGGAAATGTTATCAAAATGTTTTGATAAGTTGCTTAAATTTTCATCTTCAGCTCTGATATGACAAATGCAATGCATGGAAGAATCTTCAAACTAAAAATTGGGGGGTTTTGATCTCCGTAGTTCCAAAATAAAAATCTATTTTGATGCTTTCATTTTAGCTTTTAGCTTTCATGGATGTTCATGACAGCAAGGGTATCAAACTTTATGTAAAAATATTGATATCAAAGAAGTAATCAGTTCTTAGTTACAAAGTCTGAAAACATCTTTGAAGTGTCTCTGGCAGTTAATTTCCTGGTTTTCCACTAATGCTTATGTCCATCATGTCCTCCTGTAAATAACTTCCCTGGATCTGAGAGCTGAAACCATGGGAGCTCCAATGCATACCTGCAGACTCATAGTTCAATAGATTTAATAGTTGTTGAGTTTTTGTGGGTTCGGGGAAAAAAAAAGCAAGAGAAAACAATTGGGCATTAAGGACAAAAAAAGGCTGAACAAAGAGCCAGAAGGCACAAAAAAAATTATCTTGAGAAAAGCGAATTGGATGGGATTTTGTGCAGAGTGCTACCTGTGGAAAGGCCTTTGGACTGCAAGCCAGGATACTCTCCCTTGTGGCTTGATGCCTGTTTGATGCCTTCAGCCAAGCAAAGCTTTGCATGCCTAAGCAAAACAAACAGGACTACATGAGAAATTGCATTTTCTTCATTGAAAAAAGAGGCAACTCTATGGCAAATCAGTCAGTTTTAAAAGGAAATAGCCAACCTTCAAATTTATTGTGAGTCTTTCAGCCAAGCCTCGAACCCTGGGAACTTCTTCCTTCCCAGTGCCACAGCAGAGACATCCAACACTGCAGATTCCACACAAAGGTGCTGGAGCATCCCTGTTGAGGGAGCTGAACCCCCTCTTTGGGACTGCCAACCCAAAACACTACCAAAAACCCCACCTTACACCTGCACGGTGCTGTGCTGCAGCTTTCCTTCCACAGGGCTTCCTTCACCTTCCACTGGTAGTGTTGGGACAGGGCTGTTGAACCCCTCAGGAAAAAAGGAGTTCTGCAGGACCTCGTTATATGTTAAATATAAATAGTTCTATTGTAGCCTTGCATGCAGTCTATTTTACTTGGGCAAGTGTGTTTTTTGTTAGACACATAAAACACAGAGTGGGTTTTAATGGCTGATCAGATCCCGTTAGAGCAAATTGCATGTTTAAATACAAAGGATGAAAGGATCTCCATTATTCTACAAATTTCTAGCAGCGCTGCACCTTAAAAGGAATTTTATAGCAAATTTGTAGCTTTGCAACCAGCTCATGAACCAGGGGGCATAAAAAGGACATATGTTCCAAGAGCAAATGCATTCCATATTTCAGAAATAATAAGTTCTTGCTCGAACCCAGATCTCATCAGTGCAGAGAAAGGATTTTGCACCCATGGGAAGAAGGACTTTTGTGTCTCCAGCAGAACAATTGCAATCAACACAAACATTGAAGACTAAAAATCCACATTAGGGGAAACACTGTCCCAGCAGATCTGGCTCATAGGAAGTAAAAAGATTAAAATACTCTAACAGCAATAAGGTTTGTGCAAGTGAATCTTCACAGAGGCAGGAAGAAAATGTTCATGTGGTCTTGGAATTAATGAAGGTTGTAGGATTAGAAGGTGCAAGACACAAACATCTCACAGCCTTAAACCACAATTATAATTAATAAGTAATATTTGAGCCTTTGAACTCTATATGGGTATTTATATAAATTTACATGGGTAAGCAGCTGCAGCCCTAAGCAGATCACTAGGGCCAGGGAGGTGAAAGTGAGAATATGTGATGATTTGCTGGCATTGAGAAGGTAAATTAAATCCCAGGCTTTTTAAGTGAAGAATGAAAATTCCTCCTTCTCTACTTACATTTTATTACTTACAGTCATGGCTCTTGATCTCTCCCCAATAACTTTATTTCATGTAAACAGTTTTCCTTCATGTATTGGAAGTTCCAGGTTCCCAAAGAGGGGATTCACAGCCCTAATTAGGAGAAAGAAAATTAAAAAGAATGCAAATAAATCAGAAATGGAGTGGGAAGCAGATTTTAAAGGTGCAAAATTTTATTCTTCCATGAGAAAAGTCACATTGGTTCGAAATCAGTGAAAGCTGTCGATGCCTTGACCAATACCTAAGCCACAAACAATGAGTCACAGAGCATCCCCTGCACATTCAGCAGGGCAGTGAGTGTAGGAGAACACCATAATGAGTTGTCTGCAACAAACCTCAGAGTCTTGAGGCAACTCCTCTTTGTTCTCATTTATGTAAACCTTTTCATGCACTCAGGCCTGAAGTATGTGAGCTCTTTCAGCAGTGCACCAAGCAGTGACACACTATGACCTCCTACATCTCTTCCTCTAGCAGAAAATGAAATGTAGGAGGGTGGACCTGGACAGCTGAGCAGAGGGTGGGGAGCCCTGCCATGGTGTGCACTCCCCAGAGAACTTCGTGTCTGAGTCATGCCCTCAAAAATGTTGTCTCTTGCAGAGATCTGCTTTCTCTATTTAGGAAAACCCTGTTGTGCCAGAAAAGTAAAGCTATTTTTTGTGACAAGGCACTGGCCTGGCTTTGCTAAGGGTGAAAGGAAATGGCACCAAGGTTCATTTTTCCTCATCCACAAGCAGCAACCTATGAAGCTTGACATTTATCTATAGATGATACATTCTTAATGTCACAGAAAAAACAAATCATTGAATAAAAATGATCCAAAACACATCATGATCCCAAATAACTTGAATAAAATAAGCAAAAGACATGCTTATTTGTGCAATAAGCATTGATGTGCTTAAGTTAAGACACATTAACTTTATGTGAAGTAAAGATGAATACTGCATGATTAGCCAAAAATTGCAGGAAATGTTCTAGTTGGTTCTTTCCCACTTTTTCACTGCATCCAAGTTTCAGTTAGTGCAAAAAGATGGAAATTTCTATTTGCAAGCTAGAGAGATTTCCTGGGCTCAAAACCAGAGTATGTTTTTAAGACGAATTCATGCCTCCAAAAATCCTACCACAAGTGACAACCTACATTATTCCTTTATTCTCTGTACACAGGATGTGTAGATGAAGTCTGGGTTGATTTTCTTACAACATGCCCAAATGCTTCTGTTGTGGAAAACTCCAGGTTCCCAGTGGTTTAAAATCTTATTGTGAGACAAGAGCGGTCTCACGTTTGGAAGTCAGGAGGCAGCTGCTTTTTCTATTCCTTCCTGCCATCTGCAAGATCTCATATGGGGTAAAAACGGGAAATTACTTGAGCAAACCTTCAGCTTTCCTCAGTTTGCTTTAAATAATGTCCTCAGCCTTCTGCCTCATGATTTACATAATAAGGAGACTGTGTTGTGTTATTACATCAGTTTCATTTCTTCAGGGAAAAGGGCTCCAGATGTATTTGACTAAGTCATTAGTGCAAACATCCCATATTTGTAACAGCATTCCCTAGATCAACTGTAAAGACACACTGTTGATTTTGGCTACAGCCTGAGGAGTGGACAGCCACTGCCACTTGATCTAAGCAGCTGCCTCCTCATGACTGCCTCCAAGTTCATTGTCATGGAGAGAAGTACAAACCCCTAATGGATCCACAACATGAGATTCGTGAAAGCTGGCAGATGACTCATCTGATAAAAATCACCGTTGTACAGCTATTCAAGGAGGAGGGAGAAATAAAAAGATTCAGCCTTCCTTAGAGAGATTGCTTCCTTTCGTCAGGGTGTTTTTCTTTGCTCATATGGGAATGAAATTACAAACAGGGACAGAGTGGGATCCTGACACCTCAGCTGCTGTCAGTGGGTTTATGGGAAGCTCTGGTGAATAAAGTACTACTCAGGGTGAGGAAAAGTTACAAAAGCCCTTCCTATCTGACTCGAAACCTTCACTGAAGTGTAACAATGTAATAATGACAATATATGACCCAGCATAATTCTGGAAGTAAAAACATTGATTTTCCTACATTATTTGCTGCTTGATTCAACTCATACAAAAACTCGACTACACCAAATTACTACCACATCAAGCAAGAGGAAGCTTTTTTAATTGCAGATAAAGCCTCATTGTTGATTTACTTCTGTACCCTAATATTGACAATTAGAAATGGAAAAAAAGCTAATTAAAAAATAGGTAGCTTTAAAATGTTAGCAAATTGTTCCAAACAGGCACAATAATGCACACAACAAAAATGTGCAAGCGAGTTCTCTGAAACACTACTGCAAAGCAGAAGACACATGGCTAAGTCGATAAGCAACTTCTAAAAGGAAATAACCTAAACAACTTATTTCTGAATAGAACTTTTGAGAATAGGTCAGGAATTCTGGCAGATGCTGACCCGTTTTGATCACATTCGTGCCACAGCCTCTATTTGCTCCCTGGATGCAACCATAAGACTGAGCTTTTTCTGTAAATGGTTGGAATGACAAATTGAGTAAGGACTGTCATGTTCCCATACAATAAACACTGTATTTTTCATTTAGAAACACTTCATTTAGAAAACATTGTCATTTAACATGATACAAAGATGTGCAAGAATTAAAATGTACAAGTAAAGTAATGGATAAGCAATATATATATATTAATACGTGACACATGCTCTCCTACAGGATTAGACCCCATTAAAAGGTAAAAAATGGCACTTATTGCTGTCTCCTGGCTTTGTCATAACTGTTCAGATCCCTGTTGCTGTGCAGGAGATGTGATATTTGCACTTAATTGCATCATTTGAAAGCCTTAGAAGAGGGTATTCTAATGATTAAATCAATGTAAACCAGGTTTCAGAGCCAAAATAATCAAAAGTCTGACCAAGGCAAATGTTCTCAATAAAGTGAGCTTGCCAAACACAAGTGCTAATTAACACCTGATTCTAATTTGGTGATTGTGAAAGTGTGGCAATGAAGGCCTATGATTCTGCAAGTGGAAATAACATTGCTTTCCCCCATTAGTAGATTGCATGGATTGCCCTCGTGGCCAAAATTCCTCCTTTTGATCTGGTCTGGGTACAATCCATCAGAGTAGAGGCAGCTACGCTCAGGCTGTACAGTACTTCCCTGGCTGAGATTATTTACCATTCCTTGGTGTTTCCCCCAGCTGTAGTGGTTCTGAATGAAATGTGATCTCCCTCAATGTTGGCTTTCACTGACAACTTTCAAGATGAGAAAGTTCAAAATATCCCATGGACTACAGAAACACGTGGTCACGTTCTTTCGTATTTCCTGTTACGATGGATTCTGACTTTTGAGGGAGGAAGAATTCTCCTTCAGCCAGTTTTCACACGGGGACCTCAGGACCTCCTGGGTACTGTGGCAAGCCTTTCACTCAGCAAGACACTGGGAACAAAAGCAGATGTAGCAGCATGTGACTAATTCCTGAAGTCACTGGGCATTTGATCAGTCACCTGGATAGCTCAGGGCTTTGCCTTTACCATCTTCCTAGTGACACACAACAGACCAACCACAACCTGGCATTAGATGGGATCTTTGCTGACACCCCAAATGGCCAGGACTGGCTTTGCAAACAGAAAAGGGCTGAGAGGACAATTTTCCTTCCCACATTGAGCAATGAGTCTTCCCAGTAGACACAGTGAGTCTCCTCTGTGGACAACTGCAATACTTCAGACCTTGGGACCATCAATCCAGTGTCATCTCCCAAAATATTTTTTTTTATTTCTTAAGTGCACACTCATCGACACTCTCACATTTCTTTGCATGAAGGTGGCACCACTATACCTCAGTAACTTTGAGAAAATAAAGTTACTGCTGCCTTAGACCTGAAAGTTGTGGCACTTCTCACTTGTGACGTGCCTAAAATAACATGCAATTGAACTCCATGTGTGACATACACAAGTAATTACCAGGGCATACAATATGTGAAGCATCTTCAAAAACAAAGTGACATAAATTTAACTTCTAGCTGATTGCTGGTGAACCCAGTTACAAAATCAACACCTTGTGTATTTGATCTACACAACAGCTACATTATACCATCTACTGATCTTTTTAATGGTTTACTCAGTTTACTTGGTCCACCATTAAAAAAAAAAAAATATGAAAGCCAAATTTGTAAGTGCAGGGTCTACAAAAATATTTGAAAAGACTCATAAGTATTTTATTACCTCTGCAGTGCAAATGTATTTGACTGCCTGTTTAAAGCAACTGCAGTTTGTTCTTAATAAGGGTGAATTTGCACTATAAACGACATCCCCTCTTTGGAAACAATACTTCCTTTATCTGCTTGTATTCAAAAGCTCCTACCAGGGAAACCTAACTTATCTGTTTCATCTTAAAACTGGAGCTGCCTGTCAAGCTTTGACAATCTTCAGATTCTTTTGGAAATAGGAAGCAACCCATTGTGTTCAAATTTGCTCTTAGTGACAGCTGATCCCACAGGAGCATCTAGTTAGAAAATAATTGATAGCACTTGAAACAGAAAGGACTGCAAATCAGGTATGACAAGTTTGCATTCAATTGCAGCTCTAAGACTAATTGTCCAGTTAAGAAATCGGCTTCAAAAGGGGGAAAAAACCTACAAACTTAAGGGGAAGGAAATGAGAAGTTTGTTTATTGCACATACACTTTCATTCTGACAATATTTTCCTCTTTAAAAGGCAGGTCTGGAATAAGCAGTACATTAAAGGGATGGGCCCAAAGCAAAGCCTCCAAACCGAATACTCCGAACTTTATGACTCAAGCCCATCTGTAGTTTGTTATAAACAAGTCATAAGGCATAAATTAAAAAAATCTGGATGCAGAAGGACAGAGGCTCGATCCTGGTACTACTGAAGTGAACAGAAAGTCTCTTGCTGACTACAGAGGACTTTGGATCAGGCATTAAAATTCCAGAGTAATACTGGCACAGCTTCAATCGTGTGAGTGTGTGTGAGCGCTTGTGCATAAATACACACACAGCCCAATATTAGGGATTTTTAACCCTGACTCTTATGTCAGACTGTAACACCGGATGTCAAAAATGAAGATAACATGGGAGGAAGTTTATTTTGATGAGGAAATCCCTAAATGCTGTTGAAAGTATGCTTGGAATGGTTAATTAGCATGTAGGGGCTTTGGAGGAAATGATATCTTGCAGCTTGACCATCATCTTTTTGCCAGGTTTCCCTTCAATTTATCTCTTATCTGCAGGAAACTGTCTCACAGCTTCTGAATCTGCTGTTGGCTAAAAAGAGAAAAAGGACAATGACTCATTGTTGGGCAAGAAGACAAGTTCTATTTGGATTCTAGATTTCCACATTAATATGAGTTAATGTCCTATCTACTGTACTTCAGCCCATCCAGGGGATATGCAGGGTGGGCTCTGAAACCAACCAAAAGTGAAAGTTCCTCCACCAAAACAACAAACAGTAAATGAAGAGAAGCTATAACACCCAAGGGATGAAAACACTGAGTAAGAAAAAAAAATCTGCTGTATTTTCTATTACTAAGGCATCAAAAAGGCTTCATTAATAAATGAAAGTATTGCAAATAATGGGTAAGACAGGATGCAGGAGCTGATGCCCACCGAAGTTATTGCTGGCCAGACAACATTAAGCACCTTGACTGCTGAGACTTTTCTACTCCAGGGGATATTTTCATGCACAATCAAACGCAGGATTCCTTCCTCTGCAGCGCTGGCAGTGAAGGTCTGCTTAGACACACGTGGTGAGAGGGGCTGGTGCATCCAGCAACCACAAACAGGGGTCGGGAAGATCACTGGAGCATCCCGGCCCCCGGCTGGAAGTTCCTATGGAAATGCCGAGCTTAAGGAAGTGCTGGGGGAGGGACGAGATGCATCAGACGATCCCCGAGCCAACACTAATGAGCACATCAATGAGAGGATTAAGAAGGGATGGGGACGTGTTTCTCCCACTCCCTCTCCTGCAGTGATTGCTCCAGTGCTCAGAGGTGTGGCTTCGTTTGGGTAAGAATTGAAAATTCAGCGGCTTCTCCAAATATTACATAAAAGGAAAGAATTACACAAAAAAACACGACCTAAGCGTGTAAATATTTTTTCCAGTTTCGCTGACCAAATCCTAAGCATGTCATGCATCTTGCATTTTTTATTCCCCTAGCTCTCTCTCCCCAGTGTTGAGCTAACATCTGAAATAAGAGTACACAATCAGTATGTTAATAATCAAGGAGTCTGCTTGCTGCATTATGCAGACATCAGAGGAATTTCTTCCACTGTCTGATGAATATTACAAACAGGCCCGTTTGTATTAACAGAGCCTTGTGTAGCAAATCCAAAAGTGACAAACCAAACAGTTTTAAGTGGTTGCATTCCAACCCCAAAAGCTCTGAGTATCAAACATCACTGGAGACCTGCATCCCGGCTGCACGGGAGGGAAACAAAGAGGCCACACTCCGTTGGGCTGGTGCTGAGGCAGAGGACTGTGACGAGGATTTTTTAACTGCCAAAGTGACACTGCAAGTGCAATCTGCTACTGCAGCTGGGCCAGGGCTGTTGTATCAGTTACTGACAGGGAAGGCATTTGTTCTGGAGAGAGAGAGTGACACTTCAGGAAGGGTTTACATCTGAGTCATCATCTCTGGCAGCAAGTGTGTCCATCAGCCGGCTGGTGCGAGCACTGCAGGATGGCAGGGAACTCCTAAGGCCTGTGACCACCGTGGGCCTCCTGTGCGGCCCTGCCGAAGGAAAGGCCCCCTTCCTGTGGGCTGAGGACTAGATGGCAACTCCTGGACTTGGAAATGGCAGTAAACATTCCAAGCATGTGGCCAAACTGCTTGAACTACCACCTGAAATTTAACATTTAGGGCAAAATAGGCACAGCTCCTTCCCATTCCCGCATAAGGTGCACAAGACTCAAAGCAGAGAGGGGTGAGGGGAACAGCAGGAAACTGGAGAATCACCTGAATGTCACTTTTTTTTTTCCCTGCTCTTTTCCCTCTTTACCTTCTTAGTCTCTTGGGAGACTGGGAATCCTCCTGAAGTGGGAGGGGGATATCCTCCTTTCTGCAGATCGTCACCATCAGACACGTGCAGAGGTCAAGGCTGCAATCCTGAGGTTCAGTGAGCTCTCAAGGACTCATTTTAGAAGAGAGAAGGCTGCAGGTCCCTTTGTTTCACATAAGTGGATGGAAAGGAAGGCTCAGACTATCATGAGCCTTCCACAGTTTTCTCTGTGTCTACCACTGTCACAAGGCTCGTGCACCTTGGAGGGGAAGGCACTGGGCCAGAAATGCTGGGAGAAGTTTTAATCACCCAAGCTGGAGGATGCTTATTTGCTGTTTATTCCCACCAAATCACTTGGGCTTCCAAAGTGGGGCCTGGAAACTGTGAAGGGACAGCCTTTCTCATGAGATTTCCTGTTGGTGCTGCATCCAGTAGCACCGGAAATATCACAAGAATAGCTTTTCTTGTGGTATTTTATTACTTCTGCTTCTGCTCCTGACCGGAATTGGGAAGTACAGGGGTGCAGGGAAATGAAATATAGTGGTCAGGGGAGAGTCTGCCAAAAATTTGGAAATGACAACAGCAAGAAAGGTCATTCACTCAAGTCTCAGGAACTGCTTCCAATCTGCTCCTATTTTATTCAGACACATTTACATGATGCTGCTTTTAAAAGTCATTCACCCGAGGCTGGCATCAGCACCCATTCAAACATGGACTGTCTGTGGTTCAGCTGGGAGTTCTGCTGCTAAGTTCCTATAGAGAAGTGGCTTCTGTTTCCTAAAATGTT
>VXBC01007838.1:300266-322457 GCA_013399945.1 Ploceus nigricollis | reverse complement strand
GGCTCCGGGATGCGGGGCGGGGCCGGCGGTCCTGGCGCCGGGCTCGGGATACTTTCCCCGTCCGCACCTGCCGGGGGGAGCGCGGATGGCGGAAATAAACCCCTGTCCCCTGCACCCCCCGCGCACGGATGGCCCCCGCGGGATCTCCATTCCTCCCTGCTCCCCTCCTGTTCGCGGGGACATCCGCGTTACACCATTGAAAACGCCGGCTCCAACCCTCCCGGCTTATTTGTCCCTGTCCTTTGGGTGAGAAATACGCCAAAACCTTATCCGTGCTCTGCCCAGGCAGGGAAAGATTTGTCACCACACCCACCACAGAGACAAAAACCTGCTACAGTGGCAAAAAACCCTCTTGCGTGGAAAAAGCCCCAAATCCACTGGCTCCATCACTGCAGGATTTGGACTGTAAGAATGTCTGAATGCATAATAATTTTTTATCATTCCACTAAGATGAGCACTTTTATGAACAGAAGTAAGAGACAGACACACGAAAACCAGGGAATGTTGCTTTAAGGGATTCCAGGCAAACACCTATTCCCATATCATACTTTTTTTTCTTAGAAATATGTGTTGCTACTTCCCTCAAACAGATGATTAAGTCAAAATTCGCTCCATTATTTAAAGCAATAATTACTGTGATTTGATATAATGGAGATACATTTTAAAATCTATTATTATTAATACACTCCTTTGTCTTTTAAAGTTTTGTGCTGCTTTAGCTCTGGCAGTATCTCAGGAAATCATTTTATGCCATAAAAAGTACTGATGAAATATATTAGGGTGCACTTTTATTACTCCCCAAAATATTTTTTGCATTTTTTGCCTTTTTTAACAAGGTGGTACAAAAAAAAATACCGTTTTTACACTCTACACAAGTGTTATTTCTTTAGATCTTTGGATTACCTTTGCCACTGACACCAAGGAACTTTGAAGCAGCTCAGAAATGGATGGCTTCATCCCTTGTACACTAAACCAACCCCAGCCCCAGCATCTTAATAGTGAAGTTGCTGAAAACACAGAGTTTCTCTTACAGGGCCGATTTTGTCCTTGCCTATTTAACTCCAATTTAGCACTAACTAAGCGCTGACAGAAGATAGATAAAATGGTTGCTGGAAACTGCCAGGAAAAACTCCATCCAGCTCCTACTGAAGGGAGCAGAACAGTGACGGATGGCTTTGGAGGAAAATCAACAAGTGGGAAGGATGGACGCTGGCCAAGAGTGCTACACGTGCCTCACTCAACATAAAATAAAATGTATGGCCACAGTGGACAAGCTATTCCACATCTATCCAGCATCCTACTCCTCCACCAGCCAACATCCTGGAGTCAGTGGGTCAGTGAATGGCTGGACTGGTGCTCTGACTCTCTTTGGTCACTGAAATATGCTGGTGCTCCTCCTCAGAAGGCACTGAGATTAGCAGGATCTCTCTAAGGGAATGAAAGGTTTGCTGTTCCCTCTGCTGTGGTTCTCTTCCCTTTATTCCTTCGGGAAGGTCTGGCAGCTCTGGCATCTCCTCGCTCTGCGACCTCAACAGACACAATCTCGAGGAAAATTAATTTCTCTGGTTTCTCAGAACCTGAAAAGACCTAACCTGGTACAACTCCTTACAAAGGAGTAAACACAAAAATAATTAGTATGGAATTATTCCTCAAGAAATAAAGAAACTGCAACAAAAAGCAGAGAGAAGGTAATTTTAGATGTATATAAAAGAGGGTTCTGTCACCCTTTCCACAAAGTCAGGGACAACATTCTCACTGGTTTCAGGGGAAGCAGGATGATCCCTGCTCTTTAGAAGTTTTGTTTTCTGCCTGTTCACGAAACAAACAAGGACGCTGTTGCACATGGCTGTGATGTAAAAACAAAATTGATTTATACTCATAATCTGTTCAAACTCTGATAACAGAAATTCAACTGTACAAGTATCTGGATCCAAGCAGATAATCCCACTGTTCCAGTCTCTGTTATTCCTATAAAATGATATTTGTACTATTTATGGAATGTGCAGATACAGGGGAAATGTATTTATAGCTGTTTTGACTAGTTCTACTGTATGCTTAGAGAAGAAACCGTGGAATTTGGGGTTTGGCATTTTAGGCAAATTAGAGGGCCCCTAATTCTCTTGACTGCCATTTGCTGCTGTGTGGTTCTCAAGTCAGCCAGGCATCTCTTGTTGGAAGGGAATACAATTCTCAGCATCAGCCATGTCCTCTTCAGCTAATTATCTGTAAAGTGCACAGCCAGCTTCTCTCCCTGGACTGCAGAAAATGCTGACTTGAGCCACATTTTGGAAAAGCTCTGATATCTCTGAATCAGGAGGAACTTTGTATTGATTTTACTGCTTCTGTTTAAGTCAATTCTTCACACTTGGAATAAAAAAACATTTGTAGCTTTTGCCATGAAGAAATAAGATAGCAAAATCCTTTCAATATGCCTACAAATTAAACTTTGAATTTTGTATCACCTTGGAAATTAGCTTTAGGCATTTTGCTATGTCAGTCATAGATTCTTCAGTTTCTCCATGTTACATTCGGTAGGACATAAAATATTTAATGTTTGTTGAAGCGCAGAGGATAATGCACAGCCTGTTTGTTTGGTGAAGACAGTTCACAGATGTGGAGTCCCAGCTCCTCCAGTGACCATGAGGAATCTGTTTGCTACTTTAACCCCTCTTTACCTGGAAAAAGGACACAGTTGGCTCCAGCAGGGAGCAGGACTTTTGAGACCTGGAGAATTTTAAAATGCATTTTCTGCTGCTGCTTATGCCCATGTAATGAAATCCTACACATCCAAAAAGGGCTGTGAGCACAGTCCAAGAAAAACCGTCCCTAAGCAGAAAATTCTAAGCAATGGGTTTTCTTTTGCTTTAAGAATTAGTGTCACTCAACACAACCCGTTGGTAGGATGGGAACATCTCAAATATTCCTGGCTGTGGGGATGCCATACCACGATCTGCAGATAGCCTTTCCCTCCAGCACATGACTGCAGTGATAAGCAGAGTCAGATGAGTGTCCTGCTCAGGAAGGGGAGAGCATGGATTTGCCTCTTTCACTGGCAGCACACTGCTCTTCAGCCACCTACATGACTCAATCCAAAGATTTTTGTCCACTGGGACAAAAAACAGGCCATTTTTTTGTGTAATTACACTCATTTTCTCAACATATACTTGCCAGCAATTCCCATTCTTGCAGTATTATGGTTTTATTGGAGAGAAGATAAAATATTTTCTCTACTAATTCAGAATTCTTCCTTTCTGAGCAGGAAGAAAAGGAATCATCATAAACCAGCATTGTACTGAGTAATGAACCACAATTGTTTTATCACCCTTTTTTTTTTTTTTTTTTTAATATACTGGTAGCACTTAAGAAAATCCAGTCAAGAATCAGGCCCACATTGTGCAACACATTAAACAAACACATAGTAAACAGCCAGCCTATGCCACTAGTGACTTTGTATGCTTGGGGTTTTATAAAACCTTCAAATTGGAATATTTTGGATGAATCTAGACATTCCAAAGTGAAGTATCTAAAGTAATAAGTAAAGGAGGCTGTATTGGAAAATGTCATTATTGTATTTAAATAAATTGGCCTAGTTAGATTAAATGAACAGCCTTTAAAGAAGTAATTCTTCCTCCATTCTGTGCAGAGGTTCTGTCACAGACCACCAGTACTCAAAGTAAAGAGCCTGTGAGAAACAGCTGGATTGAGTGAAAAATCAAGAAACAGCCTGATATGCAGTCAAGCCCATTTAATTACTCTTCCTAATTATATTTCCCATGATAATTATATACAGTATTTAAATGCAGCATGCTATTTCCTGTTCGGAGTGATTAAAAACACCCTCCCGACTGGCGAAGAGATGCCGGTAGATCCCAGGGACGCTGCAGATGCTGCCGATAAGGCGCGGCTCCCTCGCAGACAGGAAAAGCGCCGGGATCTGAGAGCTGCGGAGCCGCTGCTCACCTGAGAACAGATAAATCCCCCCCGCTATCTGCTGCATCTGCCCTCGTGGGTCAAAATATTTAAATATTTAAATCCGGCTGCTCCGAGTTCAGCATTTCGCTGCTTATTAGCACATCTGAAGGAGGCTGGCAGAACACCCATGATCCCAGGGAGGCAGGAGCCAGAAATCCCTCTCTCACCCTTTTTCTCTTCCTTCCTTCCTTCCCTCTCCTCTCCTCTCCTCCCCTCCCCTCCCTTTCTCTGCGATTGTTATTCACAATTCCTGCAGTGCCTGCGTCCTCGCAGGTGTTGTACTCCACACCTGCACCAGAGAAGGAGGAAGCTGGGAGGGAAAAGGAAAAGCAGGCAGAGGTTTGGGGGAAGTTTTGCTGCTTGGGGGAATGGATTGTGTCCCACAGCAGCAATGGGCAGAGACCCAAGGCCTCTAAGAGCTGCTCTCAGAGAATCATCGAGCAATTTATGACCTTAAAGATAGTCTAGTTCCAACCCCTTCTACTGTCCCAGGTTGCTCAGAGCCCCATACAAGCTGGCCTTAAACAATTCCAGGGATGGGGCAGCCACGGCTTCTCTGGGAAACCTGATTCTCTCCCTCCAAATATATATATTTTTTTTTTTTTTTTGTATCTAGGAGTTTGTAGGACTGACATAACTGGCCTCAGGGAGAGAACAGGAGGAGAATCCCTCATTTCATCACGTGAAATCACAAATTCATCACTTACAGGAGAGATTTGGACTCCTCATGTCTGAGCCCTCCCCCAGGACAGACAGTGCAGCAAAAAAATCCTTTGATCCAAATATATATATTTGTGTTGATTTTCAGCTTTTGTGTTGCTGAATTCACAAACTCCAGATTTTGTCCTAGACATGAAATATTTGTCATTGTTTTGCCATTGTTAAGAAGGTGTGGCATTTAGTTTATAGGCATGTTCTCCTGGACAATCCCAAAAGGGAAAGCATTGCTTCTTGAAATGTTGCAAAGGAAAATGCTTCCAGGAGTTGGCCTTTGAACTAAGTTTCTGCTTCATTTAACTGCTGAATTTGACAGCAGTAGAGCTCCTAATTTCTTTATGGAATGAAATACTTTCACTTCTGATCAACACAGGCTAAATGTATTTGCAACACTGCAGGATACTCCCCGGAAGAGTTATTAATATTACATTAGACCTAAATAAGCAGAATAATTATGGATTTCTGGGGACAACTACAGATCATGTTCTAATTAGGCAGAATACAATGTGAATATTGAACCATCACTGTTACTGTGGATGCAGCTCAACATCCAGAAAAGAAATATCAGCCCCTCAAGTCTCGAGAATGTTTCTTACCAAGATCAGCATCTAAAATTAGCGATGACAACCTCAAGTCAGACTCTGAGCCATCCCACTGGATGGAGCATATTTAACAGGAATAATCAGATAGGGGCAGCATTTCAATTATCCAGTACTCAGTTTATTACATGTAGAGATGGAATCTGAGCATTTATTAATGTCTTCATTTTGTCAATAAAAGAAAACACAGTCTGTGAGTAAAGACAGCACAGGCAGATGGGAACTTTTGTGTGTGGAAGGAATATAGCAATTTATCCATCCACTGCTAAAGGTTCCAGGCAAGATATTTAGCACACATGGACAGAAAATGAATGGGTAGTAGCTTTTAACAATTTCTCTGTTTTCACCATTCTTGCAATTTTAAATGCTCTTGATAAACCAGCACAACAAGAGACAGCTAATCTGTTATGCAATCATAATTCCTATATGAAGGTAGTGTTTACTAATCCTGAATAATTCCAGATTTACACCACTCTGATTGAGACCAGTTTCTGGCCCAGAAACTTTATACAAGGCAAGTATTTACATCTGGGAGCACATAAGTACCAGAAACACCAGAACCTTTGATTTTTCAAAAACCCCTATCATTCAAACTGATTAAGACATGTGTCTCAATTTACTGGTTTGAGGTTTTCCAGTTGCATTCCCTAACTCTCCCTCTCTTCTATATTACTCCTTCCTGCCTCCCTCACTCCTCCTGAGTGAGAAAATATGCCTTTTAGGCCTTTCAAAACAGTTTAAACTCAGACCTAAAGCTCCATTCCCATCTCAATCCCATGAACCAAGCTGCTTGCAGTGTTTCAGCAGTTAATTAACAATGAATGCCTGCCTTTGGAGACTGGGTGAAGCAGGGTGGGGATAAAAGATGAAGAAGGCTGAGGACAGACATAACAAGAATGGGGAGGGAGCAAAGTGGGTAGCTTATCAAATTCCACAAATACCAGACGTGGAGAGGTGTTGATTTGTTGCTGGGAAAACCCTGTTTGTTTATGGAGTTTAATCACCTGTTTTGTGTTTGTTGTTTGAAACATATGGGAGACAATGGGATTGTTTGGCCCCAGTGCACTGGAATAGGGTACAGTAAGAGTTGTACACAGGAATTTTAAGTCACTGGTATGTGTAAATTAGAAGAGCTCAGATCATTAACAGCTCAGGCTCCTGCTAAGGCTGTGTGAAGGAGGTACCAAAGAATGTGCCCAAGGTTGACAGTCAGAAAAAAAATTTCTCATTTGTGATCCATAAAATAAACATAATTCTTTGAGGTGAGGCGAAGAAATTTGGAAAACAATGCATCCCACATAATATCTGTTAGCAAGGTGCTGCCTGTCACATAGTTTGGGCTTCTTTTACTTGTGCTATGTCTCTTTTTTTTTTTTTTCTTTTTCTTTTTGAAGCAGCAGCCAGACTGAGTGACCAAGACCAGAGCTCTGTATCGTTCTAAAAGAAACATCAGCTGACATCCTGTTTCTGAGCAACTCCACTGCTTGGGTTGCTTGTGGAAGAGATTTTTGCGTCCTTTGTGCCCTGCCCAGGGGACAGGACTTGAGTGCCCCATACACGAGCAGTGCTGCTGGGCTGCAAAAGGACTCTGCTAATTTAATATTTCATCACATCTGGTTCAACCCTTCTTGGCTAAAGCACAGTCTTGACAAGGTCCTGGTCCAGCAACTCATCCAGCCAAATCTCAGCCTCTGTCCCCTCTGAGCTCTATTGCAATGCAGCTTCCTCCTCAGTAATTCAGGGATGATGCTGCCCCTCTCCAGTAAGGAAAACACACAAAGAAGCACATTTGTCTCTATATTTTCACCATAAACATGTGTAAAGCCACTCCATTATCTTTTTTCAACTCTTTCTCAGCTAAAATGTGCACAAATAACCCTGTGAAAAAGGAGCTGTAACTTCATCTAACACCGATTGCTTGAAACGGCTTTTTTTGTTTACGTGTAAACATTTCTCAGCTAGAGCTTAACTTGGAGCCTGTTGGGGACAGGGACCCTCTATGTGTGCAGATGCTAACACAGATATTTCCTTCTCCACATGTATGTGGAAACAGGACAATTAAAAAAATAACAAATATCCATGAAGTACAAGATTTTCTAAGAATCTCAGCTTTCATTCACCATGGAAAGGAAACGATTTAGCCTCAGTGTTGCCATAAAAATCATGGTCCACATTCACTGAAAGGCAAACTCAACAGCCATTCTTTTTATTTTTTCTTTTCCAAATATTGAATTGGTAAGTCAACCCCCTTATTCTAGACAGTCTGATTCATGACATTTGCATGTTTAGGGGTGGCTGTACTAGATTAATTCAAACAAAAATAGAACACAGCCCCTCCCTAGGACAAGGTCTTAGAAAGTTCATGCCATTCATAAATTGTTCCAAATTCCTACAGCAAATTAGTGTTTATTATTTTGTTAAAAGGGGAGGAAAACACCCTCAGCATCACTTAAATGATGTGGCCCATGTTGTTGACATGTTCTGGTCATGGCTATAGTTTTTGTGAAGTCAGAGTGATTGATGGTGGAGGCTACAGGCTGTCCCCTGAGCTCTGTGTGTGTGTTTGTGTGGGCAGGGCCAGAGGCATCACACAAATTTAGCATTTGTGAACCTAAATTTTAACCCCCAGCCTTGGATTTAGCCACTGTAAATTTTATGAGTTGCTTTTCAGAAACTGGAATCCAAGTCAGATTTTTCCAAATTTGTAATTTTTTTTCCTTTATTATTACTATTATTTCTTGTCACCTACGCTTGCAGAGATTACAGACTTTGGGACAAAACCAGTGTGAGGGGGGCACAGGACAGAAACGGGGTTTTTCCACAGGCAAAAGGTTCCACATGGAATGAAATTGTGCCCTTGCACAGCCTCTGAACAAGGCAGCAGGGCAGAGTCACCACTCCTTGGAGACAGCTCTTTATCTTTATTCTGCCTGAACATGGGTGATAAAGCTGGTGTTTGGATTTCATACAACATCTTCTCCATTTAAAACCAGTGTGATGCTCAGAGTCTTGGCCTTTCAGCTCTGGTCTATAAACAGCTCCTGGTAAATTATCAAAGGTATATAAATGATGTGGGAGTCTAAATTCTATTTTTCCAAAGGGATTTACACATATATTAGGAATGTATGAACTTAGCAGGCTTAGGCAATAAATTTAATTGATTTCAGGAAGGTTCCTAGGTTGCTTTGATATTTTCAAAATGCAGCCCTTTGTCTGATGGGCTGAACCAGCTCTTGTTTCCCTCATCATCACAATGAAATTCATCTTGACTATCTGCCATGATCTAAAACGTGCTAGAATTCAATCAGCAAAAATAGAGCAGTGACAGTCACAGCTGATGTCTAACTTACTTTCTCCTCCCACTGAAACAATATTTCTGTATTTTTTTCCATGAGTACAAAAGAAGCTGGGTTCACCACCAGAATGAATTGTGTTGCCTGTGGTGCAGGTTGAGGGGGACCATGTAACATTTGCTTTTATTTGTCTCATTTTCTCTGACTCCAACACTCTGCAAGAGAAGACCATGCTCTAGGAACTCCAACTCTGTTTTCATGAAGCTCAGCTAAGCTGTAACAATGTCTTGAGGTTAATTATAAGACTTTGGTAATCCAGACCAACCCTTTTTTTGCTGAAACCCTTTAAGACCAGCATCAGCTTGGGCTGGCCATGAAGTGGCTTCACTGAATCAAAGTTTCACTCTATGTGCACCAATATAAAGTTATTAAAAGTCAGTGGTGAGTGACTCCATGGGACAATGTCCTTCTGAGATCATCCAGCTTCTGCTCCGGTGTGTTCTCCAGCAGGCTGGGCTGGATCTGTCACAAGCACCCAGAGTGAAAAATTCCATTGGGATTCCAAGGCCTGTGTTTTCAAACATGTGGAGGAGGTGGCCCCTTCCTGGAGCACTTGTCTTCATGCAGCCAACCCCTGAGCCAACAGGCACTCATGCCCCATGGGCAGAAGGAGAGCCAGACTCAGCTGTGATTTTGGCTTTAGGGATAAATGCTCATTCCCCTTCTCTGGAGGAGCTGAGCTGCTGCCAGCAATTAAGGCTCTGAAAAGCAATTCCCCGTTCTCTAGAGAGCATAACCTCTTGCCACCAGTAATTAAATCTCCCTGGTGGCTGTGGTTTTGCCAGCACAGCCCTCCAGCTCTGTGTTCCTGCTCCTCATCTCTTGCTCCGGGGTCACACCACGCCACTCCCTCTGCTCCACCAGTACAGCCATGGAAGCATCTGTGCCATGAACTGGAGCGGGGAATAAGTCCAGCTCAAAAATAGCCTGGCAGAGAAACACTTCGTTTTTTATGTGTCTTCCTCCAAATTGGATCAAATTCCTGATCCGTTTCACAGCAGAGCCACAAACCAATACTCCAGGAGAACCGAGGGGCCCGTGCACTGCAGGAGGGAAGATGAAACAAGCAGTAGGAAAAGGCTGAAAAGGGAATACCAGAAGCCAGAATTGGTGTTGAAGACTTAATCTTGTGAAACCACAGCCTCACTCTTCCAGCCAGGAAAAAGTCAGCAGCTGCTGACCAGCACTGTTTTTTCTAGCACTTCAGAGCCGCCTTTGAACTCTTTTGTGGCCCTGGGGGGATTGCAGCCCACAGTCAGGGAAACTCTGCCCTAGGCTGGCCATTCAGTCTTAGTGCACTGGGACCAACTTTCCAAGGAGCAGAAATTTCCCTGACTGCTGGCACATGCAAACTGTCTGCTGGGGAACATGCCTCTCTCCACCCACCCTGGTGAGAAATCATGAGAACCCTGATGGGGAAAAATATGAGAGGTCAAGTATAGCTCTGGTTAGAAAATCATCTTCCCCCACAACATGTCTTGAAAAGAAGAGCTCAAAAAAATACTTTCCTTAGCAGATTTATGACAAAAAATTAGTTTCAAACACACTGTAATGGCAAAATATTGCACTCAAAACAAGAAATCATTTAAGGAAAACTTTCAATTTTAAACGTGTTGGCCAGCTATATTTAAAACAACACTGAAAAAGAGAGATCTTGTTTTGAATTGTTTGCCAGTAATGTACAAAAACTTCCTGAGATTCATAAGGAAATGGAATGATCTATGACTCATAAGGAAAACATGAACTGCTTCTTTTTATTTTAGAGTATAAATGCAAAGATCTGTGTATGAACAAGGAGCTAAATAGATGTTTGGGTTCTTAGTAGCAGATATTTCATCCACTTTGAAACCTGAATACTGCTTTTCTGAAGTAAAACAGACTCTGCTGCAGGACAGAGTCTCAAATTATCGATAGGAATATTCACACACATCCAGTCGCTGGGGCAAAGAGACAGGCAAAAATGAATCCCAGATTCTTGGAAAGCCTTGCATATTTTACAGAAAAAAATTAAAGCCATGCTGTTTAAGGAACATTGTTTAATAATATTCTTTCTTTCTGCCACCCTGTGTTCTTTGAGTTCTTTTGTTATTCAGTGTTCGCATTCAGGGCAGATATTTAAGTGTGTGCATAATACCAAGCAAATGTCTCAGTGCTATTGACTCTAAAGTTCTAAAGTTAAGATCATATTTTAGTGGTTTCCTGAGCAGGATTTACATTTTTTTTTCTCCTTGAGCCATGACCTTTAGCTTGAAGCTTTTTGAGACTTTTTGCTATGGTAGTGCTGATCTTGATTTAGACCTATAAAACAAATTATAGGTTCACATTAGTCAAAGGTTGTCCCCTGAAGAACGTGCCCTTCCTCAGTACAAGTAAATTAAAAGAATAGTCAATTTTTCTAAATGAATTTCACATATTTTTTAAAGTAACATCATTAGCTGTTTGTTCTCAAGAGTCTTTCTGGTTCTCTAGGCATTCTCTTTCTTAAAATGAGGGTTTTATTTGATTTCTTCCCACTAGCATGTAAAAATACATTTCAACTCAAACTGAATGGGGCATCAGATCCCAATTTGAAGTGGCCAGAGTTCATCTGGACTGGACTCAGTGTCAAAATAACAAGGCTTCTATCCCAAAAGAAAGACTCAGATTTGGCCAAATCCACTGTACATTATTTTAGGCAATGCCCAAAACATTGTAGTTTGTAAAGAAAATGTCCTGCATCTCTCCAAGGACTCCAGCAAGCACTCTGTAGTCTTCCAGTGCTCCATGAACCACAGCTTGGGAGACAAGAGGGTGGTGTGGTTTATCTGACTTTGTTGATCTATTCCAATAGGGAATATGTGGGGGAAAATGTGCCATTAGTTAGACAACATTAATGCAGCTCTTATAGTTAATTTACTGAGCAAATTTCCTTTTACATCTGCTTTATTTTCCCCTTTGTAGTTTCCTTTTTTCCTTTCCTTTTCCTTTCAAGCTCTCATTCTTTGAGGAAAGATGAGGTGTCCTGCAAGGAGAAGAGGGAACCTGTTAAATACCTCATTATCTCCGAGGTCTCTGTTGATTTAGACTTCCAGCCAGAGAAATGGAGTTCAGTTCATCTCTGACTGAACTGACACTGCAGATAACCCCAGCACATCCATCTCAAATTGTCAGCTCAAGACAAATTACCTTCTCTCCGGGATACTCTCTTTCACTGATTACCTACTACTCAAATTAAATGCCATCTGACTTCTGAGAGTCTTTTGTTTGTCAGATTCCACTGGATTATGCAAAAAACGATGGGGGGAGAATCTGGTATGTTTGAAGTCTTGAGAACAGAGTGCACAGGCCCTGCTTCCTCATCCAGCTTTGGAGGAAGAGCTCGGGCTTTTCCTAATCTGTTTGCCACCCCACTGCATAGTAAACTTTACTGTCAATAAGAAAGATAAAACCTAAAAGCCTTCTGAATAATGCCTTAAAGCAATAGGATACTGTGAAATCCTAATGTTTGGTGGCAAGTATTTCACAGGACCAAATTTTTAAAAGCCCGGGTTTTAGTTCATTTAAATATTTCATTTAAATATTTCACTTAATTCCTTTGTTTTAATGTGTGAAAACAAAAAAGGGTCAGGAAGTACTTCAAAGGAGGAACTAGTAATTACAATCATGTTTACTTAAAATTTTCTCTCAAAGACTTTTGGACTTTTTACTTCATTCAACTCTAATTTTCTGGCCTACCATTTTACATGTATTCACCTCAGGCTGTTTTACACATTCGTTTTTTGTTGAAACTTTCCCATTTTCCAAAATGAGGTAAGAGAGGGGAAAAACCTCAACATTTAGATGTTTTGCAGAGATGCACTTTCAAGAAACCCATGCTTTAGAGGAAGGATTTAAATTGTACAGACCAGGGGCTGCCTTTTGCCCTTAGTGTTGAGATTGAAGATTAGAACCTCTCAAATGGAGAGCCCTGTCAGCAGGAAATTGGGAAATAATTCAATCCCCTGGTGAGGCAGCACCCCAAGAAAAAGTGCAAACCTAGGTGTACTCAAAGACAAGATCACTGTATGATACCAAATTAAGGAGTTAAATTTAAGCCCTGTGATACAATTTTTTTTCCCCAAACAACACTTTTGGAAGTTATGTTAAACTATATATGCCATTTCTGTATTAAGCAGCTCGAAATAAGACAATCTCCAATTTAGAAGACACTCTTTCCACGTTGAAATATTTCTCCTTGGAGAAATAGAGTTCTCAGCATTGACTGATTGAAGGTGCAAATTAATCTTTTTTGTTCTGAAATTATTACAGAAAAGCAGAGATACACCAATCTGTCCTAATAACCTGCCTACAGAAGCACCACATTCATGCAATTCGTTCCCTCTCCTTTTTTTTTTTTTTTTTCCTGGTATGCTGAAATGTTTTCCTTAAACATAGCTTTGAAGATTTCCACTTTGTTAGAGAATGAAAGCTCCTGGTGGTAACATCTCTGGAGATGGGACAGTGATTAATAGTCACACCTTGCCCTGCCAAGCTGATAGAGCTTCAGACAAGTGGGGAGAAGAAGAATGGCTCTGCAGAGGGCACAGGGGATTTTGTTTCGCATAAATACAGCAGCAGAACTGACAGGCCCTCCCATCTCCCTGCTCAACTCCAGTGTGCCTCTCCCAGAGTCTCTCAGCACACCCCAACTCACTTGTATCCTTCCTCTGGCTCCATTAATTCCTTTCTGCTGAGTGGCACAGCTTGGACAGGATGGACTGAGAGCATCCTCACCCAAACCAGAATCCTGCTCATTGGCCAGAGAGCTCTCCCGGGAGGTAGGGCTTGAGCTTTGAGTCCCCTGGGGCAGAGGAAGAAACTGAGCCCTGACCTCTTCGCAGAGATCAGTAGCCATGGGTTCCCTGCATGTCCCATGTCATGCATTTCCCAGGGCTGCTGTGGCTTTGGATGTCCAGCTTGCTGCTAACCCAGTCCTCCCAAACAGCCCCTTTGCCTCTGCATTCAGTCTCACCCTCCTGGGTCCCTTCTGGCCGCTGAGAGCTGACATTCCTGGTGTCCCCTCTGAGTCCCTGCTTGCATTAATGAGCCTCCTTCCTGTTCTGCTGCTTTACTCCCACTGGCAGGAAAAGGAGAGAGCAAAACAGGCATTCCCCTTAAAACTGCTTTGCTTTAAGTGCTGAATTCTTGGTCCTTCCACAGACCTCTTTCCCACCTGGGTCACTTTGCTGCTGGAGATGTCCTTTCCATGGCAAAGACAGAATTGTCTTAATTGAGTGCTTCTTCTGTGAGGGTAGGACACTGACTGGAAAACCATGGGAAGCTGGAATCCTACCCTGATTTTATTGACAGTAGTATTTAAGCAGGAGTATTTAAGGACTCTCTGGCTACACATAAACATGGAAACAGGCTGGGACACCAACTGGAGCAGAGCTATCCCTCCTGGCAGACTTTGGGGGATGCAGGCTCTGCCTTTTGCAGGAGGAGGTGGCTCCGTGTTCCAAGCACAGCTATTCCAAGTGTGACTCTTCCAGTGAGCCGATTCAGAAAACACTTCTCATGGGCCAGATGTGTTTGCTCAGGAGGCTGAGTTTGAAGGTGCTCAAGGAAGGTATGGCCATGATACAGGATGTGATATGAGGAAGGACAAAGTAGAAAGGGATTTTTGAGCCAGATGCAGTTGGAAAAAAATTTCCAAGAATATTCCAGCTATGTAATTTTGAAGAATTTGGAAAGAATAACCACCCAAAGACATTCCATCCCTGGGACCTTTCACAACTAGATAGTGATCAAGCATTCTGCAGAGAACAATCCTGCACTGGCATGAATGTGCCTAGATGACCTCAGGAGTCCTTTGCTCCTTTAATTGCAAAAACTTGTTACAATAAAAAAGACAACAATGTTGTGCATGATAAAAAGGGCATTTGCAACTAAAAGGAGTATTTCCACACTAAGAAACTGGTTGGGTATCCAACCACAGTAAATATTTAAAACTGCACCACTGTGAGAAAGAGCAAAGAAGATAGTGGGAGAAAAAAAAAAGAAAGAAAGAGAAGCAAGTTTTCAAAGGCAAAGTTCTCATCTGTGTGTGAGCTTGCAGGTGTGAAAAGACAGGGATGGAGTCCTCACACCTATTAACATTGCCAGGCACTAATGAACTGGTTTGCAAACTTGCTACTGAAATCCATGCCTAGCCATCAGAATGAGAGAAAATGCTTGAAATTAATTTAACTTTCATTTAAATCCAGTGGCTCTTTGTTCAGATTGGCTCTATTTGCTAGGACAGCTTAGAACATTGTGTGCAAGCTCTAAACACACTAGATATTTCCATTTCTAGTAGGAAAAAAGAGAAGTTTGTACTACTGAGCAGTCCTGAACTTTACAGTGAAAGCACCTTGTTTTTCTGCCCCAGAAAAACAAGCCAACCCTATTTACATAAAATAAAAAAAGTCTAAGTGCAAGCAAGATGTATGTGAAGCACTTGGGCAGCAACTCCCAGCAGTGAAGGAAATGCAGATTAATGCTACATTCTGCTGTATTTAGCCCATTGATCTGCATTTCCACCTCTATCAAATGTTGCAGAATAAATTCCCATTCAGATTTCCCTCAGAGGCTCCAGGAATTGTTTGTTCAGTTCAATACTGAAAAAAATGACTGCAAAATCAAATTCAGCTCAAAAGACAGGACTGTGCAAACCAGAGGAAATTCTTCTGTTTCTCCTAAGCCCAACCACTGCATTTAGAATCTAATTTCAAAAGCTGTGGAGATATGCTTTGGACTTTTCCAAAATGCCACAGAAAAGGGTTTTTTTTTCTTTTTGAAAACTCTGCTTTTGCTCTTTGCTTGTGTCTGGTCATTTCTTTGACATATGAAGATCAGGTCCATGAACTCAAGCAGCTTAAGCAGCTGTTTAAAGTTAAGCACAAAGCTATGAATATTTATTTTGAAGTACTATTCCACAGCATAATGAAATCAACATCCCCCAAACCCAGTAGCAGGCAACTGACTGTCTTCCAGTTCTGTCAAAAATATTAGCATTTTGTGATTTGGGAGAAAATAAAATTGTGAAAAAGCACATTTTCTTGCAGCTTGCTTTGTCAGATGAAATGTTTTTCCAGCCATATCTCATCCATTAGGTAAGTTCCTGAGTTTGGGATTTCTAAAGCTCCAAATAAAACATCGCAGCATAAAGAGGGAAACCCTCAACTTTGCCTTTGTCAGGGTTTGCTCCTGTCCTGTGGGGAGGCACGGTGAGTAAGGATGCACATTGCTTAGGCAGACACTTCCACTGACATTCCTTGTTTCTTTTTAGTTTGCTGACCCCTTTGTAGGAGAATCATCATCCAAATCCCAGCCTTTCCTTTCTCTGCACTCCAAGCTTTACATTTCTCCCAGTTTTCCTTCGTTTTCTTTTTTTGAAAAAAATAAATTACTGTTTCTCTCTTTATACTTCTCTGGCTGTGCAGAGGATCCAGCAATGTTTTTACATCTGCCTGAAGACTGCTCAGCTGCTGCCCAGCTGAAGGAGTAATTTTGGCCATTTCTGCCATATCTCACTTTTCCCTGATTCAGTTTTCCACAAAGCGCCAACAAAAGAAATCCAGCAAACAATTCTTAAGTGACAATTGTTCAACCACCACATCTGCCAACTGTGTTGTCACAGTACAATAGAAAACCCATTTCCACACAACAGCAGTTAGTTCAAAAATTATTAAATAATGCCTCATATTAGCAAGTAGCAGGACAAATCCTGATTTCCTGTTTGTAATCAATGCATGCAATAAATTTAATTAATAAATGATTTTGATTGGTCATGGATGTCACACAGCTAGAGAACAGATAATCTCCTGGCTATTTATCTGAAAGTGATTATAAAAACAGAGACATATCTTGCCCAAGATTATACACAAGGTGTGAGAAAAGAAATAAAGCAGCAAAAGCCTCTGGTCCTGCACTCTGTGGATTTCTGTTATTCTACTGAAATCCATTGGTGATCTGACAGGGGCCAGAAAGATGATAATTTTTCTAGCATTTGGGGCAGGGTTTCTTTGTTTGTGTTTCTAACCATAAGTTGTTGAGGAATGTTCCCTCTTGCAAATATTCTGTTTTCTGGTGTGCTTATGTCCTTGAAAATTTGTCCCCAAACATTTTATTTCAATGAGAAATGGGGGGGTTGCAGGTGGCTTGTAATCCAAGATTTAGAAAAAAATGAATCATGGTTATGTCAAGCAAGAAGATAATAATGGCAAAGGTGTGGCAGAGGTGTGTTGCTCAACTTTCAAAAATCTGGGATATTGAAGTACTCCAGGGAAAAACCCTGACACAAATAAGATCAGTACACACTTTCCCAAAGGTCTGCAGATGAAATAAAGGCACTGCTTGAAGGTGAAATTAAAATCAGAACATTCACTAACAGAACAATATGGTAGCTGTCACTTTGACAGTGACAGAATATCATCTCTGATGGCCTCACTTAATTTGAAACAAGCGACTTTCAAGGAAAAAAAATAACGTCAAAGGAAACGTAGGAGAGAACACCTTCCTTTAGGTCAGTCTGACGTTGTCCTACTTGTGAGAAAACATTCCCAGCGAGCAATGGACTTTCTAGTCTTGTGAAGGTTCATAGTCAAAATAAACAGAGAAGAAACTGTGGGTAATGGACAACCATGAGCACTCTTGTCTGTCCTACAGGAAGTTTTTAATTTTTATCCAATCTTTTTATACACAAAAAGATGTATAAAAAGGCATTGCCTTTGCTAATGCACCCAGGTTCTTCCAAGGAATGCAAACACAAATTTAGAAGGCTGTTTTATCAGCTGTCTTCAAAGGTTGGCATTATCCTTAGGCTGACCTGAGAGGTTTCAGGTGGTGGCTCTCAAGACCACAGAATGATTTATCACAGTATGAGCAGGAAAATTTATAGTTAGCATCATATTTTGAAGCAGCACTTTGCTTTTACCAAGACTCACACACTGTAAAAGGTAAAAGGCATGCTCAGGGGCTAGAATGACTCCAAAGCAGGTGCTGGGCTCTGCTAACAATGTCAGTGGAAATTAGACTGCGGGAGTACATGGGAAAGGGACACACACTCCATCCCTAAACACCGTAGCCGGGCAGAAAAGGAGTCATTGACATTCCAGAGGAGGCTGAGTTAATGAGTAACACACCTGATTAGTGTCTCACAGCTCCACAACAAAGATCTTTTCTCCCACTGTGGGCATCCCTGGGAGGATGCGGTGAGACACAGGGGAGCCGCCCCTTGGCGTTCAGCATCCCTCCAGCGCCCAGGGGACCAGAGGTGTGACACCGAGGAGAGCGAGAAACAGCTCTGCGAGGGAGATTTACCATGGAAATCGGCGGCTGCGGCGTCCACATGGATACATCTCATTATCAGAGGTAAAGGGTGATCGGGATCACCCTTTTTTAAAATGCAAATGAAACGTCACCGCAGACTCCTTTGCGAATGGAGGGTGTGCTCCCCTCTCCGTTTGGCGGAGTTCAAAGAGCTGCTCGGCTGTGTGACCCGAGCGCAGGGCATTGCCAAACACTGCAGGCACACATTCGAGGCACAAGACTTCCTTGTGAGGCAAGAAAAGGGCAATTTACATGTTGTTGTAGGCCCCCAGCCGGGTAATAATTAGCATTGACTCTATGATTTAGAAGGCTGATCAATTGCTTTATTATATAATCTTATAATATATTTTATTATACCTCTATATTACACTATATTACAGTAGCAAGAGCTCTCACTAACTAACAACTACTAACGAGAAAACCCGTGACTCTCTCTCCTGAGAGACCTGACACAGCTGTGGATCTGATAGGTCAGTGAATCCAAACACCATCACCAGAATCCAATCAAGCAATCACCTTGGGTAAACAATCTTCAGAACACATTCCACATGGGCACAACAACGAGCAGAGATAAGAATTGTTTTGATTCTCCTCTCTGCTTCTCTCATAGCTTCTCGCAGGAAAAATCCTGAGAAAGCTTGTGCCTGCTCTCTGTGGCCAGAGAGCTGCTGCCATATTTACACTTCTCCCTGGAAGAAGTTCCAATTGCTACTTCTCCCCCTCCACTGCTGCCGAGCTCACAGGCTCCCACTGAAATCTGCATGGAAGTGTTAAGGAAAGGAATGAAATCCATTGTGACTTTGGATTGCCCAGCAGGAGCAGCCCAGAGATCCGAGAGGAATTTCCTCTTCCCTTGGGGCTCCGGGAGCTTATCCATGCCTGTGAGAAGAGGAAGGAAAACTTTCCTCTCCCGCACCCCGAGTGATGTTGAACACTTGGTTTGTGCACTTCCAAGTCACAAATACGTGCAGCAATTTTGATGTTCTCTAATAGTACCAAGTTTCCCTGGAAGGAGGTGAAAACTTCACCCCAAATTCAGCTCTTACTTCTAGTCTGTGAAAGAGAGAGGTGGACCACATATTTGCAATCGTTCAAAGTACTTGCAGGTCTGTGGATGACAGACCTTCAGTTTTAGCTATTTCTGGCCTCCTCCGTAACCTTTTTGCCTTTCCCAGGTACTTCCCAGCACCTTGTAGCTATTAGGCAAGCAAAGCAAAAAAAAAAAAAAAAGAGTTTAAAGGACAACAATTTAATCCTTTCCAGCGCATGTATCTGTCTCATTAAAGCATTCTCCCGGAGCGGTGTAATGATACATCAAATGGAATCCATTTCAAGGTAAAATGAGTGCTGCTGATGGCTAACACACTGCTCCCCAGGCCTGGCTTAGACCCCAGTCCTAGTGCAGCCTAGCACTGAAGTAGATTAAATATCAACTCGGGTCACGTTCTCATGGCCCAGGCACAAGTGCCAACATTCTTCCAATTATTCAAGGCCAAAGAAAGAGCAACCTGCCTGACAGAGCTGTGACACAGCTTGATTAGATTTAGCTTAGAAGCCTGCCGAAAAGGATACTGTGGTATTTAACTCAGATGGAGAAAGGAATGGCCTCTCTGTTTAAATGAACTGAGGAGGGGGGAGGAAGAAAAGAAAAAAGAAAAACAGTAAAAAAAGACAAGGAAAAAAAAAAAGAAGAATATATTTCTGTAATGAGGGAGAGCATGTTTTAAATTTAAAATGATTGTTTCTTCACAATACAGCCAGGATGTTCCACATATAAAAACTGGCTTAATTATAAAAGGTGGCTTTGTACACCCTGTATTTAAATAATAGCTTTTTGCAATCTGCACAGAAATCTTTCAGGCCAAATAATTTTATCTTCCAGTTAAAGTAAATCACCTTGGATAAAAAGGGCTCTAGCTGGCAAACAGGACAGAAAAGCATGGACAGAAACTGAGTAAACACTGACATTTCAAACAGAAATAGTAACAGGAGTTTGGGTAGGAGAACACACAACTCCAAAGATCAAAATATCCAAGTGATTTGGCTGTGACTTTAAAGTCCAGGGAAAAAGGCAATGCGTGTTCTGTGACTGAGCCTTGAGTTTCACAACTAATCTGACTGACAGGAATTCCAGGAGCACAGTAAGGCAGTGGGGCTGGGATGCTGATTTCAGCCAGAAGAATGCTGCTGCTCCATCTCCTGACATTCCTCAGAGGCCGGCTGTCCAAGCATTAGTCAGAGCTCAAAAGACTCTTTATTAGGGCAAATTGACACATTTTTCCATGGAGAATTGATCTAATTTTAAAAAAAGAGAAGGAGGTAGATAACGTAAAAATCACACAAGCAAATTGTTTTGAATGAGAAAGTATCCTTTTTTCCCACCAAAACCCATTCACCCATCACACTCCCTCGTGTCTCTTCTGGAGAATTTAGGAAACATTTTTGACCCTGGGTATTTTATGAGGTATTGCTGTATTCCAGAATAGGATTAGTGTGCTCATTCTGGAGATTTGTGCAGGGCATGATTATTTTTAGGTGCCTACTGCTGTTGGACAAGAAGCAGAATGTGGACAATTCAATAAAAATATCAAGAGACTGCTGGTAATCACTTACACACATTATTTGCAGAGGTCCTGGCTGAGAAGGCAATAACTCATGCAGCTGGTAGACAACACCAAATTTTAAGTGACCTCAGTATTTAGGACTCTCTACCCACCTAATTTGCACTATTATTTAACTATATTGGTGTAGTTGCCTTATCCTGTCCAGAAAGAGAAAAGATAAAAAGTGTTCTGTACGACTGGAATTCATTAGCAATCACAGAAATATCAACCTCATGGCTCTGGTTAGAGGAAAAAGAAAAGAAAAAATATTACAGGGATCCAAAATTATTACACCAAGGTATAAACTACACAGGGACCGGAGGAAATAAAATAATATGTATATATTGGTGTAAACCCCAGTCTCTAAATGCTGATATCTACATTCCAGAATGCTGCTCAATCAATTGAATGCTGGCATGAGAAAAGTATCTGTGTAACAAGAAATTAATGAAATTTTCAGTCAAGTGCTTTTTAAATTATATATGAATCTTTATAGCCAAAAGGATTAAGGTTTTGTGGTGAACACTTTTTCAAATATTTTTCAAATATTGGTTTTATTTGGAAAATATAAATTATTTCTCTCACAGTTTATCAAGACAGGATACTTCAAGTTTTTATTTTGCATAAAAGTTTCACTTGGATCTTCAGTTACATTCTATTAAAAATAATAAAATGGAATCCTCCAAATGAGATGTCTTGTTAGGTCTGAAATGCATTTCCCCTCCCCTTCTTGCTTGTAAGCTGATTTCACTCCCCCCAATTCCTTCCTCTCCCTCTTTCCCCACTTTTGGTTCTTACAGAAAATGTATTTGCACAGCTGTACTCATAAAGCACATATATTTAGATTTTATTAGCATTATGCTGGCACAAAAATTCTATTAAAAGTAGCTTTTTAAGTTTTGAGTTATTCTAAACAGGTATTTAACCACCAGCAAAGGGGCAGAAATCACACCAGGTGCTTGTGAAGCAAATATTCATGCATTCTCTTCCTAATTGCCAAATAGTTTGATCAACTTGGGTACTTGGGAAAGAGAGTTTATCATCATCCTCTACCAACTCTGTCCCACATCAGCTTATGGAAGGGGCTGTTTCATGATGAATTTACCATTTCTCTCTATGCCTAAAGGCTCCTATGTGCTTTTCAAAAGTATTCTGAATTTTGGGTTTTTAATATTCTCTCTCTCTCTTTTTTACACGACACAATTTCCCCCCACCCCCGCTCCAGGTTTTACCTGGCTCAGTTGACTTTCATAATTCATTTACATTTTGGGCTGGAACCTAATAAAGGTTTTCATTTTGACACAAAACAGTCCAGACAGTTGAAAATAGATGGCATTGGACCTGGAATCAGAGCCACTGCATTTAGAAACAGAGCCTGGAAGCACCTATTGGGTTTTTTGGTTTTTGGGGTTTTTTTTTGTTTTTTGGGGGTTTTGTTTGTTTGGTTGGTTTTTTTTTTTTTAGTTGTTATTTTTGGGTTTTTTTGGGTTTTTTGGTTTTTTGTTTTTTGTTTTTTGTTTTTTTTGTTGTTTGTTTTTTGTTTTGTTTTTTGTTTTTTCATTTGTTTGGTTGGGTGGGGTTTTTGTTGTTGTAGTTGTGTTGTTGTTTGTTTGTTTT
>VXBC01007838.1:282038-300148 GCA_013399945.1 Ploceus nigricollis | reverse complement strand
GCAATTGTTGTTGTAGTTGTGTTGTTGTTTGTTTGTTTTGGGGGACTTTTTTGGGGTTTGGGGATTTTTTTTGTTGGTTTTTTTTTTGTCTGGAAATGGGAAAAGAAAGTTCGTCCACAGCATTCTGTATCAGTCTCTTCATTTTGAGAGGGTTGCTGTGACCCACGTAGGTTTTGATCTCCACTTTGCTTTTCCAGGCTTTTAAGGAGAAGCTAATTTTGGCCCTCTGACTACAGAATTTTTTTTTTTTTACACGAGAGTCATGTGGAATGTGACACTAACTAAGCATCCACTTGGGAGACTCAAACACCTTGCACCTCCAGGGCAGCCACAGGAAGCAGGGGGGCACCCACCGGTGGAGCAGAGGTTTGTTCTGCTGCTGCAGGGTCCCTGTGGAGGCAGCAGCCCCACTGGCACAACCCATTTTCTCCTCTTCATTCAAGCAGAAGAGCCCACAGGTCTTGATGTTCTGTCCTTGGGAAGATAAAATCCCCTCCCTGCCTCTGTCTTAGGGCACCTGGGCTAATTTTTAACAAAAGGAAATGAGTGAGTCACAGAAAGAGCATCCTATTCTTCCATCCCCTACTCCTGTTAGCACGTGGCACTCTGATGGAAACAAATCCACATAAAACTTCCATGTCATGTTATGAAGTTGCAGACATTATCAATTGCCTTAGAAATATCACCCCATTTCCACAAGCAGTGTTTTATCTATTGACTGAGAAATAAAAAGCAGGTCCTACAAACACAAATGATCCACTCTGACCAAATGAGACCATTCATCTGGAAATGGGGAGCATAATCAAGGCCTTCATTTCCCATGTGGCATCCTGATGCAAACAAACTGGAAAAGCCACAGTGGAACCTTGGGCATCCTGGGTGCAGTATCAGCTCCACCACCAATCAGATATTGTGTATAGCCCTGAAATAAAAGTTATTTCATGTCCACTCCTGCTCCTGGCAGTATCAGTTCTATAAACAATTATTTCAGAGAGCTTTGTTTCAATTTGGTGCTGTAGCACAGAGATTATCTAGTGCCTAAATCCTCAACTTTCTTCCTGGTCTCCAAAGGTGCAGCCAACTGCATTTGAAAGATGAGGTACTCATGAAGGAATTGGTAGGGATGGATATAAACCTACATCTGATTGATGTATAGTGTAACTCAGGCTTCCAAAAAATCTACTCATATTCTTCAGAGGGAAAAAAAAGGATCTGAAGTTCTGATCGGGTTGCAATTTTAGCAGAAATTTGAATTTCTAGTTTGAAATGCAAACTTTCCCAAATGCTGTATGACTACAGACTATTGTTGTTTTGGACCCTTTCCTAGTTTAAATGATTTCTTGGGGTACCCAGGAAAACAAGAATCAGCAAAAGGAAAGATTAGACAAGACACCTGACACACCTACTGGCAAGCAGTTGAAACACTTGTAAAATTATAACAAAAATGTGAGAAATCAAAACAGCCAAGAGCTGACAGAGAATGTAACAGCTCCAGTGGCAGGAGTTGCAACCAGGTTGGGATCCATCCTCCCAGCTCCCATTTGATCCCAAACTGATCATTACCCTAGGGAACAGCCAGTTTTCTGGAGTTTTCTGTTTACCCACTGCACATCCACCTCATTCCCAGCTACTTTATGCCCACCAAGAGTCTCTTCAAGCTGGCTTTAAACTGGAAAAAAAATTTTGGGGGATAAAATACATCAGATGGAAGAAAACTGATCTGTTGAAGCTGTAGGGATAGAAAGCTGCCAACATGAATGCAGTCCTAGGAAGGCTGCAGTGGCATGTTTTGTCTCAGGGAAGGGGCAGTGGCCATGGTGGCAGCTGATGACAGCCCTTTGAATCCTGGCATTTGCCACAATGCAGAAGAAATCTGAGTGGGATGTTTACAATACAGAAAATGTTTAAAGGAAACCTCAGACCAAGAAGCTGACTGTTTTAATGGCTTTCCTGTAGATATGCAGGCAAATGATGTGAAGAGAGCATGTGCTCTGCTGCCATGTGTCTCCTGCTTGCATTTACTGAGAGCTGTCCCCATGATCAGGGGCTGGATTTTTGGATTTTATCTTCCGAAAATCCTGACATAAAATTCATGGGAAAATGGTTGCAAGAGCTAATGTAACATTATTTGCTTCTGTGTCACACCACGGTTCCAAAATCAAAGGCATTTAAAGTTCTTAAAATTAAGAATTTGCCCAAGCAGTGTTGAATTGGGTAAATTTAAATCCTTGTGAGTTAAGTAAGACTTTTGCAGTAGAAGTCCTTTTTCACCCCCTACTTCTTACCTATTTAAAATAGAATTAAAGTAAAGCTATAAATTAGTGTTTGAAATAGTAAATAATCTTTACAATGACAGGAAGGCATAAAAAAAAAAAAAATAATAGTAGTAGTAGTAGTAGTAGTAGTAGTATAACAATAACAATAATTATAAAAAATAAGGTCCAGATCATGAGGATCTTACATCTCTGAGGAACATTCAGAATCAGATTTCTAAAGTAAATGCAACTACATCTGCTGAAAGAAAGTCTCCAAGGAAAAAGGAGTTGGAAGTCTGGCCTGAAACTATCCTAGTGATAGAAGTAGAGCTACAGTAACACAGCCCACTGCCATACTCTTGTCTTTTGGTGATGCTTTACCCATGAGGATCCTAATAACTTCAGTTCTATGGAATAAAGTACCACAGAATAAGGGGACCCAGGTCTCCCCCAGTGCAGGCAGTGAGGTGAAGAACTGGATGTTTGACAGAAATGTCCCCACCCACACACTCCACTCTCTTTTTGCCAGCTCCTTGCGTGCTGTGGCTCAGGGAAGCTTATCCAGGCAAGATCACATTGTGTGCTTAAGGATTGAGCTCAGTGGGAGTTGGCACCTGAGGCAGAGCTGCCTTCCATCAGGACCTTGCCACATTTCTGTCTCAGTGCAGAATTTCAGGTCATGGAGTAGTCCCCATAGGAGTAGATCCATGCTTCCACGGAACTGTCCTACACAGAATCACAGAGTCCTGAGGGTTGGAAGGGGCCTCTGGAGATTATCCAGGCCAACCCCTCTGTCAAGGCAAGTTACACAGGAACACATCCAGGTGGGTTTGGAGTATCTGCAGAAACACTTGAAGCCCATGTGGCCCAGCACTGTCACCTAAAAGAAGCCCTTCTGTCCTTCCCCATCTGCTCATTCCTTCTCCTGAGCAGCATTTCTTCACCCTGGCACAAGCCAGTGCAAAGGTAAAACAGATTAGGAAACTTGATCTGGCTGAAAACAAACCTGGCAGGAAAAAAAAGTCAAAAATTGTCCATTTTCAGCCAAATTGATTCGCTGAATTATTTCACTGTGTAGTCACTGAACCAGTCATGCTCTGCCAGCTTAAGAGATGAAGTGCTATCGAGTGGGAACAGCCCAGGGGACAGGAAAGGATGACAAAATTCTTATTGTGTGGTTGCAGTGATGAAAAGTTCCTTTCCCCCTTCTGCAGAGTTCCCAATTATACCCCCAGGGCACTGCCAATGTTCCAGGGACTGAGATTCCCCAGGACATGACAAAAGTAATCTCTGCTGGTGATGGTGATGGAAGAAGAGTGTAAATCAGATGAGGAAATTCTGCCAACCTCAGCCAGCTTTGTTGTTTTCAGATGCAATATTCTGTGATATAAATTGTGTGTAGCCACACTTCTTCAGAAACTTCTGCAGAGTTGCCTTCATTTTTCTGTGGCTGGAGTGGTGTCACAGTTCCCTTCAAATCTTTACAGTACAACTTCTTTCCCTTTGAATTCTGCCACTACCATTTCTCGTGTCTGTCTTCCAGCATTTCAGTGTATTCACCACCTGGCTCTCTTACACTTATTTCAGAGCTGCTAAGCAGCAGTGGAATTCCCTAGAAGGGATTTGAGCTGGAGAAATGCCAAGAGCCATAGCAATAAAATAAAAATAACAACAAAAACAACAGGGTATTATAGATGTTCAACACTATTCAGAATCAGATTCTTGGTGTGTGAACCGTGGCAAGTTTGGGAGCCGCGTGCACAGTCTAAAGCAACCCTACAAAAACTGTGTGTAATGCAATAAAATGGTTATTCTTATTAGCTGATGTAACAGCATAGGGACCTCTGCCAAGAGCTATGGACCTTACATGTGGTCCTTTGATAAATATCTTTGTATGCACTTGGTATTAACAAAAGCATTACCATCTGTTTACCTTGCACTAATACACATCACATTTTTGCACAAATCCTGGCTTGCATTGCCTAAGCCAAAGCTAGGCACTGTATCCATCACAATGGGTGACAAAGGTTTAAATCAAGCAGGCCATGTTTCAGCACGTTATTCATAAAACTAGGTCATGGGATAAATGTACTGTTGGAACACAACTTTATACTAATTTTCCCAGTAAGATGCATCATAAATATTAACTGTCCTGAACACATACATACAGGCTCATGGCCTTGGCTCCAGGCCCTTTCCATGGAAGCTGGGGAATGAGCGCTGACTTAAGGTAGTGAGAATGTGAGGAACTCTGAATTATCATCAGGAACAGAGCCTTTTCTGCCTCCAGCTTTTCCAGCCAAGCAGTAACACGGGAGCTGAGCACCACAGGGCCTGGCCCTGCAACATCCCTCTGGTGGGAGCAGCATTTTTGGGTGGCCCAGGACTTGCCCTCATGTGCTGCCCCTCAGCAGCCCTGATCCGAGCAGTGCTTTCACAAACTCACACAAACTTGTGCCTCTTCCCTATTTTCTGCCATTATGTGGGCTCAGAGCTTCCCCTCCTCCCCTAAACACTCCCCATTGTCCTATTATCTCCCAGCACAGCTTCCAGCTTGCCCATGGTACCAGGAGCAGGTACCCCTGCACACAGCAAGGCTGCAGCACTGCAGGAACTTCCAGAAACAAAAGTGTAGCGATATCTAATTATTTACAGCAGCGGTGCAAAGGAGGAGATTAAGATTATTTGTGATCATGGGTATGCATCCTTCTTTCCATTCTCATGGTATTTCCTGCCCGAGTGAAAGGAGGAAGAACCAGAAATCCACTGAGAATGTCTGTCTCTAAATTTTTTTTTTCAGCCTCAAGAAGTATAGCCAATAATAACAGTATTCAGAGTCTTTTCCCTGATAATTTTCAATGTGCCTCACAAAGAGGGATAAGAATAATGATCCTTATTTTATAGACTATAACATGACCAACAAAAGAGCCAAGAAAGGAACCCAGATAGCTTGCCCTTTCCTCTGGGCTTTGCTATTGTTTAAGGATTAGGACCCACATTCAGGATAACACCTCAACCACATGCCTGACTTCAAGCATTTGCTTAAGTCGCATTGATTTAAGCACATGCTTAAAATTAGGCATATTCTTAAATATGTTCCCTAACTGGGGCTTAAATAACCATCCAGTCTTCTGGGTGCATATTCAGATAAGACCAGATTTTATTTAAACTCAGGAAGAGGAGGAAAAACAGACTGGGTGCAGCTGTTTTGCCCTGAAGTCATCCTGGTAAAGGTCCCCATATTGCAGTTAAAAACCGTGTTATTGCCAATAACTAAGTAAAAACTTAGTTATTGCCAAGAAAGTAAGCAAAGGTAATGGTATCTCACCAGAAGGAAAAAACCATGATGCCAAATGTCACCCAAATTGACTCAGCTTTCAAAATCAACAGCATTTCCCAATGTTGCTTTCCCAGATTTCCCTGTGAGAATTTCGAAATCTTGCTGCTGAAAGGAGAGAGGCAGCAAGAGAAATCTCAGCACAGGGCCAACTCCACCTGTGCCTCTGTGAAGCAGAGAAACCTCTTGCTTAGTCCAATAACACGTGTATTGCTATTATCCCACTGTGACAATATTTATCTAAAGTAGCATAACAAATTCTTTATATTTACCTATATATTACTTAATATTTCTCCTCCTCTGTTGCCTAGTTTTGCTCTAAACATTACATACTTTATTTTCTATTGATCTACCAGCCAGCTATTTCTACATCTATCTTGATGAAGTACTTACAGAGGACTTTTATTGAGGATGGGTGAAACGTCTGAATTTAAAACTTCCGAAACTGTTTCACAAAGGAAAATCCTTCTCCTCAATTATTGTCCTGGAATTTTTAGTCTGGGACACTCCAGTTTAAGGAAGTGATGACCCCGACCAAGACACTGCTTTACACTCTGCCCATATAGAAAGAAAAGAATGTTTTGCATTAGGGGTCTTTTTTTCTCAGCTTAGCAGCCCAAATATACTGGAGTTGTAATTTAATACATCCAAAATTAGGCAATGTTGGGACCAAATTAATAAAATATGGCCCTGAAAGTAAGATGAAGATATGGCATACAGCAAACATGCATATATGTTTATAAATTATCTGATGTATGGCTTTTATTATCTAGTCAGAGATATTAATAATAAGCAAATATAAGAAAACAAAGTTAGAAAAAGGTACTGTCACCATAAAAGCAGAGACCCTCCATCCTCAGGAAGTTTCTCTCTGTTCACCACCAATTCCATTAGATTTTCTGACTCATGTGGGATGTTTTTCTGGTCTTTCAGATAGTGACTTCTCTGGGCATTTTATAATCAATACATTGTGCTCTCTAAAGGTCACCACTGAGACCCAAACACTCTGGCAGTGTTTTACTGGTGAAGAAAAAGATTTTCAGCTCTGAGACCAAGCTAAATTTATAGTGAAAAGTTTGCTTAGCTCTTAACTGACTACAGAAGTAATAAAGGGTTAAATCTTCTGTCTCATTTGGAAGACTTAAAACTGATGTAAAAGGAAAGACATTTAATTTATCAGCTGCAGAATGGGTAATAATTTGGAGTGCTCCATTGAAGATAAATCAGGGTTTTCAAAACTGATTTTTTTTCTTGGTGAAAACATCCCTTTTAGCTGATATGCATGACTTGGACATCATGACAGATTTTACAAATATTGCCAGCGTGAATGCAGAAAATAATGGTCTCAAAACCATCTCTGTTGTAATAATGCAACAACTTGGTGGAGGTAATGTGGTCATTTTATGGTGATGCCTGTGGTGTGTTGGCCTCCTGACATGAGGAAGTTCCTTTTTTTTCACTCTTCTCTGCACATAGGCAGACAGTGTGAAGTGAGATATAATGGAAGACCATATTTGGGGCACCTAAATGAGTGTTGAGACACTTCCTTTTGCTATTAAGTGAGAAAAATTCCAGTTATCAAGACCTTTTTGTAGAGACTTTGGATCAGCCGGTACATATGGCAGTGCCTCCTTGGATAGTGCAGCTGAAGTAATGGGAAATATTCACCATTTGAAAGTTAGATCCAGGTTTAAATCTTCTGCTGCCTTTTTAAAAAAATGTTTCTGGGAAATGTTTTGTCGATAGTAAACTCAGGTTAGGATGGTCCAACCAAATAAGTGGGCAGGAATATATTAGCCCATGGCAAGAAATAACAGAAAGTTTTTAGCCAGATCCACAGCTTGAGAAATTCCAATACCTGTAATAGAGCCATGCTGATTTCCACAAATTAAAGAGCTGGCCCTTTATTTTCTTTTTGATATGTTTTCCCCTAACACATATACAATACTTTCCCAAAGGTAAAACCTGCTTCAAAGCATTTTTAGGGAAACATTAAAGAAAAGGAAGTTGTAACGCTGCCTGCCATTATTTTATCTAGGACTTTACCGCAATTAAAAAGAATATAAAATGCGCTTGCTGCCCTGGACAGTTACTTTTGGATTTTTAGCCTTGGAAAAACACGGGCTACAACTCCTTGTGTCAGAGCTAGGGCCTCCACACATTGTCCCTGCATTACGCTTTTTGATCCTGTCAAAAAATGTTACCCTGTGCAGCTCCACGCATCAAAGGAACGCTTGTACACACTGGGATCTGTTTCAGCCCTTAGGCAACGAGACCAAAAGACCCTTCTCATAAATTCTAATTCAAAAGTTTTTAGTTATCAAGAGGAAGTTTCCAATTGCTCTCTCACATGTGGGAAAATATGTAAGCTACTGAGAGGACCTTTTGTCTGTGAATTTAATGGGGGCAATTTGCAAGGGGGAGTGCAAAGGTTCTAATATGCAGTGTGCACAGACAGTAAGCAGGCACATACTTGGTATTTAATGAAGTTCCATGAATCATTAGCCATACAATAACCATTGGGTTCTATAAATCACCTGCAAAGATTTTTTTTTTTTTTAATTTTTTTTAAGGCCAAGAAGTTGAGCAGCAGAGTGGAGCTCCTTAAGGAGACCAGGAAGCAGAAGGAGGAAGGAAAAGAAAAAGGTAAAAGCAGGGCACATGATGTGTTATCTCTTAGCTGGCCTGCCAACCCAAAATTAAATCCTGTTGGTTTAACTTGTTGACTTTACAGGAAAACAAGGCAATAAAATGAAACTTCTCCTAATAAAACCCACTATGATTTGCAAGAGGAAAATGTAGCTGGAAGATCACATGTATTTTAGACATCTGAACTGGAAAATATGTGTGAGGAATTGTTCAAATTTTTTTATTATTTTTTTTTATTTTGTATTTTTCTTTATTTATTCACTCTCCTGATGAAACATCCCTTCAGGAATTCCTTCCCTTTAAAAACATCAAACCCTACTGGTACAGCTAAATAAAAGCTTAATTCTTTGCCATTAGCAAAAAAAAAAGTAAATCTAATTTGCAAGGCAGACTCTCATAAGTGGAATTTTTTATACTGCAAAACATTCTAGTAACATACAGCTCTGTACCTAACCTGAAAAGACCAAATTTTGGATGTAATTATGCAGGACACAAACTTCATACTGTGTAATTAAAAGGCAGAACAGCCACAATCCTCTGCTGAAAAACGCAAAATTCATTTTAGCTGCTCAGGAGGGCAGACAGCAGATTCTCTCAGTTGCTCAAGTCCCTGCTAAATCTACCTAAAGCAAAGCAGTGACATCTCACTCCTTCTGTACTCACATATATTCTGAGATGCCACACAGTAAAAAGTCCCTAGGTTAATTTATTTTTATTTTTAGTTTCAGAAAGACACGGAAAGAGATCACACCAGAGCTGGCAATGCCATATATTAGGACAAAGAACAAAAAAGTAATATTTGGGACTGATGCTGTGTCTTGCTCACCTCAGAGAACTTTAAAACTAGGAGCCAATTCCCACCCAGTGGAAGGAGAGTGGAAATAACATTTTACCCTGTCGCTTTCCTTTGCTCATCAGTGAAAGTCAGAGCCTAAGCCACTCAGCCTAACACACCACAGCCCTTCCCAGCTAACAGGAGGAATTAAAAACCAGGGACAACTCTGCAGCTACAGCTGAACTCCCACATTTTGGCTGCTTTTTCCCTCTCACTCCCACTTGGAGATAGGTTATAAAATACAAATGGCAGCAATCAGTCCCCGAGGTGGCATCCTGCCTGCCTGGCCTGAAGCTGGTGCTGGTGGCTGAGATAAAAGGAGGTGGCAGCACGCTGTTAATGCATTTACCTTTAAATACCACCCCTGCCCGCCAGGACATCCAAGGGCTTCCAGCCAGCCTCTAATGATCATTTGTCCCCATTGCCATAAAAGCACCACGCAGCACACTGGCCTGGCCCTGCCCAAGAGAGGCCCCAGCACTAAAACAGCAGGGAGGTTGCAGGTAAAGAATCCAAATAAATTAGCGGAGCAGTTTGTCCGGAGTGCCTGCCTGCCTGCCTGCCTGGGCCCTGCCAGGATCCAGACTTTGCTCCAGCTTCCCATCCAATCCATCATGTCAGGAACCAGAGCAGGGCTAGAGCAGGGAAAGATAGGAACTGGAAGACAAAACAGAGTAGGGAGGCTAAAAGAGAGATGCTGCCACAACCATCTCAAGACACACCACAAGACATAAAAGAGCCTTTTACTGTGACCCTTCTCCATCCTGAAAGTGATATGGCCAGCAATAAAACAACAAACCCACCAGTGTGATTCCTGAGCTAAGAGCAATGTAAAAAGCTTGGTTTGAAAGAATAATTACCCAATTTTAATTCACACAAGATATTTCAAGTTAAAATGTAAAAATAGCATAACAACGCCTGCAAACACTTTTTATGGTACAGCTGCAAAGAACTGACTGCTATGCAAATTCAATTTTTTTGCAGCTTTAAATAGCTATAATTCATCAATACAATTGCTATTTTTCCATCTTTAAGTTTATTCCCTGAAAATGATGCCCATTGAGAAAAGAAAGCTCTCTTCTTGGGCAGCTTTTAAAGTTGATATTCAAAGCTGAACTTTAACCTGAGGGAAATAACTATTTCATTGACTCTGGGACAGTGGGGAGGGAAGGAAGGTCTGAAAGGAGAGGAAATATTTGAGTGGAACAACATCACACAAATTGAAAGTTCACAGTATATTCACATGAATTTCGATGGAAAATATTCAGCAGCTTTACCCAGTCCTAGCTCTGTCCACAATTCAGTCAGTCTTGTCCTGTGATAATCCTTTCTCCTTTCACTGAAAGAAGAGGCACTTAATCACTTAGTGCAGATAGATTTCCAGGAGGTTTAATTAAAACAACTTATTTTAAGTGATCTTAAACAAGAGGTAAATGTATTTATTGTTCTAACATTTGGAGTGGGATAGGGGAGAAAGGAGGAATAACAACCTCTTGGTACAAGGTATCAGGTTGCTCCTTTTATGAGCCATACGGTAGTGATTAGGAAGCTTAGTCCCTAAAAGTTTGCAGTCTTGCTCTGAAGCACACTGTTGGGATTGTTTTTCCATGTTTCCAAGGCTCTGCTCCCCAGCACCAATGCAGAAGGCAGCAGTGGGTTAATGCATGTGAAAATGGTGATGGCCAAAGACATCGGCAGGGCAATGCCAGTTCTGTGCTTCCTCATCCTTCTCTCCCAGAGGAAGGTGTGTGGGCTCTTCCATGTCTTTCTAGGCTCATGACCTGAGATAATATCCTCACATCCAAGCACTTCCAGCTGCCGAGGGGATTCTGATCCTTCTCCAAACATCTTCAGTCATTATTCACAATTCTATTGTGAATATACTTGCAAGCAAGTATAGAACATAACATTTTTTTCTGTTAAAACACAGAAAAGCAGAGCTCACAAGTCCAACTAGCAGCTATGCCTTGAGATACAAAGAAATAAGATGATTCCTATTACACTATATATATATAGTGGATTTATATTATATATATAAAAGTGGATTTCCCCCCCATGTTTCCAGGCTAAGAAGTCATGATTTCTTAACATACATCAATTTATTGAAAGTATTTCAGTGCTGTGCTTTGGATGTTTAAGGGGTGTATTGGTGTTGGGAAATGAATAAAGGAATATACACAGCTTCCTCCGTGGGAGAACTTCAGCTGGGATGGTTGGATGAAATATAGGCCTCAAACCAGCCACTTGAAAGATTCCTACCAATTTCTCTGGGTTTCGCCTTGTTAACTCATCTGGATGCTTCACTTATTGCCAGCTCTACTGTGATAATCCTTGCAGATGAATGGAGGAACTCCAGTTTGTAGCATTTAATAGCATGGCAACACAGTAGCTGGAGCTAGATTCAGTGTCTGAGTCAGTTAAACCCTAATTTAAACACTTAACCACTGTGTATTTTGAGTGTGGGCCAAGTCTTGTTCATGCTGAAATTATATGACGCGAGCCGCGCTAAGATGTCAGCTCGAGCTATGCACCAGAATGCAGCGGGGCGTGAAGAGAGCCTGGGCTTGTGCTGGTCCTTAGCCCAAGCTCAGCTTTGTGCCTGCTTGGGGACATCAGTCCCTGTGGCCAGCACTGGGCAAACAAGCCATCAGTGGGGCCAGTGGGTCAGCAGGGCAGGGCCGGCCAGGCTGATCCCACAGCCGCGCTCCCCGAGCACGGGGCCCGCTGTGCTCCACCAGGATGTCTGTCCCAGGAGTTCCCTGGCCTAACCACCCTTCCCTTCCCAGCTCTGTGTGGGATCCACGGGCTGCAAACAGCTGTGGTGGGAGAAACCACAGCAGGGGCCAAGGGCACACCCCCCTGCCCAGGTGGCAACGTGGTGCCATCCCAAGGAGACCCGAGCAGGGACACAGCTTAAAGCAATCTCCCACTTACTGCTGGTTTTGCTTGAATCCAAGATAAAAGGGGCACTTCAGACCCGGGAGAAGTTAAAGGTTTGTATTAAAAATTGACTGTCTGGCTTGAAAATTATGGAGCTTGACAGATGGAGGATGAAAGGCTGCAACAGAAGAAAAACATAGGCCACCACCCTTGACACCGCTGACCACCCCGTTGCTGACAGCTTCTTCCCACAGCCCCGCTCTCTAAAGCACTTCCCACTTTAAGGAAATGTATCAGAACACAGGAGTTTATCTGCCCTGACCTCTACCCCCAAAGTGAACCCTCTTTCATGTTAATTCTCTTCACAAAACCCACCGCATGTAAGGTCCCTGCAGTGCTCTGGCTTATTTGGTTCTCATTATTTGGTGGTGGTGGTGGTGGTTGTTGCTGTTATCCTGCAGCAGTTAAGCTCTGATCAAGCAATCCTGGAAGCACATTAAATATGATGTCAGGTTTGCTGTTTTCCCTGGGTTTAAGGTGGGGAGCACAAGCCAAGTGCTGTTATTAGAGAAGCTTTTAATAAATAAGAACAGAAGAGAATTTTATATTGAAACATTTTAAATCAAGACAAAAGAACGAACTTCTATGACAGGAAGACTGACAAAATTCCTCTCTTATATTTGGGTGGCACCTTTCCACATTTATAGCTTAATAGTTCAGAAGCAAAGAATTTCAGGGTCTGATCCTCTGACACAAATATCACAAATCACAGTCTGCCTATTTGGCTTAGGTTCCCCAAAACAAGGCAGGCATTAGAAAAATGAGCTGAAATGAGGGAAATATTATATTCACACAGATAGTAATAGCTGGGATCATTTTTTCCAGCAGACCACAAGGACTCTGACGATGAAATATTTTAACTCCCTTCCATTCTTTGAATGAAATAACATTCTGAACAAGACCCCAAAACTTTACAAGGCAATTTAAAAAGGATGCTCTAATGTTCATCTAGCAGTTCTCCTGACAGTATAAGTGAGGTCACAGCACAGCTGAAGAAAACTCATTCTTAAATATGAATGAATGAATGCCTATAAGAGCTTTTTTTCTCCCTCTTTTTCTCCAGAGCTGAATTTCTGCAGATGATTTTCCTCTGTTGCTGACACTTAGAAGATACACACTAATATGGGAGAGGAGGGGAGGGACCCTCACACTGAACAGGAAGAACTGAAATAATAATTAAGATACCAGACTGTAACACAGGAAAGGAGAATGTCACTCCTGGCTTTGCCCTGGTTTTCTGTGTGACCTGGAGCTACTCCTCAAAGGGACTGGGAGCAGTAGCTGGCACCGTGGGAAGAAGCCACAAGCAGGGTGACCTGCACAGAGCCTGGGCTGAATTAAAACGTCTCAGTGTTCTTGAAATAGCCTGGGGGCCACTGGCAATTGTGATGTGCTGGACAGGGAAGCATTTTAAACCCAAATTTTGGGGGGGTTGGGGGTCTAGAAATCCCTGTCCAAGCTGCACTGAACAGATGTCAAATCAGGATGTTTGCCCAAAACCCTCTCCCAAATATATACAGCTACATTTCTTCCTATCAAAAACCAAAACAAACAAAGCATAAAGCAAGCAATAACAGAAGACAGAGCAGAATTTACTCTCACAGTCCAGACAGATGATATGGTTGAGCTAATCTAAAGCATCCCTACTGCCAGGAGGGGACAATTCTCCCTTTACTCCTTCCCCCTTATTTCCTTTTGCTCCAGTCCCTCCCCTCAGCTCTAAAGCTCATTTGACTGGATAGTGAGAGCCTCTAATCACAAACCCAATGAAAAACTGATCCATCAAAATATAGTTTTCCACAAGATTAGTGGGTTAAATTGCCTCAGCATGTGGTCAGAGGAAACCAGGACCTGCATGAGACAGTGACTGGGGTCAGGGCTGGAGAGGGAGGGAGCACTTGGCTGTTGGAGAAGGTAACCTGTGCCTCGGATACAGGAGATGCAAGCCAGATTTTATTCTCACCTTTAATTCATGTTTTTTGGACCCAGGCATACACAGAGGTGAACAAGGCTCCCATGCTTTTATTTTTACTGCATTTTCTTGCAGCCCCAGTGCCAACACACCCCAGTCACTCTCCAACTTCTCTGTGCCAGACAAGGGAGAAGTTGTCACACTGCACATGGGAACATCAGTGATATTAAGTGCAGGAGATAATAAAAAAGAGGCACCACTGGTAGGAGTAGCTGTCGCTGACACTAAGCTGGGAGCCCAGTCCCTCCTCATGACACAATGCCATGGTTTTTATTTCTCACAGGAACTGATGGAGAGGCTGAGGACCCCCTGATACATCTTTCCCATCACAGATGTGTCCAAGCTGATGAACAAAATTACGTCTTGAATCTCTCTCACTAGAGAGGATGGAGATCTCTCTCCCACCCAGTCTCATCCCAGTAGAGACTGGGATGGAGAGAGAACTTCTTCCTGTTATCCAACAATTGTATCTTTTCCAGTCCTTGGTGTAGGGACTGGAACTCCAGTGCGTGCCCCCTCTCCTTCCCCCTCCCCAGTAAATGCCATCACTACAAGGTTACATACAACTCCTGTTTGAAATACATCTCCTGCTTCCCAAATGAACGATCAGCTCAGTGGGCTATGGGCTGAAGGGACCTAAACTCTCTCAGCAGTTTAAGTCTGTCTGCAGATAAAGAGGGATTTTGAGAACCTAAGTTTTCAGCTGGTGGAGGGGACAGAGCCTTTAGGCACCTGAGCTGCCCACTCTGTCAGTCTGCCACTTGGTTAGACAGCAGAGGAGGAATCTGACTCTTTTGTTTCTCAAAGCAATTATTGTCACTGTGATTTTACACCATTGAAGGACACGGTGCTTAAGGAGCAATGATTACACGTGCAAAAGGGTGTTTTTTCTTTAAAGAAGCAGCATAAAAAAAAGTATTGCTCTTCAGCACAACATGGCATTTGGACACAGGACCACCAGGGTGATGGGGATGTTTTGCCTCTCCCTTCATCCATTTTTAAATCCATAAATCCATCTATAAAATGAACAGATGCTATTAACACTTCAGTGGATTTGTGTGGAAACTGTGATTCATACTCAGCAGCAAGTTAATATAAACACATGAGATTACCTTCAATCTGCCTCCCGAGCCCTGAGAGAGCTCACAGAGTCAAAAAAGAGATTTTTGCAGAAGATTCGTCTGGTTGCACACACAGAATAATTGTCTAATTTAATCATGGATGCCAGTTGCTTGTAGCCAAATGCCAAATGTGGCTTATGCTGTGGTATTTGCAGTGGAACAGATGTGAAATAATTGTATCAGGTAGGAATGAAGGTGGAATCTTCGATCACTGAAGCCTGGAAGAGGTAGATGGTTTTATATCTATATTCAGAGAAATAACAAGCATAAGCTTAGCCTGTGTCACTGAAAGAGTGACACAAATGACCAGAAATCTCCTGAATCCTAAAAACAAGACGATTTTATCAGCAGCATTTTCTAAACTGTAAAAACCATAGGGGAAAAAAAAAGTAGAAGCTGTTATTCAGCTGGACACTTGAACAAGAGGATCTTTTCTAAACCATTTCAACTTCTGTAATCATTCTAATGCCTAATTTATGCTCTGTAAAGGTGTATTTAGAGGACACCTTTATTTGTGGTCAAAGCCTGGGACATCTCATCAATTCAGTTTAATCCTGGCACTGCAAAGTTTCCTGCATGGCCTTGGTGAAATGTGACATTATGGTTCAGCCCCCTACCCCTGAAAATGAGCTTAATAACATCATTTACTCTCTCCATTGCACCGTTCAAATTATTCATGAATTTTTCAGGGTAAGAAAACGTCTGCCATATGGCAGCAAATACCAAAGAGCCCTGCCTTTAACTGCAGGCTCTGGGCTTTTCTATGGCACTGATAACTCTGACTTAGAATAGTTGTTTTGGGGCAGGGATAATTGTGCTGCCACAGAGAACTGGAGTGGAGATAACTGGTCCAAAAATGCAGATTAATGAAAAGCCATATTTTGGTGTATTCGAGAAGATGCTGCTTGGAAAAGTCATTTTTAGAGATCTGCTGGATGCTGGGGCTGAAACCAAAAGAAAAAGTTTCTAAAATAGGTGATAGCCTGGTGGCTGAGGCATTCCTCTGTAATGGTGGGAAACAACAGAGGGAAACGTGAGTCTGGATCACCCATTCCCGAAGTAACTGGTCCAATAAGCACCAGATCATTTTTCAACACCCTTTTGCCTTTTTCAGTGAAAAAATTCCAAGCCATCTTGATTCTGTCCTGCTAAAGAAACGAATACTTTCTGAAGCTTTAAAACTTTGGCAGGACAGAAAAACCACCTTGTCTCCTCTCTTAATTACAACTACAACTCCCTAACACAGTCCAAGCTGAAAATCCCTTGTGTTTATGCTGGCCACTGGAAATATCACAGGTATGAAAAAATTTCATGCAATTATGTGATTAGGGGCACTTCCCAGACTTTTGCTCTTTTCTCTTAATTGTCAGGTTCTGTTCAAATACATGAAGTCTGTAGCTCTTTCCTTTGTGTGAATAGCTTTCTCAATCCCTATACAACTTAATATTCTGTTGCCCTATTAAGCTAGCCATGCAGAAAACGGTTTCTAGCCAAATAATAGGAATAGCAAACGTATGAACTCTATACCTCAATGAGGTGTTAACTTCAAAGCCTTGTTATTTGGGAGTTGGGGCCATTTAAATGCTGACATTATTAGGCAAGGAAGTCTAAGAAACAAGCACTCAGTGGGAGTCAAAGATCTTTTTAAAAAGCATTTTCTTTATGCTCATCACACCCCAATTCATTTAGGATGGGCTCCTGTTCTATGCCTACACGTTTCCTAATTAAGACTTCTTTCCTTGCCACAATGTTTAGGTTGGAAGGAATCTGAGGCTCCCCGTGTACCCCCTTCATGATTGGCATATTTTTTTCTTTGCCCTCTCCCATCTCCCTGGTTGTAATTACATTACAGTGGCTTATCTCTCCATCAAAGGATGGGTAAGTGGTCCCTTTATAAACCTGCTCGGAGCAGCTGTTGGCCAGTCAGGGAACACTGAGGCCTGACCAGAGCTCCACTTTCCCCAAAGGGCTTATCTATATTGTGCTGCCCTGAATGCAATGTGAATCGGTGTAGACAAGAACAAATAGCATTCAGCACATGTCAGCTAAGTGCAGTTTTAGCCTGGCCTCATCAGTGTTTAATCATGATTAGCTGACATGCAGAGTTTATTGTGGTCTTCACCAGCCTACATATTGTGACCAGTATTACGTCAATTACTCAGTTACCCAAAACTGCATTCAGACATGATTAAATCCTTTCATTCCTATGGCTTTGTGAAGACTCAGCAACACAAATTTGGCTCTTTGGGACCTGGGCAGCCAAGGCTCACATCCAGGCTTGGGCCTGACTCTTGCCACAGAATGATGCAAAGCCTCTGGACTGTCCACTCAGTGACAGCAAGGCACAGCTGCAACACGGGCAGAAATCTCAGACTGGCTGCAAACTCGGTCTAAGTGCTGAAAGCAATGAGGTCAGAGCACCACAGGCTTCCATTGGCAAAGAGGCAAATAATTGCTCCTGGTTTCAGGTAGGGAATACCATTTGTGTCTCACCCAAAGCCCAAGGTGTTGCAGCTTTCCTGCTGCAAAAGCCATGTTACTCTGCAGAGCATCCTGCAATGCCACACCTGACTGCAGCTTGGGACGGCCCAGGGAAGATGGCACTAACTGAGGCACTGCCAGAAACTGTCTCAATCCTGCTGGGAGAAAAAGTGGGATTTATATGCTAAATATTATGAAATAATACTCCTTTATTCCTCAGATTCTTGCATTGCTAGCATCTCAATGAGTTCTGTGCAGATGCACTGAACGAGCCCCACACTTGCAGCAGCAGCAGCTCCACACAGACTCCTCCTCAGGTCTCACTGGAGCTGCCCATTCATATGCACGAGATCAGCTCCGTGTTTGCCCCATTCAAGCCTAATTCCAGCTTCAGTTCCAAAAGCAATACACCCTTGGCAAAACACTCTGCTGATACTAATGGACTCAGAATTTTCTGTACACTCAGCAGCTTCCTATAACTCCATATCCACATCCAACTCATCAACAATTGCCTTTTTTT
>VXBC01007838.1:266093-281773 GCA_013399945.1 Ploceus nigricollis | reverse complement strand
TTTTTTTTTTTTTTTCCCAGAAAGGAAAATGTCCTATGGGCCCTTCTGCTTCTTGCTTCTGCTGAGCTTGCATGTTTTGGGGTCGATGGAAGATCACATCTTCTAATGGTGCCCGCTCCTCCTAGCGCAGAGACACGAGGTTTGGGAACAAAAGGCATTATTCAGCTCCTGGGAGCAGAACACTGGCATCTATGTTTTATGGACTATTTGAAGCCTGAGATTTTTAGGGGTCAGCAGCCTCCCCAACCCCTGGGCTCATTTTGCTGGCACCCCTTGGGCAGGACAGCTACAACAAGAAGAGTCTTTCTGAAACCTAGGGATCCTCAGGCTCCCAGAACTGGCAGTTACTGTGTGCAGGGAAACTCTGAGCCGTGTAGGGCTGAGGCTACATCTGGTGTGAAATGTATTTACCATAAGCACCCCAACCACACTGAGGCAATGTTTAAAAGCTACAACGTTTTCAACTAACTCACCATGAATCAGTCATCTGCTCTCTACATTTTTTCCTTCCCAACACAGCAGATTGCTGAAATATTCATGCATACATTTTCTTTCCTAATCTTCTTCCTCCTAGCCTGAATCTGAGGAGCAGGAAAGTGTAACATGCAAACCCAGAAATATTTGTTATATTTGGATGTCTGGCTGTAGCTCCCAGTTGTGGTATCGCTGGATGGTTCCAGGCAAAGAGAAGCAAGCTTTGCTCACCAAAGTTAAAACCTGGCACCAATTCTGCTTTTGCTTATTTTGGTATAAAGCAGGAATTTCTCCTCTTTAGTCAGTAGACCTGTACCATGAGGGTAAATTAGACGGGAGGCAACTCAGCATGTAATAAACAGGAGTGAGAAAAGAGAACCCTGCAGGAGGCGAATATGAATTGAGTAATTTGAGAAAAATCAAATAACCTAAGGGGATAAACTGAAGCTACTTTGCTAAAAAAAAAATAAGATCAAAACTGCCCTTACTCAGTCTAGGACTATGAGGTTTAAAGCCTGATGAATTCTACAAACTTTTGAATCACTAGGTAAGCAGCCTAACAAGGTTTTCCTGGCATGAGCAACTTCATCCACCTCTGTCATTGCCATTCCTGTGCCTGACCCAGGCAGGGTCCCTAGAACCTGTGCATGGATAAGGTGCCAGTGGTACCAACAGTTTTGGAGAGTAGATGTTAGGAAAAGAGCCACAGGATGAACTGAAAAGTACAAAATCAGGAAAGTGCACTATGAACCTAACAAGGAGAAGGTTAGGGGAAAATAAATGTGGGAAACAGAAAAAGCAACCGGCAGATCATCAATGTAACTGTCATAGGTATTCCTGGAACTGGAAATGAAACAACACTAGACTAAAAATACAAGCCTACATTTCAATTATTAAGTCCTGTCTCCTCACCTCAGTATTGACGGCTGGGATATTATATTAATTATTATATTAATTATATTATATTAAGTATATTATGTCACACGCTGCCTCTTTTAGATCAGGGTTATGCTCATTATTACTTTAGATATTGTCAGTTTCTCAACAGTTCAAGCAGAAATGCTAAAATCAGTAAAATATATTGCTCCTAAGTATTTCTGACAGGAGCTAATCCAGAGAAGCTCTGTAGTTTGCACTAGAAACTGGGTAGCAAAGGTGAGTACTGTCATCTCATGAAGGATTTCTGGATTTATAAACCGTGGTTTGATTATTCCCATTTCATAGAGGAGTCACTGAGGCAAAGGGAGTGGTTTTGTCCCATGACTGTGAATGGAGGCTCCAAGAAGTCCTCTTAAGCACATTGAAACTCTGCTAATCCTTAGCTCAGGCTTCCTCCCAAAAGGTACAAGTGTTTGAGCAGCCACTTGGGGTCTGACTGCACTCATCTGAGCTGTGTTTTGAAAGGTGCCTGTCCCTGCAGCCTGAGCACAGCCCCTCTCCATGCCACCATGAGCACATGGACACCACTATGGTTATTCACTCCAGGACTGATTTTAATAAGGGGCACCTTTTCATAGTTACGATTGCACCCAAACCAAGAGCTGTGGTAGCCAGGCTTACTGGGAGAGTCAAGTTAGTGGGGGAAAAAAAAAAATATTAAGGATATGCTTGGCCTCAGTTTTAGGGGCTGTCTCATCCTGGTTTTACCAGATTTTTCCCCCTGCAGAGTCCCATCCCCAACAGTGCCTCCTGTCGTCGAGGGCTGCACTGAACTGCACTATCAGCAAACCTTACAAAGGAAAAAGAGAACATGAATTAGCTGAAATAAAAGACCTTGGCCAGATTGCTTTGTTGGATGAAGCACCTTGGTTGTAAGAATGTGGGAAAGGAGAGTCCAACCACAGCTCATCCAGATTCCTTAGGCACACACACCCAGTGATATGTATTTGTGAATATTTTCCACATTTATATTTGCTAACCAAACTAACCAGTTTTTACTTGTTTAATTACTGCCGAAGAAAGAGGAACTGTCAGTGCTTTAAGAGTTATGCCAAAGCACAGGGTGGGTTCTCTCTGATTCATATGCTGCATGTCTACAGAAACCAAGACCCAGCATCAGGAATGCCAAGCACTTAAAAAAGCAGCAGTCCAGCTCTATGGTGTATTTTTTAATCTAACTCCCTCGTTAAATTAATGTTATTCCCAACTTTCCCAGCAATTTAGCAGCGTATCAGCCATTTTATCAAAACACAAGGAAACAGGAAAACCTTTGGGGGGTAAAAGTATGGGACCTAACACACTGTGCTATGCTAATGAAGTTTTGTTCCTCTTATTTGCCAAGTGAATGAAAGTCATCCCAGCTCTGAGTCTCTCTTTAGCTTCATTGGTACACAACATTACCACAGGAAGTAGGCGAAATAAATACATATGATTTTTTTTTTTACCAAAGTGGAAAAAATCTCTTGAGCTTTGCACACAGAAAGACATAGAGGTGACCCATGTGATGCCTTTCTGAAAATCACCACCACCATTAAAAACCCAAAATCCTCATAGCCCAGAAAATTTTCAAGAAACTTGGCAGATTTTGGTCTTTCCATTCCCAGTGAAGATATGAGCTGGTGGAAGTGTAAGGTGAGGATGCCAGCTACCTCCTCTATATCCAAAAACTGGTCCTAAATCTCACAGGAAGAGAGGGACATGATACACAACAAGAAAGAAAATTTAGGGTAATATTCCATGGACATTTGAGCGGGTTAGAATCAGGATGGAAAATGTGCTCTAATAAAGTCCCGTAACATTATTACCATAATGACACCTGCACCTGGCTTTGTGAGGATTTACATCAGGTTATAAGGAGGCACACAGGCAAGCAGATAATTCTGGATGCACAGGAATGCAGTGTTCAGCCTTGAGGTGAATTTGCAAGGTGAGCCTGAACCCCTTCCTTCTAGAGGCCTGAAATTTCTGCCCTTCCATATTGTTCCTGTGCTTCTTATCTCTGTCTGTTATTAAACTACAGGATTTGACCTCCCTGCTCAGTCTTTTCATCTGCAGATTGCAAAAAGCCATATTCACCTTTCTTGCAGAAAAGGATTAGAGAGATTAGAGAGATCAGAGTGCTGTCTCTCACCATGGAAAAACCCCAGACAAATGCACAAAAAAGTCAAGGTTTCGATATAGGATGGCCACTACTCCATGCATTGTGGAATGAAGGAATGGTGGGCAGGAAAAGATAGACACTCCTCCTGCGACCTACGAAAGTAGCTGTCTAAACCTGGAGACTTCACATCTAGAACCACACATATGATACCCCTTTACAAGCCCTCCTGCAATTTACTCGTCACAGTGTCCACGACAGGTAAATTAACTTAATTACAACCATCACACACTTGAGAAAACTGGGACACGGCAAAGAAGCAGCTCATTGTCACCACTGGCACTACAGCCCAGACCTTTCTGATGGGTAAATCACTTGTCAGAAAACACCAGTTCAAGTTTTAGTTTCCTAACGTAGGATTCAACCCAACACCCTGACATTACCCAAGTGTCCCTGAGGTTATTCAGAGGTAAACCAGGGTTTGTTTTATTTGTTTTGAGTGAAATTACACTGCTGAAATGGTGTTGAAGAGAGAAGGGTTTTAGTTCTACAAATCTTGCACCTTGCAAGTTCAAGTAGCCTGTCTAGACAGTGTATTTTATGCTGTGCTGACATGTATATAGAGGAACAGTTGAAGCAAGAAGCCTCATATCCATGATTTTAGCAGGAACAAGAAGGATACTGTTCAGATATGTTTGTTATATCCTCAGATATGCTGGTGGTGCCAATATGAGTTTCCCAGGGCCAGGTTCTAAATGCAGCTGTGCCCAAATGAAGTGACTCCCCTGGACTCAATTAGCCCAGGTCTCCCCTTTCAGTGTCCAATTAGAGACCAAAGGATCTTGTCACAGTTGTGTTCACAGCCAGTGAGTGGCTGTGTCCAGCACAATGTCATCCATTGCCATGGTAAATGCAGTTTTTGGGGGTGTTTTGGGGAGAAAATTGGTGCTGAAATTTGGGGAGAATTTTGGGGCTGTATTACCTGCTGTTTAGGAGACAAGTAATAAATTCCCGGTTGGGGAATACACAGCAACAAGTGAAGGCACAGACAAACCAACTTAAGAGGAGCAAAACAAGATTTGAAAGTGACTTTTGCTTAATAACAGCTCCCACCCAGTAGAAAAACTGCACTGTCAGTGGTAAGGAGAGATTAGGGAAAACTTGCATCACCAGAAAGGTTATCCCAGAGAAAATTGCTGTTTAGAGAACTGCAAAGGAGAATCCAGCCCTTTTCCTGCCCTGAGCAGATCAGGTTTTGAGGATTTTGTGCAAGGCTTGAAACAATTTCCAATGCTAAACGTTAACAAGGCTTTCAGATAGTCCTGGGATGTTGGGATGTAAAGGCCAAATGAGATCCGTTTACACAAGCAAAATGGATATTTAAATAGAAAGCAGCCACCATGAAAAATGTTTTTAAAAATGCTGTTTTGGTTAATGCAACATACTGTACCTCTGCCAACAAAGGCAGTTTCTGATCAGGACATGCCGTGCTTCCCTCTGGAGATTCTGCAGGCAGGGTGGTCTTCCATGAGGGAGGGGAAGGAGCTTAGTTAACATTACGCATCCTTCATATATGCAGGCTGGTAAATGTAAGGCATTGCAGCTGTGCAGTTTGTCACCAAAAACCAAGCTGAAAGGAGTCTAAATGCAGGACACCAAAGGGAATATCACCTAGTCACTCTCAACACCTTTGATTCTCCCCCTTCAAAATAAAGCAACTTCTCCTGCATTTGTGCAGCCTTGGTCTTTAGAGAGAATGGTCAGGTGGTAAAGACAGGGGGAAAAAAGGGACAGTGCAAAAATACCCTAATAAGTGATTCATTATTTTCACATAGACTACAAAAGAACCCTGCAGTCCCTTTATGCTACATTAAGTTTATTTTGATAGGAAAAGGCTTTGGCATTGGAAGAAGCCTGCACTTTGTACCACAGAGATCTAAATCCATTCTGGAGGTGGGAGCTGCTCTAAAGACCTCAGCTTCCCACGTCTTTACAGATGCCTGTAGAAATCACCTCTGTGCAAAGGAGGGATGTAGCTGGCAAATCAAGTGCATTTCAGTGGGATAACATATTGCTTCCATTTAAGAAAGCATCCTCCACCAGTGCATGTTTAAACCCAGTGAGACCTGAGCACAGCTAAGGCTAAACATATGCTGAAGTCTTTTCATGAAACAGATACATGTGAGGAAACACTGATCAGTTGGAATGTGGGATTCATTCTCCAGTTCATCCCCTCTTTTCCTCCTAGAATTTCTAGAGTTTGAAACATAAAGAATCCACCTAAGTTAATAAGGAGATGTTTATGTAATTATATGTGTATAGCAGGTGCAAAGAACCCATTTTAATATCATAAACATGGTGGTCACCTTCCAGGCTAAACAATTTACTAAGATCACTTGTTTTTATATTGGCAGATCTTAAAAAAAATCTGCAAGTTGGATATTTTGTGTCTCCCTTTGAGAGGGGAAGGAAAGTAATCAAGCCATACTATCTGACAGGTACTAATTCCAAGAAAATAGATATTACACCAATTATCCATATCATTAATGTTGTTGTTATTACTATTAGCAGTGTTTTCCATCCTCTGCAAAGCAAGCATTTGAAACAGGGCATGAATATAAGATTATTATACCATTAGAACCATTCTCCTCTACCTCTGTGATTAAGATTAGAAAGACTTGGGAAACCTGTCAGATTTCTTAAATTCCAAAGGTTTTAGCTGTAAGAATTCAGCTCTGGCAAAAAGGAATAATTTAGGAAAATATGCCATCATTTTTTCTAATCTCAGCCAAAACTTATTCTGAAAGAATTTCCACTGAAATAGATGGGATTGTTCACAAGGCCGAGCCTTTCAGCATACATACAAGAGAAGGAATGCTGCACACAATTTTGAGGCATTTTCCTACTCCCTTATTCCCAAGTTACAATATAGTCGAGATGGCCACTTCAGCTTTCAGGCTCACAGCTTGGAGTGCTGCTCCAAAAGTGTATTCCCAGCTGAGATGGGATCACCAGTGAGTGGGACCAGCACATGGCTGAGCACGTCCAAGAGCACAGTTGGACGCACAGCCCAGGCCATGGCTACTTCCACTTGGGAGTTTGTGAGCTGTCACATTCCTGCAGAGATTGTGCCACTCTTCCCTTCCACTTCCTCGGATTTGCCATCTCTTTTGGCAGAACCTCCTTCCAGCTCAGGTTTTAGGGCATGAGTGAAGTGGTTGGGGTGGACAGGAAGGGTAACCTGGATGAGCAGAACCTCTGCCCATGCACAGAACCTGGGCAGCAGTGCTGGAAATCTCCTGTGTGGGATCCAGCTGAGGGCATCTTCAAAGCTGCTTTTCCCATATGCCAGCAGCTATGAGGAGGAGGAATACACAGCCCCATTCCAAGCTAGGATGATCCCATTTAAGGCTGAGGCATCCTTGCAATGTAGTCACAAATACACAGAGAGAGTAAGGATTTATCGTTTTACACAACAGCAGGACCATCAATAGGGTTATAAACCAAGTGCTCATAAATAACACTATGATTTTGCTCATTTAATTCAACCTAATTCAGGTCCTTCATGGCAACCTTTGAGACATGATGAAATTTTATTTTCTAGCTCCCATTCACCCAAACTCCTGGTATGTATGAGATACATACCAGGCTCTCGCTGCAATGATCTGCACAATCATACTTGGCTTTTTGCACCTTGGGCTTCAAATCTTTCAAATCTGTCAGGTCATTACTTTGCCAGGTGTATATTCTGCACACAGGACAGAAAAGCCCAAAATCTTGTCACTGCACAAGAGTAACCTGCTTTTAGACCTTTATCAGGCATATATTTATACCAGATGGCCTACTTAACACCACAAACCATGAAAATCTATCTTGATTTTTCTGTAAAACACCTAAATTGCTGGGGCTTGTACCAAGCAATCAGTCCCAAAATTCAGAAATTAAACAATTGCAAAATCTATGTTACAAAAATAACATGTGGTAATACCAGCTTTGGGAAGATTAGAGAAATGAGGCACAGCTACAACCTGCTCACCTTGGGCAGTCTCGATGAAGCACCCATGTAAACTCAAGGACACTCAAAAGGAACAGGTTCATTACAATTTCCTGGAGGAAAATTCTCAGGCTGCTACTGAAAACACCAAGATTTTGGGATACTCATCCAAAACATAAGATAGAGGATATGAAGAGATGTTACAGTGCAGAAAAGTTGTGCTTGGAAATCCTTGGTATTTTACGAGCCCCAGCCAGGTATTCCCAAAAACAGAGGAGGAGCTTGAAGGAAGAAGAAAGGCATGCTTAACAACAGGTCCTTGGTACTTAATAAACCATTAGTTTTGAGCCATATGTATCTATGTATCTCATGTACATATTCACATATTTCATGAGCCATAAATATTTACCATACAGGGATTTCCTGTCTGTTTTTTCCCCCCACTATTTCAGAAAACTAAATTTAAAAAATAAAAAGAAAAATTTCCCCTCTGAGTTGTATATTGAAAAGAACAAAAGAACTAAGAGGCCTGACTCTCCAACTTTCTGAGACTACTCTCATTACTAAATGAATGAAGTAATTTTGTGACGAAAATCATTCTTAGAAGAAAAATATCCAAATATTAATATCTCCCTACCTTTTATAGGAATGAGTTGTGTTACATTTCTGCTGCACTAACTGCTCTAAAATACCAATGTAAATTGATAAAACCAATCCAAACTGATCTGGTTTGGTTCCCCTTTTTTTTTTTCCCAGGGGGTGGAAAATTTTTTTTTGCTTTTTTCCTGACTCGTGAAAGACACCAGACAGTGATGTGGATGATGTGGTGAAAGCTCTGAAGAAAAAAATATCTACTTAAGTCAAGGAATAGGGGAAGTGGTCACTCTGCAAGGTCATTTTCCTGTGAGACTCTGTGACAGCTGGAGAAAATTAACCAAAATATCTGCATTCCAGAGAGGTATAAAAAGAAGAAAGAAAGGGACGGGAGGGGTCAAATGTCTTGTGGAAACCTGTAGGAACGGCAATGGCATTTTCTGTATGGGCTCGCTCAATCTGGTTTCCTGACAAAATTCTACAAAAATAGGAGGAGATTTTTAAAGTCTCAGAGGGTAGTCAGGCAGCCAGCTTCCTTAAAAGTCAGCAGGACATTCATTAAAGTTGAACAGATTAGCTGCATTGGATCTTTTCTCTGCTGCTGGCACAGGGACCACACAGAAATCTTATTCCCAACACTTTATTACCATTTAAAGTGTTACGGATCAGTCACACTTCCAGAGTGGAAGAGCTTGGAAGACAGCAATAATACCAAGGTATCTGATGGGTTCTTTGGTTTCCATGTTTATATTTCAAGGAAATAGCCAGTGAATGCCAAATTTGTTTCTGCACTATTTCTGAATCCCCAGCATTGCTTTTGTTTCGCAATAAAGTGAAACTAAAATTTTTTCAAACATTTAAAAAATTTATTCGTATTCTTTTAAAAAATCCCACAGGTTTTCATGTCATATTTCTCCCAGGCCAAAACCAAAATTGAACTTTAAAGCCTGGATCCTGTCAAAATTAGTGAGTTTTTGTGAAACATTTTAACTCTGCCAAAGTTGAATATTAATTGAAATCATACCTTCCTACCTTCAGAGCACTTCCATCCCTGGGTGGATCCTCTGGTCATTTCAGATTACGCTGCAAAGGAAAAGAAAGAAAACAAAGTTTCTTTGAGGTGAAGCAGCTCACTGCTGTAATTTCAAGCAATGAAATCAATTCATGCAGGAGGGATTCTGAGGTAACAAAACTCGGCCCAAGTCCCTCTGCAGACCCAGGCTCAGGCACTCCCTCAGTGGGAGCAAGACAGACAGAAGGACACAGGCAGGACTCAGGAGATGGCATCCACAAGCAGAGGCAAATTAAAGGGACTCAAAAGCAGAATTAAGATATTTTTTCAGACTCCCAGGCATTACTGTTGAGGTGAGGATTTCAAAGCAACACAGCTCTCATTTGAGTAACTAAATTTTACAGACCACTCTGTATCTGTGACCTCCCATGCCAAGATACAGAGCCAGATTTCCCTCTGAAAATTCATCTACCTCTTCAGGTTTTTTTCAGGAAGCTGAGCCTTTCCAAAAGCCCTGCACTGAAATCATACACCTTTCTAAAATTGCTGAAAGGAGGCAGAAAGACAAACAAATACTGCAGAGAACTTTGAGACATCACAACCCACACCAGATTATCTACAAGTGGAGAAGTAACTACTCTGCATCTGCAGCAAGGCTGCGTATTGTGGTGAGACTTGGACATTCCTGCTCACTGCTGGTTTCACATTCATTACATCCAGGATGTAACAGCATGACTTTTAGTTAGCAAAAGCAGAATCTGCAGAGAAAGTTGCAGAAGGATTTCACGTGGTCTCCAAAACCTAACTCAGCAACACTGTATTCTTTCCATTGCAAAACACCACCAAGCGTCTTTTCCTCATAGCTTGACCACTTTGTTTGAAGTCTCTGTCCACAGTTATCACAATGTCACTGCTCTTCATTTAACCTGATTTTCTCAGGCAGTTTATCTATTTTGTGAAGAGAAAACAGTGCCTGATTAGGGAAGACAGATTTGTTTGGTTTTGTTTTCTCAAAATTTATTTTGATTTGCCCATTCTCTCTTTTCCTTTATCCTTCAGACGATAAATAGCTCTGAAGGAAATAAGAGGGCTCCAAAAGGAGAAAAAAAGAAAAGAATGTGGAAGTTTGCATTACTAACTCCACTTAATGCTAACCTCATGTTGTGTTTGGAATCTGATATAGGTATTGTCCAGGTAGCTACAAAAATTTCCCTGACTATTTACAGAACAGATAATGGTTTAACATAAGCATTAAAAGGTCCAAAATCACACCTAAATCTGAACTTAACCAATGCAAAACTCTAAAACATTAGAGTTGAACGTTTTGAATTCACTTCTTTTTTTAAGGAAGTATTTCATTTGTGCACTTCCCGTTTAATTTTTAAATGGACCAGAAGCAGAAGTTCAAAATGTCACATTAAGCCTTGCTTTCATAAGATTGCTGCTTGAGCTTTACCTCAGTGAGATTCAGAAAACTCCAGATAAACTATTCAGCTTGTTATCTGAACCAAAATGCTGATCATTTGAGGATTACTCCACCCCCTATCTTTACCAGACACCTTTTTTTACCCATTAGTGCCTCTAAGCCATCATAAAACCTCTTCCCACACAGGGGGTTTTCTTGACCTGGTCATGGCTGTGTTTATTCCTGCCATGGAAGTGGCAAGTTTGCCAGAGCAGCTTTCCTGGGTACTCTGAATACTTATTGCTGTTGATGAGGGAGGAGAAGGGAAGTAGTTCATGAGAACCTTACTGGTACTTGTCATATTTCTCTCTCAGTACTTTTCTGTGGTTAATTTGATTAATTTTTAAAAGGTAAATATTGAAATACATTCATTGACATCCCATTATCTGTGGTTGTTTACATATAGAGGACAAATCCTCTCCTCCACTCGAAGCCAAAATAAACAGGTCTTGTACAGGCAAGTTCCAAACTGCCTGGGGGTGTTGGATTTATCACCACAGGCTGCAGAGCTCTTTGATGCCTGCTCCTGCACCCCAGGTATGCTTTTTTGCAAAGATACTGTGCTTCCCAGAGAATCTTCAGGCACAGTTAGTAGCTTTCAGCCTTGGCTGAAGCAATGTCAACTTAGCAACCTTTAATTTTTACATTCTTAATTAATAAAGAGAAGAAAGACATGGCAACGTTAAAAGAAGATATTTGGCCTATTTGCCTACTTTGACTGTGAGCCTGAAAAGCACTGTAAAAGGCTGAGTGATCTGACTTCTTAACCTAATTTTCAAATTAGCTAATGTTAATGAGAGAATTAAGTATGCAAAAGCCCTTCACACCTTTCTACTAAGGTGTGCAGTATCTTCATACCAGACAATTTTAAGTACAAAACAATACTAAATTCCTTTTTAAAAAGTCACAGAATAATTCACTAACCAGTCTCGTAATTCTTCACTGAATTCTGTGTTTGAAAATCTACCAAGTCTTTCTCAAACAAAAAGAATTTCTAGTGAATTATCTATCTATATATATATATATATATATATACCAAATAATAGTGTCCTATTCAGGAAAAACCCACCGCTTTTATGCTTCAAATTATTATATTTATAACCAAATATATCAATCTGAGAACATGGATTTGATAGAAGCATGAAGAGTAATGTTGAACTCATATTAATCTGTGAATCTGTCTGCAGCAGAGCTGAAAACCAAAATAAACATACAATTAGATGTTACCAGTACTTGTCATACAGGGTGATGTTCTGGTATTTGCTTTCAGGTAAGAAGATTCTTCATCAAAAACTTATTTCTCCTGGATTATCATTTTAAAAAGAGATAAGAAGCTTTTGAATTATTTTCTACTACTAGGAAGGTGAGTAGATTATAACTATTTTTGTTCCATGGATCAATCTCCATTGCTTTGCATAAAGGGCAGACTTAAAATGTTACCATTAACAATTTACACCCACTTGCTGGCCATAAATGACTTTCCAGGTCCAAGGCAGTGGATTGTAAAACTGCTGACTTCACTGCTGGAGCACTGCAGAAGAGAAGAAACTGGATGAGACAGAGCAAGTCTCAAATGCCTTCCATAATTAATAAACATGGCAAGACAAGTTATGAAAAACAAAGGCAGACTGGACAGATTTATGCTTAAAGTCTGGTACTTTTGAAGGACTGTCCAACTACAAAAGCCTCTTTTGATCTACATTAATTGAAAGCAGTTAAAATTCAATCACACGTTTACAGCCACAGGTTTAAAACCGACTCCTAATCTTGCATCGATCTGTAACTCACTGGTCAGACAGGAATGCCTTCCTTCTGCAGAGGATGCAAGTCTAAAGGCAGCTGTTTTCAGTTCCAGCTGGAGAGTTTCACGGGTTGGCCTCAGAATTCCCTGATCTCAATCCTGAGTACATCCACAATGAGGATCATTATCACTTGTGGAAGTGACGGGCCCTCTGCAGATGATTTGTTCCTGGGTTGGTTTCTTGAGGTAATAAGAGGACAGGATTCAGCTGGGTGTGACACACTGCTTCCTGAGCTGGGCTGAGATAGAGAGAGCAGCATCTCCCTTCTTTTTTTGGGAGGCGAGAGATGGAGCTCACAGTTTGCAGTGGCACTGGTCAGCAGAGTGAAACCACCATGAGCATGCCTGTAGGAGGATGCAGCCAGCCTCGCCTTTGACCAGGTAAAGGAAGGAATAAGGAATCAAGAAACCACATTTATTCCCAAGGTTGCTCTTATGTTAAAACCTGCAGGGCAAACCTGAAATGCCACCAGACAACAGGACTCCATCTCACATGACAGGGACAGATCAGAGAGCTGCTTGCCCAGATCCAGCAATCTGCACCAACACTGACTGCAGGAGCAACACTCAAGCCCAGCTCTGAATCTTCTCACAAGCCAAGCCACTTTTGTATGTTATATTCAAGATTCATGAACCCCTACCCTTTCAGATCCCCCCAAAAAACACTGAGAGGTAAACAAATTCTGCTTGAATATTTCATTATGTTATGTAAGAGGAGAGCTCTGCTAAAAAGCTGCACTATTGTACTGTCTTGACTAATAGTTTGTGTGACATGCATAAGGAAGACCAGATATTTGCAAATTTAAGAGTTTTTTTTTTTGCCCAAGGACAGCTTGTAAAACCCATTAACATGAATTGTGTCTGAGCTGATGAAGAAAAAAGAAAACACTGAATCCAGACCTTCAATATTTTATTGGTGTTTCTGAACTTTTATTAGCTGTACTTTCTTCCATAAAATCAATTTAATAAGGGGAGCAGTGTTTTGGTAATGTATCAAAAGCAGTTCTTCTCTTCAAAGGGCATCTTTTTCACTCAATCTCTCCTCTAAAGACAGTGACATTAGTTTTGTAAATTAATAAACAGGCCAGCATCTGAGGACTGCATGAAGCCTCCATCACCCCTTATTGTGCTTTCTCTTCTGACCCCACTTTCCAGTGCAGGGCCCTCATCTCGACAACAATACCCTGAAAGCCTGTGTGGCACTCTGGGATCACACTTGAAAAGGCCTTTGGCTGAGGCTGGCTTTCAAGGAGGGGGGACAATTGGCAAGAGGCCTGTGGCTATTCATGCAGAACAGGCAGTGAAAAATGCCTGAAGTCAGATTCAGGGGTGGGCAATGCCCAAAAAAGAAAGCCCACATAACATGAATGGCTGCTGCTAGGAGACTAAAACCAAAGGCATGCCACTAGCAGGCCTCCATGTGCCGACATCAATGGGTTCATCCTATCCCTATTAGGGGCCTAAAATGATGGAGAAACATGAGAAGTAACTATAAGCAGGAAAGGAAAATAATACCAAAGTACACAACGGTCAATGCTTATATTGTTATACTAAACACTCAGGAGAAGGAAATAATATTTTCGATGTCCAGCACCTTTTCTGCTGGCAGGGGTTGCATGGGTTGCAAAATCTGATAAGCAAAGTAGCCATGGCACATTTTCTTAGAGGAAGAAAGCCATGCACTTTGGTAATTAGTTCTTACTCATGCCCATAATTAAGCATGATTATAAAAACATATTGGAAAAGCCAGGCCTGAGTTAGAATGGCTCCAGACCTGGTGCTGGAGCAGCTCCAGTCCCCTGGCTGTGCACACACAAGTCCAGTTTGGTTCCAAACCCAGCAGTGCTCGTCAGAGGAGAACAGGAGGTCTACACGTTTATTAAAGGAAATTAATGCACCACAAAAGCATTTTAGCAGCATACAAATGACCCAAACCTCAACTGTGCTCAGGGTTAGGAAGGTTCAGAGGTGCTGTCTGCAGTGCCAAAGGCCTCCAGTCCAAAAAAAGCCCATTGTGAAGAATTTACTTTGCTTTAATTCACCAGGTAACTCTGTTTTTTCCTCTTATAAAATATAGCTAACCCCTCATATTTACATCCTTACATTTCACACTGGGGAGCACAGACTGATGATCTCTTTTGAAAGAAAGGAGGCTGTGCACACCTTCCTTAATTTCAGCAGCATTCTGAAAATGACACAACAGTTTCTGTAGGAACAACACATCCTCTCTAAAATCCTTTCCACTTCACTACAGATGTTGGCTCTTGGCTAGCAAAAACCTTGAAAAAATGAATTACAATGTCTAGTCATGTTTGGACCAATTTCTAGGCATGATCTCAGCTCTTAAAAATGATCATATTATTTAGTTTATGAGTAATAATGTCTGACTAAAAAAGGTAGAAAATACAATGTGATACTACAATCAAGTGATTTCTTTCAAGGGATGATGTTTATTATTTGCTGTGGAAGAAACCTCCCTATCTTGCTTTTTCAATTATCTATTTCTGCAATCTGAACTTCCAACCCTTTCTAAGTTTGTTAACAACCTTTTTTCTTCCTGCACTGGGTGGTACAGCTGCTGGAAGGACTGCAAGACCCTCATTATTGCTGTACTCTGCCCTACACGAGGGGTAGGAAGGAATAGCAGCTCCCAGCCAAAAGAGGGGAGAGCACTGGGAGTCAGCCTGGGATTTCCCTCATTTGGTTGCTGGTTTGAGTATGTAACTGGGTGGGCAAGTGGTGAATCTGATGCTCCTCTGGAGGCAATGAAGTAATCTGCTGTCCTGCAGTGGGAGTCAGAAAGGGGCTGTGCACGCTGCAGCAGCAGAGCTGCCGTGATCTACTGAGACATGAACTCAGTGCTGTTTGTCTGTCCATTTGGATTAAAAATTTCTACATCCATGATGGAGTCAATCTTAGCCCCAGGTGTGATCTCTTGTGTGTGTTTCTCTTGTATCTAAAATTGCTCCTGTAAATGACTACTTTTACTCATGTAAATTTCTACTTCCAGCAGAAAATCTGTGCCCGTTTTGTATCTTCTCGTGTATTGATGAGCAACAGTGTCTGACTGCTTTAATGTTTGAAAAAGCCTCAAGAACACCNACACTGCTACTCTGCTAGAGGAACTCTGTCTCTTGGGTGGTTGTGATTCCTGTGGCCTCTCAATGTTGAGTATTTGGGGCTTGTACTCAATCTACTCAGGGAAGCAAGTAGAGGTGTTTATGATATGTGGCAAGCCCAATCCTGTAATCCAAGAAATTGAAAATTCTGTCAGTTTTCCCATACTTTGAGGCCACTGCTTCT
>VXBC01007838.1:187935-266000 GCA_013399945.1 Ploceus nigricollis | reverse complement strand
TTTAAATGTTTGTAAAGCACAGAATTTTATTTGAGAGATCTGAGTTTACTTTTGAATGTGAAAAATCACGTGAAATAAAAGAAGAGTCAAGACCTGTAAGATCCAGTCTTGCCTCCTTAAGTGAACAGTTTATCTACATTTCTAGGGCTGGAAATTTAAAAGTCCTGTTCATATCTCATGATGGGCACTTACAGGGGTTTTCTGTGAATTTAATGTAGACATAAATATATATTTATATATATTTATATATCTATATCTATATATCTACATATCTCTATATATATATATATATCTCCTCATCAATCCTATGGCAGGACAAACTAACTCTCTAGATACGTCTTTCTCTCTCCAGGAATTAAAGTTATATTAGGTATCATAGGTAAGTTCCTAACATTCTCTAGACAAAAAAGTTAGACTGAATCTCTTCCACTCCAAACAACAGGGATTTTACTATCTAGGATTTCAGTTTAACTTGCATAGCCCTTTGAATATCCTTACCAGTTGCAAAGGGCATTTTCACAGTTTCCCTTATCTAGTTATATTGGCACACACAAAGTAATATATTCAGCACACATCAGATTTGACAAGAAAAAAATACTTGAATGTTTCAGGTTTTTCAGGATTCTTCAATGGATTTTGGATATAATTTGTGTCAATCGAAGGAGGACCTTCCTAGTTTTGGGAGCTGAGAAAACAACCTTCCAAAGCCTGAAGCAATATATCTTTTTAAAATTTGAGATCTGAAAGGAGAAGGGTGGGTGGTCTGAGCCCTTCAGAAGGTCTCTGATCCTCTGACCCATTAGACCATTAGTTCACCTAACCCAACCAATAGCTATTTGAGTCTAAGGGTATAAAGAAAGGTGGCAATAAAAATAAATTACTAAACAAAAGGAATAAAAATAAGCAGTTCAAGGGGTTTTGTTTCTCCTGTGAAATCTGAAAAGTTTATAGGTTGTTCCATTCTGTCTATTCAGTCAAGATGCCTACTTGATCTTGCCAAGAAAAAGATTAAACTACCATGGGTGCCCAACTACGGAAACAGGGTACGTTGCTGACATTAAGTCTGTGCTGTGTGTGCTGCTCCTCAGTTTGATGTTTAGCCACTGCTTCCTGCTCACACCAAGGGGTTTTGCATACAGAAGCAGCAAATCCTACTTAATAATCACTGAACTGCAAACACCAAGACTGTTGGAACAGAGCAGAAGTCACGCATGGATGCCCTGGCTGGACTACAGGAGCTGCCCATATACACACCTCCCAGCTCCAGCCCCTCACAGAACAAATTGTAGCTCTCAGACTTTTGGCTAAGGGGCTCTAAAATGTCAGGATCTCATGTAACTTGTTGCTTCCTTGTGATTTAAAACATTGAAGAAAAGCCATACATCGCACTGGGTCTTACTTATCATCAGGTTTAGCCCCCTGTGATGTTTTTTCTTCCTTCACTTTTATTTCAAAGAGCACTCTCCAAACATCTGATAACAGCAAGCAGAGCCAGACAGCATGTAGAAAATGAGAATATCCTCCTAATACAAAAACCATTAGCCAGCACTTGCTCTCTATTTGAAAACTAGAAATCAGATGATTTTTCAGTGAAATAGCAAACATTCACAGTGGAGTCTTTCCTGGGGTTTTGAGGCTGGGGAAAGACTCCCAAGTCTGATTATAAATAAAGCATAGCTGCTAAGGAAAAAATATAATGGCTGAGGCATTGGACTGGAGATTCTGCCCATGTTTTCAGATGTTCTTCATGCTTTTTGGCTCTCTTAATCTCTCTGCTAAACCCTCTGCTAAACCACGGTTCCTCTGTGCAGAATGGATATCATAATTGTCTTTGCTTGCCCTCTAAGCACCCAGTGAGGGAATATGTCTTAATATGCGTTTGTAAAGCACTTTGCACAAGAAACTATTAAAAAACACAGCCTGAGTTTTGCACATTCTCACCAACACTGATTTCCCCCACTTTCAATTCCTCATTTTTAGTTGTTTGTGGCATTTTCCCAGTTGCTAGATAAGAGGCTGATTTCCAGGATCATTGGTGTGAGTAGCTGAATTAATGCCAATGCTGCCCTTGAACAGGGAGCCTTCTGCAGTGTCTCCACAGAGATGGCACAACAGACAGAGCACTGTGTGTGCCACCAGCTCAGCCACGGAAAAGATGCAGTAGGAACACCCAAAGATGGTGTTGGCTCTGGTGGTGTCAGCAATGGGCTGCATTTCACCTACTGTGGCACCAAGAACATTTCCAAATTGCCTTCATCTTTAATTTATAGCCACAGCCACACAGTGGCTTTATTTAGAAGATGGAGACCTGAAATATGAACCTCCAGCTGTTCTCTGCTCCCCTTTGGATCCAGCATGGATCCAAGCACCACAGCATATTTCCCTGAGTGTAGCCATAGAACTCACCACATTTCCTAGGTTGTCTGGTCATTTCTTGGAGAATCTCATTGCTGTAATTCTTTTTTACAGCTGGGTACAGGCCTGGAAAAAAGCCCGGAGCTTCACGCCAAGATAAAATATTACAAAAAATAAACTAAGTGTTGTCTGCCCACTGAATCTATTCCAGTGGTCCTTTACTTAATAAAATGTGCTTAATTGGTGTCAGTGGGTGTTACCTTAGCAATGAAGGCAGGGCTGGGCTTACATAGTCAATAATTGCTTAAAACCTCGTTCTTGATGAATAATAGTCAGTGCTCTGAGGACTGAGATTCCAAAGGTGTGGAAAAAATTTTATCACCTGAGTAAGAGATTGCGATGAAAGTGTGAACAAAACTGGATTTTAGGACGTACTTGAGAAGATTTGATACACAGCCATATAGAAACATTCTGGATCCAGTGGAAGCACACTTTGATAGGGGTAAAATCAAACTTGAGATGCAGTATTGCTAATTATTGCTAAGCACCAGTACCACCATTTCCCAAAGCAGACATTCTTAACAGTTCTCTTATCCAGTGATTCCTTCAGTGAAGTCTGAAGGTAACCAAGCACATCTAAGCATTTAACTGAAGCAACAAAGTCAACTGCACTGTCCACAAGCTTGAAAAAAATATTCTGAAGTAACATTCTGAACCCTGAGTCTAGGACAGGAGAAGTAGTGGATCCTAAGCCTGAAGATGAGGTCAGTCCTTCTCCTTTTCCTCTCCAGACACAGCAGGGGGTTCCCTGCCCATCCTTTCCCTGGATAAGTGGCAGTCCCTACACTGACAAGGAGAGGCACAATCCATCCAATCTCTTCCCAGTTAGATTTCATGGCAAACTGGTGGAAAAATATATAGGGGCTTCCATAACAACAGAAATAGTGAAAAATAAAATCTTCTCACAACTTGTCTCGTTTGCAGTTGTTCATTTTTCCCTGCTTCCCTCGTGTAATTTCGAGGGCTGATAAAACTCTGCTTCTGTACCTACAGTAAGTGGCTGTGATACTGCAGCCATGGCAGGTTTTTATTTGCTGAGCTGACATCTGAAGTTAGGAGGAATTCACATTCCCTTTCTCTAAAGAGGAAGCTCTCATTCACCTACTTTTAAAAGACTTTTATTACGTCTTACAATAAATCTACTGAATACCTACACTGGGTTTATCTGCTTCTTGTAACATGAAAAACTTACCTAATACATTCAAAATCTAAAATCAGACATTTTTTTATCATCTGTATGGAACACAGTTCCCTTATTTTTCCAGACTCAAGCCATCTAAAGCTGATCATGAAACCTTGTTGGAGATCAGTCCAGTGAAGGTTGCAGATTTCAACTGCTATTTTTAATTTTAGTATTTTAATATATTAAAATATTCCAAAGAATAGATAACCTATGTATTATAACCCCTTTCATTTATGACCTTTTTTTTTTATTTTTATCCCTGAAGATTGAATACATCAGATGCCAAAATCAACTAAATCCAAATGTTAAAGTCACAACACAATAGTTTGCCTTCCCAGCATTGCTATCTTCTTCAAATAAAACTGATCACACCTATCTTCCTGTGATTATAGAACAAAAAATAGTGTGTTGAGGCAGGCTTTGATTAATCCATCCCCTGGTCATTAGGAAAGACTGACTGTTTCTAAACATCCACAGAGATGGTACATTCTCTGTACCTGGAGGCTTGCTTGTCTTCAGCCTCAGTGATTACAAAAGTATTGCCCATGGTTAACTCTGAAGCCTCTGTCAATAACTCTGACTACATCATAATTCACTTTATTCAACCTGACCCTCTCCTTGGTTTAAGTTGTTCTCTGGGGTATTTCTAGTTCTGCTGTTGCTGGGTAAATAGCTGCAGTGAGGGGAAAAAATGGGGTTTACATATTTAATTTCATGCTTTGCTTCAAATTTGTGTACATATTCCATTCATGATGGGGTAGGAGGAATAGCTCAAGTGCTCAAGTGCTCAGCACCAGTTCAACAGTGACCACTGCAAGAGATGAAATGTGCAGGCAGAGACTGATGTTCTCCACATCACAGGAGATGGAGAACATTCCTTTTCGACATGGAATTTGAATTCAATATGGTTTTTGAGATATTCATTGCTCTGTCATGGAAGACCAAAATGAGGGAGGTGGGAGGCTGAAGGGTGGTTCTGGTACTTTGCCCCACAGGTGTCTGCAGCCAAATTAGTACCCAACCTTTCCTTTTTAAAATGGTGTTGTGTTTAGTTTTTGTAAAAAGCAGATAACACACTAGAAATTATTGCTTTATGTGAACCCATACCTTGGGAAAATCACATAAGGTTATAACTAATAAACCAACAAAATGCTTGAAATTATTGTAGCAGAGTTCTGTGTGCTCCAAGAGATCAGTTCGTACTGGGTGAAAAGTAAACAGCAGCTATTTTTTTTAGGGGGAGTAAGAAATTGTCTTTAACTACCCAAAGGTGTTCCAGACAGCACTCTCAAAGGACACCTGTGTGTCAAACGCTCATCTCCATATGTGGAAATGTGCTTGTTGGAGAACACACCAGCCAAGATGCAGAAAAACAGATTTAGGGAAAAAAATCCAACTAAACAAAAAACCCTGGAAAATAAGAGAAGCATTTGCATTTCTAGTTAACATCATTCTCAAAGAGTAAGCATTTGTCCTAGGTTGCAAGGGAAGATATATTCTATTTGCCACCTGTTAGAGGTGTGGCAGTTGTCTTGTGTTAATTGGGCAGTTTTCTTTATCTCTTCTACAAACCAATCTTCCCCCCAGGGAGACATCTGCTGTTAATGGGCTATTGAATGTCACTGCATGGCTGATGAAAGTTACAGCATCCCATTCGGAGATGCTCCGCCCAGAGTGAGGAGCCAAGCATTCCTACCTGGATATAATCTGAGATTTTGGGAACCAGACTCAGCCTTTCCACTGGTTCCCAAGAGGAACAGCTGTTTTTTTTCCACTGGACCTTTAGAGGAAGACTCCACCCTTCTACAGGATCACTGCTCCAATAGAACCACATCTGCCACTCCAGGAGGATGCAGCCATTCCAATTTGGACTGCTACCAACCCCCTGACCAACAGGGTGTCAGGTTCTATTCTGACTCTGTCAGTGGGTTTTCTTTTGTATTATTGCATGTAGTTTGTTTGGGTTTTTTATCCCCCTTTTCCTAATAAATTGTATTTCTGACTTGGAGTCTCTCACTGGTTTTGCTTTCAAACCAGAACAGCATTACAGGACATGGTTATTTTTTTTCCCCTTTCTATTTTAATTAAAAATAGCACAAGCTGAGCATGTCCGTGTTTGGCTGTTTGGGAACTTGGTGGCTTTCCCTCTCTGGCCCCACATAAATTTGATTTGCCTGTAGCAGATCTGGGACAAATTTTGCTCTGATGTAATACTTCATGCCAGGCAACTCAGTTTATGTCAGATCCTTCCTTACTGCAAACTGGGAGACTCTAGAATCAAGGCACTGGGCAAGGCAGGTGGATGAGGGCCAAGGTAGCCCAGGACAGCTCTGAGGCCAAGCATGGGACAGACAGACACCCTGGGCAGTGGCAGGCTGTGCACAGCCACATTCCCAGGCTCTGGAAAGCAAAACAAACACAGCCCAAATGCTGTGGAACAAACCTGGGCCCGTTAAGTCCAGGCTGAATGAAACAGAGCTCAGTGCAAACACAGTCCAAAGGCAGTGGAAAGCAAACTTAGGCAAATAAACTTCAGGCTCTGTGAAACAGAGCACAGATAGACACACTCCAAGCACAAGTAGGAAAGCAAACAGAGACAAATATAGTCTAAACTTAATGAAGCAGATACATGAAACAGTAGCCGTCTCACTCTCCAAGCAAAATCTAAGTAACTTAGTCCAAAATCACTAAGCTGGAGCATTTGTGGCTCTCTTACAGGCAAGCTAGAGTGTTAACCTTCCCTTCCCATATCCTTCATGCCTTCCACTCACATTCAGTGTGGGAGGCTTATTCTCCATCCCTCAATGGCCCACAGTAACTTCTGTGGATCAAAAGCTTTCCAATTTTTGCATGCCTTCAGCAAAATGTGAAGACTTGCAGCATTTCAAGGCAACATTCAAATGGAGCAAGGACACCTCACTCAAAAAAAAATTATATATATATATATATGTACAGATTCTTTTGGATATTTATAATGCAGCTTCTGAGGGAATGAAATAGAGGAAACAGAGATTAGATAGCAATTAAAACATATATTTTAAAAAATGAAAACCAGAGAAAAAGGGAAGCTAAGAGCACCAGAGACATTTCTTTACCTGAGAGAAATGTGACTAACATGAAAAAAAAAAAAATTCTGAAGTATTTCAGAAACTGAGAAAGCTTCCAGTGGTTAATTTTTTTTTAAGAAGATAACATGGTTAGTGATGGAGAGGAGGTAAACACTTAGTAAATACTGGAATTAAAAAGGCTAAAGCACTTTTCTCACTTGAGGATGGCAAAGTATTTCCCAGCCTGATAGTAACTGTAAAGGAGGGTGAAAAACATCAATTACTGATAAGTACTTGAAACCTGGCAGGCCGTAGATTTTGTCCCAAACAGTCCAAAAGACCTGTCTGAAGAAAATCTCTGGCACATTTTTGATGTCTCTTGGAAGACCAGGAAGATTCCCATGGAATACAAGAGCACTATGTTTAAAAAGGGCAGGCAGGATGACACAGGCAGCACCAGGTCAGTGAGGCTGACCTCGGTCTTGGGTGAAAGAATGATTCACTTGCTGCAGGAGTCAACTAAGAGGGAAATAAAGAGAGGAAAGAGAATTCTTGTCATTCAGGGTGTTTAACAGAAAACAGGTTGTGTCAGACAAACCTGATTTCATTCTCAGTGTAGATTGCTATAACTCTGCAGATGTGATGTACAGTACAACACTGTGGTTAAAAATAGTGCCACATGATGACAATAAAGTACATGTTAAAAGCATTAAGAATGAGATGAGTGCTTTTTTTAAAATCCATCAGTGGGGCATCACAATTGGCTTGATGGCATTTTAGAGGATTCCCCTAAATCAAAGCTTTTCGGTGTTTTTATCAATGGTTTTAAATAATTTTAATGCATGTTAAAATGAAAACAAACAAAATGCAGCCACCTTATATCACCAATAAAGGCTAATAGAATAAAATGAAGGTCATTTGCACTGAAAAACTCCAGGGCAAGGGTTAATTGTGTTCTTTTGATCCATTAAAATATTACATCTGTATGATTCTATAGTAGGCTGAGGTGCAAACCAGTGACCTGTAATAAGGAAAGCAGGGAAGAAAAAGAGAATAAATGGCTGGGACATGAACCCCACTCATGTTCCTCTCTGGGCCAGCCCTCCCAGGAATCAGAGCCACTGGTGGAACCCCTAGAGAGGTCTAACATCCTGCCTTAAGGCTCAGTAGCCCTTGCACGGTGGATACAAGTACTGTGCCACTAAAAACACCCATTGTTTTACATGCAGCTCAATTACCAGCTTCATCTACCAGCTTCATCTGCTTTCAGGAGTCTTCTCCCATGCTCACTTTGCCGGTTTCCATTGGATTCAGAATGCTTTAGTTGCTCTGAAGTAGCAGAGTAAACGCAATCTATCCTAAGGGATCTATTCTGCCTTTCACCTACTAGAGCAAAAGAAATGCAAAGCCAAAGCAACTAAAAACCATCAATGTTCCCAAATAATGATGATGATGATAACAATAACAACAAAACCAACAACATTTTAGTGCTTTCTATTATTTTCTAAGTTAGCTAGATAGCATTTTCCTTATTCCAGGAGGTGTTTGAGCAGAAACTTTGAAGGAAATTTATTTTCTACTTCAACTTTTATTACCTACAGTCTCTTTTTTGAGTGCAGTTCCTGGCCACCCCTTCTTTTTTTCTTTGCAAGTGCTCTGTTCAAATTTTGCATTCAAGTTTGTGGCAAAGTAAAAAAAAAAAAAAAAAGTTTTGTTCATTTAAAGTTATTATGCAAGTCCTATGTTACTTGATAATGTGTGATAAGCCAGGTCCTCAGCTGATAGAAATGAGGACAGCTTCACTCTTGAGCTGTGTCACTTATATGTATTGAAGGATGGACCCATCAATGAAAATTAAAAGGCAGTGCTGCTTGTTTTATATTAATAATCAACTAGCTTTGGTTTTCTCTTAAAATAATCATTAGCTAACACACAATTTTGTTTCCTTTAAATGAGAAAATACAATAAAAAAAGATATCTGGTAGATGGTAGCAGAGCTACTAACACAGATACAAAACTCAAGGTTTGTTGACTGAGTATCTTTACATTCACTGATTAATCTTCCCTTTTCATCTCCCTGCATAAATACAGGATGGCTGAATGATCTAGATATTGGGAAATACATTTCATAATCTCTCATAAAAACTGTGGAAAACATATTTCCTTTTGTATAATCCAAATTCCTGGATTTTATTGAAAAGAGAGAAAAAGAATTGCTAACTTCCTCCTTATGGAAAAAGGCATCTTAGACATTAATCTTCAAGTTAGGGAAAAATCCATGCAATGGATGCACCTGTGAATTTTCCAGGTGTGTTCCTGCCTATGCAGTCAATTGTCACATACAAACAATAATCAACTCAGGCACATATTGCTCCCAGCCTTGTATTCTCAAAAAACAACAATGAAGGAAAAAATTTCACAGCTTCTCCATGCTCACTTGTCTCACACCTTTTGTGTTTGATCTTCGCTTCATAATTATGAGCTATAATGATAAATAATCCTTTTATGGACACGTTGGAGTTTCATTAGAAAGGGGGGAATAACTGGGAGAATTACCTCTTACGTGTTACAAACAGACCTCAGGGCTCAAACTTATTAAGCACAAATGCAGAATTTCACAAAAGCAAGTAAAAGATGAGCTCTTTCATGGCCTTTCTTGCCATGGGGGCCACCTGCCAAGTTTTGTATGTCAAAACCCTAGAGCTTTCTATTGAGACTATTTCATGAGGCCAAAATGTGGAGACAGAGTCTCCTGTCCAGGATTAGGACACTGCCTAAGAGAAAAGTGGCCTGTAATTCAGGGAATTCCCATCCAACAACTATTCATTATGAGCTGTGGGAACAGTCACCAGGGCAAGAGTGCAGGAGCAGGAGCCCGTGTTGGCGTTGACCGCCGACAGTGCAGGACTCACTTTCACCATTGGTATGCCTTCTCTTGGCTTATCTAGTCCAGAAAATTCATCAGGCTTTTCTGCAAAGCAGAATGGCTTCAACAGAAGGGATAAAAACTGCTCCACGTGTGGTTTAGTGGTTAGGGGATCCTCAAGGCGCTTCAGCCATATGGGCCTGAAATCCAGCGAAGAGAGCAGGGAATGGCCTGTTCATATTCTGGGGCTGTGAACACGGCGTGAAAGGGTTTGGCAGTACTTTCTTGGCTATACTTTAAAAGAAAGGAATGATCTCCATGGCAGTTTCCAAGAAAATGACATAAGTACCTTATTCCCGGAAAGGTTTTAGGGAAATACCTCGCCGCAGCTCCCAGTCAAGCACTTAAACGCAGGAGAAGGAGCTGCAGAGTTGAAGTCATTTCCTGCTGACCAGCAAAGGAGTCTCTCTGCTCAGGGATCTCACCACCATGAGGCCCAGGCTGAGGCAGCTCACTTTCCTCACTCGTTTCACAAGGAGCAGGGATGCCTAATTCAAAGTCCTGGATTACAGACTCAAAATTAGATGCATAAAATCTGCCTAAAAATAGAATCAAATAAACCAGCTCCAAAATCTGAAAGACCTGGCTCTGAGGAGGAAGACACCCAGATACAAACAAGGGACTATATTCAGGAAATGCACCAGCAAAAGTGTAACTGAGTGCACAATTTGAGATGAGCAAAGGGTGCTGGATTTTGGAGAGCTCAGAAATGCAAAGAACACAGGCAGAAGCATCAGAGCAAGTCTACGTTCCATTCCCATGGGGCATATTATCACCATCTGGGAGATGATTGATATTTATTTGTCTAGTTTATGCACACACACAGAAACTGCATTTTAGATGGAGTCTCTCAAGTTAAATAGCAAAACGAACAATAAGACAACCTGCTGACAACTCCAGTTCAGACTAAAAGAATCAGTCAGGAATCTCACAGCTTAGGGGTAACTCAAAACAGTTTTTCCCCCACACATTTTCACTTCAGTGATAAAATGGTGTGTTTCTCTGTTTATAAACTACTTAACTTGGTAGGGATGTGGTGCACTTTCATTCTGAAGACTCTGAGTGCATCAGGCAAAGAGAAAGGCTCCATACATTATCCAGAAAAAGGAAGGGTCAGACTGAGCCCCTGCTTTGACCTTCATGTTTTTGGTCCCACTTAAACCAAATGAGTTTGTCCCACAAAATTTTGCAGCAGCTGTGAGGTTCTGTAGTTAGTTTATATAAGCTTTGCTGAGTTTATGCTTGGAGAGTGCTGAGTGGTTAGGGGGATACTGCATACTAAACCTTTGCCTCTTTAGGGAAAAAATGTATTAAGCTGTCATTTTTGTGTGCATAAATAGGAAATGTTGAATCAACTTCTGGCTTTCTAGACATCTAATTTGTTTTTCAGCTGTCCATTTTTTTTCCCGTTTTTTTTTCCTTTTTTATTTTTGAGGTTCAAGAATTTTCTTGAGAACTTTGGACATTTGTAGGAAGCCACTGAAATGTCATTCTGCCCATTTACTTGGGAGCAAATACAGATGGCACCCACATGCAAAGAAACTGGGAGACACAAAGTTTTGTGGGAACCTACTCTTCTGCTTGTCAGAAGCATGTAAAATGTTACTCATCAGAACTTGAACTGGAATTATTATATAAAATTATGTCTCTTGCCTGTTAACTTCTGCTTCCAAAAGTCACAAAACAAGAAACTACATCATCATGTTTTCTAATGCCTTGTTCATGTTTTTTTCCACAGCTGCCTTTAGACCTGTCTCGACCCTGAATTCCAGATGCTGACCAGGAGAGACATGTTAGAAAATACCTGTACTTCTCTGAGAAATCCTAGTCCATCTCCATTAGTAAATACCACTTTTAGACAACAGATTACCCTCCAGCAGCTCCAGCATCCAACAGAGATGGTGAGATGAGTTCTCTGCTGCCGACCACACTGAGGAGCCTTTTAAAGTACCACAAACATCTACTGAAATCCCACAATCAAAACCAGACACAGAGCTCTGTGCATCTCCCTGGTGTGCTGCAAATGACTAAGCAGGGCACGAGGCAATGCAGAGCTGTCTCGGTGGGCAAAATATTCCATTTTATGCTGGTGTAACTGCAGCTTTTTCCAGCTGAGTTGCACTTGAATAAAGCCAGGCTAATGCAGTGGTGAGGCAGATCTGATACTTCTACTATGATTTGTTTCTATGATTACAGCCTAAAAGATCTGCTTCAAGTAGAAAAGATGTTTTGATTATGTATGTCAGCACAGGAAACCACCATTTTTTTCACATGGGTGGCAATTATTTAATTTTTGGAGGTTGCTGCAATGCACCTATCCAAATGAATATATAGCATTGAAATATCAGCAGTGACTCATGGACCACTAACAACTACAGAATCCCAGATGAAAAGTTGGAAACATGTATTTTTACAGATCCTTTTTGTGGTTGGTATCTTTAATAATGCCAAATGATTTACCAGTGTCTCTTAAGAGTAAAAGAGTAAAGACTCCCATCTGTTAGAGGGTTGATCCAGCGTGTTCTCAACTTTTTTGATTCCGTTTATTATCATCTGGGAGTAGTTCTGCACCTAGTTGTTCTTCTTTTCCTTTTTTTTTTCTTGTTTGGGAAGATAGCACAAAAAAAAAAAGTCTTAACTGGAATGGGGCCTAAGTGTTTGTTGATTTTTTTTTCATGTAGGAATGGTTCTTTCAAGAATGGTTAGGTCCTGAGCAAAGCAAAGGCTTCAGACACTTTCTTCTTTTCCTAACTTAATTTTTTTCCCCTAAAATTTTAACATCTTGGGGAAACTGGGAAAATTGGAAACCTGTATGTAGAAGATTTAAACTAAATCAGAATCTAGCCTTTCTTGCCCAACCATTCACCTTCCATTTTTGTTTTCACAAGGCCATACAATTTTGATTTTCTAAATGTACAAAACAAACAACTTTGTCAAATTCCACCAGGTAGCATGATTGATCCCCAGGAGGGCTTCATTTTAGCCTTGGAAAATGGGAATCCACTTTCTCCACCACCAGCAACCTCTGCCAGGTAGGATTTTGGCCTGGACATGCTTCCCACCACCATCAGTAGGTTGTTTTTTCCTGAGATAAACTGCCCCAGCAGTTTAACCCAACATCACCAACATTTGCAAAGTCGGGATTATTTTCACAGGATCAGATCTGGGATAGAAAGTAGGTAAAGGAGAATGAAGAGATGAAAGAGTTGGGTAGGGAAGGCAAATGTGAGGACATGAAAGAATTTTATGTGGTTGATAGAGGGCTCCCAGCAGTGAGAAGAAATGGGAGATGAGTCTGGTCAACAGATTTTTACATCAAAAAAAAAAGTAATTTACATAGACTAAGTTTATTGAATTCCTCAATTATAGTTTGGAACAACACCTGTGAGGAATTTCTGAATAAACATGTAAGTGTTTCTTAAAAAACATCAACCTGTTCATTCCTCTATTCTTTATCTCTGAATTCTCATCAGCCACATCCTTTCTTCACATTTGCCATTTCAAAGTTACAATGGGTTCAGACTAATGTCCTGCCCTGTTAGAGTGCTAAATATCCAACTGCAGAGAGCAAAGCCTTCCCTGCCTGAGCCTGAGAGCCAAGGCAGGTACATGGATGTCTCAGCCACAGCTCTGGTTCACAGCCAGCCAGCTGTTTCAACTGACAGAGAATCGAGCTATCATTTCCCAAACCACAAACATACTACATCTTATTCAGAGCGAAATAAGAGACGTGTTTCCTTTTGACAGTTTGGGCAACAGGTGGGGAAAATTACAGTGTCACACTAAGCATTTTCCTTTGGGCTGCTACACAGTGTCTGTGCTCTTGCAGCTTTTGTGAACACTGTCAACATAGAATTTCTCTTACTAACCATGAAGAACACAAGCTTTACATGCAAAAACAGAAGGCTTAACTCTTGTTGTGTGGAGCAATTGCACATGCTATCTTAGTACCAATTCCAGATTTTACCCATTTTCCAGTTCCTGGGGCACTTTGGAGATGAAAGACTGAAAAACACTGCAGAGTTTAGATGATGGGGAATATCACAGCCTGGCCTTAAAGCAGGTAGGCAGCAAACTGCATCCTGCTGACAGAAGAATATCCATGTGCAACTGGCATGAATGTCTGTCTTGTTCCAAAGTTTACTTCCTTTCTGTAAAAAAAAAAAAATTAATATATTTATCTCAAAAATCTGCAGCTTGAAGAAAACACCAGAAACCACAAAACTTCCTTGATATGGGCCAGGCAATACAGGGTGAGAATCTAGCCAACAAAATTATTCACTTAATCAAGTACTTGCTCATTATTAAAATGATGCTGTCTCACTGCTACTGCTCCAGTTCCTTCTGTTCTCATCAAAATCTCACAACATATTTCCAGAAGAAAATGTAAAGCATGAAAGTACAGTGTAAAACATCACTGCTGCACCCAAAACAACCCTTAATTTCAAGATTCGAATCTTTCTTCCTATGGCACGGATTTTGCTCATCTTCCCAGTGCTCAGTGCCCTTTTTCCCTGTCTGCTCCAAGTCTCAATCCTCACCCTTAATTGCTTGGTGCTAAAAAGCCCACTCAGTGCCCTGCAGAAGGTGTGTTTGGTAGGCTGCCAGGTCAGGTCTTTACACTGCAGAGACCTTGGCGTTGGGGCCATATCTCCGTTTATGTTTATGAATAATCCAACACATGTACAGCACTCCGGGTCTGATCCCGTATATCATAACATCACTGATGTGGGACCAGATGCTGTATGAACAAATGGGAATCTGTTGCATTCATGTAGTGCCTTTTTTTTTCCAAGGAACTCAAAGCACTTTACAATCTTTAAGCCTCACCACATGCCTGTGGGGTACAGCGGGGTAAGTAGGCCTGTAGCATTCTTTACAGAGCCAAGTACATTTATTCAAATGTAGCTGAATAATAATAATGCAACCATGACCTCCCATGACACTTACGTTCCTCAGGAACAATGAAACTGTCAGCCACAAGGGTGAGACTCATGAGTCTGGGTGACAAAACTTTTTCGGCAGCTGGCCCATGGCTGCAGGCCTCACTTCCGTAATAGATTAGGATGACCACGAGCTGCCATGCCAAATGCAAAACTTTGCTTCTTCACACTCGTTTTCCCACCCCATCAACAAATACCAAAACAACCTCGGTGGAAAACAAGAACCCCTCTATAGAGTTTTGTGAGCCATGCTACAGATTCTAATAGACAATTACTGCTCCCCTAGTAGGTCTGCGTGCTTCAGGAGTGACCCCATCTCAATAATTTAATCCTTTAACAGCTTCTGGAGATCACCGATTGATTTAAATGAAGCATGATTATATCCTTAAATTTGCTTTTACAGAATTACTTTTGCAGGGGTGAAGTGGTGACAAAGAAAGAAATTAACCTTAATTTCATCAAAATAGGGTTTTCTACACTGTTATGAAGCTGTGTATACTGAAAACTATTACACTTTTTTCCCAATTCAATAATTTGGTTCCAATCCAATAAGGAAAGTAGAAGAGACATTTAACAAAGGCCATTCTCTTCAGAAAAATGCAAACAAATTAAAACCAATCTGCAGGAAATATTTGGAAGTTAAGACCCCAGACTCCTCCTCTGGGAGTAGAATGAACTTTGGAAATCTGTGAGTCAGAGGCACAATTATCTACGTAAAGAAAAAAAAAAATCTATGCACTATTGATTAACCTTGGCACTTCAGACAGCAGTGTCACCTCATGCATTGGAATGACATGCCACCACGTGACAAACTTCAAACTGGCCATTTCTCAGAGATGGCTGCTAAAATAAAAACTGCATTCAATGTACCAATGCCTGTGTAATGTGCAGCACCTTGCTTTCCAACTGGTTTACTGTCTTCCAGAAACAACCCAGAGTGTTAAACTGGGAAGAAAGCGTTACTTTTAATCACACAAACCTCTTTGTCACCCACTCTGGTTTTGCTAAGATACCATTTTCCCCCCTTGTTTTTCAGACTCCTTCCTCTTTAGCGGGAGCTCCTCCATCCCCTTATGTTCCCCCTGTGCACCGAGCAAGGCTGGAGTTGCCACAGTCTCCTTAATGTCTAATCCTTTAACACTGGGAGAGCATTGTATTGCAGCCCTAATGCAAGGATGAATTCTGGAATGTGCAGCCTGGAGAGAGGCTTATAGAATAAGAAAGAAAGAAAAAGGGAAGAGGAAAAATGAATTGAGAAGAGAAAGAAGTCAAAACCACACATGGGACAGAAGGAAAAAAAGGGGATTAGGTGACAATATCCGACTGCACTGAAGGGTCAGGAGAATTAAGCTTCAGAGCAGCTTGCTCAATGTGTGCTGGGATAAAAAGACTCTGATATGAATGGAGGTGGTTCAAGTGCAGGCACATTGTGGAATGCAATAGGAGTCTGCTAGGGAACATTTAAGAGAGTTGTGCACCACTTTCATGTAGCAAATAATATATATTGTTTGCTGGGCAAAGATCTGAGCCTCCCTGTCACTTTTACAAGGTTGTTACAGAGGAACGAGAAACACAGGAATGGAATGAAATGGAATGAAATGGAATAGCTTTACACTAAATGAAATTATAAATCAAATAATCTGAGCATGTGCTTCTAAGATTTATTATTGCATATGATGTTTATATTGAATATAAACTAAAAGCAATAGATCCCTGTCCAAAGAAAATCAGTGCATTTGACATCAATGGAGTTAGATTTGCTTTTAACAAATACTTCAGAGCCTGATTTTTAATACCGAGTTGTACTGCATGTGCAACTGAATGCATAACCTTTTCATCAGGCCAGCTTTGTGATCTTTCTAATCAATGTAGGTGCTACATCTTGAAGGACACTGACTCATTATGATTTTCATATATGCTGGGAGTACTTCTACACAGCTCAACAGTTTAACTGAAAATATTACAGATACTTTAAATTTCCATGCAGTTTATTTTCAATTTCCTATTCACTCCTTGCAGACAAAAAAAACTTGCAGACAGCCTCAAAGTGACAGTATGGTTACTTTATGAAAACCAGCTCTCTACGTCTTCTTACAAGACAGGCACTGGGAGTTAACATAGCTGGAATCTGAGAAAATGCCCTCTGTCCTTCTGACATGCTTTTTTGCCCCAACATGGCTTCCTAATATAAGATGAAATAACAGCCTCGTCTCAATCTGGCATGACTACCTGTCTGTGAAGCAGAGAGAAAACTGAGAAACATGAAATATGGAAGAAACAAGTCATGAATAATAAAAGAAAGTGATTTTTAACTATGTAAAGAGAATTCATTCAAGTCAACCATCCTCTGCTGCAGAGAGCTTCAGTAAAGCTGAAGGTGGCTGTGTATGTGACTTACATGCACTTTGCTTTGTTTTTAAAATAGAACAGAAAACACAACTCATTGCAAAAAAACCCACCAAACCAACAAAACAAAACAGAACAAAACAAAACAAAAGAAAACCCAATCCCAAAACACTCCACTCCTACACAAAAACTTGCTCGGATTGGAGTGAGTAGGACACGTTTCCTTCCTCCTCCCCAGTGGTAACACCTATGACCTGACCCAGGACTTGACCTGGAAGCTGAGAAAAGGAGAAAAAAGACAGGGCTTTCAGGGTTCATGACAGCATCTTTAGAAAGATGTATGCCTGTACGTGGGCATTATGGAAGTACAGTGTCATTTATTCCCCGGGGACAAAGATGTGAAAGCACTGTTGATGTAGATTTTCAACTAATACTTTCCTGTGACAGAGGACAGAAGAATTGTTTCCAGTGAATTCAGCAGCAATATTTTTACTGACTTCAGTGAACTGGAGCTTTACTCCAAGGTTCTAAATATATCACAAGAGTTCACAGCCGTATCAGCAGTTCCTCCCCCATCATCCATATCCTTAAAAATACATATATGTCCTTTATTTCCTGCATCCTCTGAGTTATCTGGGTTTGTTGTTTGTCCCTTTTCAGTCCAAGGCAGCTGAGAGCCAGGCCCCAGAGTCTTGAAATCAAAACAACAGCAACACATTAGGCAGTCTGCTGTCTGCAGGGTATGTCTGACTAAGCTGGGAGTGATGTAGGAGCTGAAGAATCCACTCTCTCGTGCAAGCAGGCACCGTGGCTGGGCAAGGTCTCTGTGCTGCTACGTAATGTGTTCCCCTGATCTGTGTACTCACACAGACACAGACTATCCTGCCCAAACAGAGCCAAAACATTAATCTCAAATCATACAAAAAGCCCCAAGAGAAACAAAGGCATCGTTTTGCATGTGGTTTTTTAAAAGTTTTTCTCACAAGCCCCTCCAAAAAAGATAGCTATCTTAAAGTTGGATTTTTGCATCACACATTCTTCTACCCACATCCCTTCTCCTGCATCTTTTTCCTTAATAACAAGAAGGGAGAAGAGAGGGAAGGAAAGAAAAAGGCTCTCTTTAAAGGAAAAAAACCCAAAAAACCAATAGAAATCAAGGGCAGTATTACACATACTCATTCAAAATCATGCTATAGGTAGAGGTTGGGAGGGAAGAACAGAAATCACTTTCTTTCCTACCTTTGGGCTTCCTAGATTGGCCTAGCACAAAATGTTAGGCTTTACAGCTGGGGTGGAAGAGGAGATGTTCCTCCAAACATTCCAGAAGTTTATTCCTCAGAGAGGCTGAGCTGGTCAGCAGAGCTGGACCAAGACAAGAGGAGACCGTGAAGGGATGCAAGAGGTGTAAATCAGTCTCTGCAAGGGCAGGACCTCTGAAAGGAAATGTCTCTCCTCACCAGCCACCTGCTAGCAGGGTGCAGCTCCTTTCCACCCCGTGTTTCTGGTCCGTGTTTGGAGCAAACAATCAAGCCTTAAATAACTTGACTTGCCATTGAACTTGACCCAAATGAAACCTGTAAGAGTTCAAATAAAGTTCATCTAGGATTTTGCTCTTGTTTTTGGTATATCACAATGCCAGATGGAGCCAAATGTTGTGGCTCCATGAGAAGACTAATCTTATATCGCTCTTATCAGAAGGAAGACACTTATTGGGATCTCAAGACACAGCTCATCATTAGCTACCTGAGCCCATTCTGCTGGTGAGAGGCAGCCTGGGCAGTCCAAATCAGTTTTGACACTATTCAGACTGTTGTGTTCAGGTCTGAGCCAGACCAAAATCACATATAGACCTTGTAAAATCATTTTCACCACAAAAGCTTTTCCCCCACCAGAAAAGGCCCAATGTAAATTGCAATAACTTCAAATTATTTTGGGATGTTACAAAACAAAACCTGGTTTTGCATGGTCTTTCCCCAAGTGAATCACAACCCATCCCTCGGAGTCAAGCTTGTTTATCTGAGATATGAAAGCACTGGGAAATAGAAGAGAAGAGCTGATCAAAAACTTGCCTGCTGTCAGGCAGAGGCGGGCAGGGATTATTTTTGGTGCAGAACCATTGGTTGCTCTTGTCTGCAGTGCTGAGCGGATGCTTCCCCTGCATTTTTCCGAAGCAGTTATCTGCAATTCAGGCCTCTTAATCACAGCTGGTAAGGAAAGAAGGCAGCGTGGTGCTCAGGCGGTTTGTGGTGCAACTACCAGCAAGCTGATTACATGTATTTCCTCTGCAGTGGAACCTATCTCTTCCTGTGACAACACTCAGGGTTTGGGGGGTTTTTTTGAGTGCATGAAAGTGGGTGCAACATGCACTTCCAGTACTTCAGATGAAATGAAGGCTATCATTTGAGAAGAGAACGTGTCATCCTGACAGATGAGTGTTAAGCCTTACCTTGAAAATGATTCAGAGGCAGAAAAATCTATTTCCCTGAAAGCTCAGAGGATGAAATTTAGGACAGAGCTCTAACTGCATACCACTTCCCTATCAGTTCCCAAATGCCCCACAGGTATTGCAGCCACTGGCAGTGGTACCTGTGAGAATCACAGGTCTACACTCATTCCCCAAACAGCCCCTGCCCCGGGGAATGCCTGGATTGAGACCAACTATTGTTTCCCTCACATTCAGCACCACTGCTGAAGCATGAAGGAAACTCCCACCCTTGTCCTCCCCTCCTCACCCTCCTTGCCCTCCCCCTTGCCCCACACATGGAGATGTGAGAAGGGAAGCAGATAAATGAAAGCAGTGAGAAATGGGGTTTCTTCCTCCCGCTTTGCACTGCCATCCATCTCCTGTCACGGAGAGCCAGGCCAGGACTTCTCGCCTGAGAGCTGCTGGTCACCTGCCACAGCCTCTTGTCTCTGCCTGTTTTTCCACCTTTGAGCATCCAAGAGTTAGAGAAACGAAAGATGAAAGTCACAGTTGATACATAATCTCGTATCAGCACCTCCTTCAGAGTACAGCACATTTTCCAAAGGTGTCACTGGACTCAGCCTTTCAAACCTCTGATCACAAATGAATCTGAAGATCAAGAGCCACTATCACAGGGCAGGAAAAAAAGGAGTAATATTTGCTATCTCAATAAACCTGAAATTCCCAAAGAGAGTTCCTGGTATCTTAGGGATACCAGGTATCTTCCTGGTACCTTAAGGATACCAGGTATCCTTAAAAAAAATACAGTTCCTGGTATTTTAAGGATCTTAAAAACAACACTGGTTTTTGGAAGGCGCTGGCCCAATCAGTAGTTTGTTAGAATAACATTGCTTGTGAAGCATCTGTCACTTAATTGGAGTGCATCAGCACATGACAACTGCATTCACATTAAACAATTCAAATAAAAGTGATTTAGAGGGAGAATCCTAATCCATGTGCTACAGAGCATCACGAAGACAGCCTTGTTAGGTGGCACATATCAGTCATTTTCCAGAGCTTGGCTTTCCTACAGGCTTCATAATTCCTTCACCAAGTGCTTTGTGGTAGAGCTATAAAGAAGAGAAGGCAGAAAGTTGTGTTAGGCTAGCAAAAACTGGAAAAGTCAGTGTCTTTTAAACAAAAGAAGCAATCAATGGGACATTTAGACAAGATAAAAGAAAAGAACTTTGTACCATAAGGGTGGTCAGACACCAGAGCCCAGAAAGGCTGGCAACTCTCCACCCCTGGAGAGGTTAAAAACTCCACAAGTCCCTGGGCATCTTGCTGTGACTGGACCTGCTCTGAGAAGGAGGTGGGATAAGACAACCAGAGGTGTTTTCCCACAGCATCCTCTGTCCTTCTCAGACTCTGTCACTGAAGGTTTTCATTGGCTCTGGTACACTGCACGTGAAATGTTGTTCTAGTTACAAATAGTGAAGTAATTAATTAGTAATAAATGAATTAATTAATAATAATATGGACAATTAATAACCAATCTAGTTTATCATACAAAATAAATAATAATTAATGTGTAATAAATTATTGGAGAATTTGCAAATTACTAGTTTGCTTTCAACTCTTGCACATAATCATACTACTCATGTGCTTGGAACCCTGCTACTCAGGTTTTACATGTTCCTAGAATCTACTGAGCTACCTGTTCATAAAATTCAACGTGAATGCTTTAGTCATTTTTATCTTTGTAACAGAGCGAGGTTTGTTTGGGGCTTGCTGGGGTTTTTTTCCACAGCATAACCCAAAATGAACCCCAGATCAAAGCCATTCTATTCCATTCTGAATACTGTGCCCTTTGCTGCAGTGTCTCAGAGCCTTCTAGTGATATATTACAGTGTGATTAGCAGCTGTCACATGTTTGTTTCTCATCATCTCCCCAGGGATAAACTCAGTCTAAGCGTTTCACTGGTAGGAGTTTATGCTCGGCTTTGTTTTGAAATACGTGAGAATCATCTGGCAAAGGAGTACTGCCAGGTCATTTTCATGAAGCACAAGATTGATCCTGAACACTCTTCCACGTTGCTATTTCATAGGGAAATAAGGAGATAAGATACCCACTGTTTAATATAAAATTTGAGGAAAAACTGCCATGGTGAGGTTTCACTGGCATCTCACAAAGGAATCAAACCTATGATCCAATATGCCCAGAGGCATTGATACTGCAGTGTGTTGAGGATCTTTTGACTGGTGTTACTTATCCTCACCTCTTGCTGGCCCAAGAGGTGTCAAGGCCACTGCAGAGCAAATCAGGATCTCCTAGGATTTGACTGGGAGAACAGGTTGGAGTCAACAGGAGGACTTGATTGAAAGATTTCCCCTTGAATAAAAGACCCCTCCCCAAAAAGGCAACCCCCCAGAAAATAACATGAGCAAAACCTGCTAAATGCACTCACTTTGCTTATCAGCACCATCCCAAAACAACAAGCAGCTCTCTCTGGACAAGGGATGTGGTGAAAATAACACCATGGCTTCTGCTCACGGACAATTTAAGTCAGCATGGGTTATGTCTGCTCATTAAATCCCAGAAGACTCTTGGCAGAACAAACAAAAACATCAATTCAGGCATTTTCAGCACAACTTTAATGTATATTTTTCTCAGTCTTGGTATATATCCCCTGTTGCCTCCCCACCATCCTCTCTGTGTAGCCCCAAGGGCCATTAATCCAGTTTTGAAGACAGCAATTTCTTTCACAACCCAAACAACTGCCTTGACATGTCTAAATAAATTGTGCTTTTTTTTTTTTTTTTTAAAGAGGAATATTATATTCCACACTAGGTTAACTCTTTCATTCACATTATTTACATGAAATTTATCACTTATAAACCCCCAAAATCCAGGACTACAAAAGACTGGGAGCTCTCCTTGTTTCACATATGGGAAAAACAGGAGCTGATGCTAAAGGATAGTCCTTCAAATGTTAATGCAACAAGTCCTGACAGAAAATAACCAGGGCTTGCATACCTGAATATCTCAGGTGTTTCTGTACAGTGTGACTGAAAGGAAAACTCTCCTGGCTCTGTTAGTTCCTTTAAAATGCAGGACAAAATCTAGTCACAGTAATCTGGAAGTTGCTCTGCTCTACTGAGGTAAATCTGACCATGAAATCCGTGGTGCTTTTATCAGCTTGTGCAGAGCAACTGGGCTCTGAGACTCCAGCCTGGCACTGCAGGGCAGAAAAGATAATTCAGGGCAGGGTCAGTGTCAGGCCCAAGGTCTCCTGAACTTTTGAGTTATTGCCTAATGCAAATCTGTGAAATAAAATCAACAGGCCTGGATGAAGCTTTACATTTTTACATGAAACCCAGTTTCAAATGTAGAAATTCCATTTTCGAGCTCGTATTTAATCACACTGTGCACTCACCTTTCCTGCAGCTTTTACAGCAGATATCACTGATGAGAAAATCTGGGTTATGAGAGCAAATGTACATAATTTTTTGCCTGATATTCTCATGCCAGATATACATCCTCCTCACTTCACCTCATCCAGCTCCCAGACTGCTTGGAAATTATGGGAAAAGATCCTGATGTAGAAAAACTGACTCTCTGATGTACAGCTTGGTATGAGAACCAAATTATTCTAAGTACTAACAGTAGGATGAAAAGCCTACTGTCACAACACAAATATTAAAGCCTTCATCCTGTCATGATACAAAGATAAATTTAGGAGTACATGAGGGACTCATTTGTCATGAGGTGGCAACAGTTTGAAACAAACTCAGATTTTATTTTTTCAGTTGTGTGAGAATTGTTTTTTACCAGATGAGTAAGAAACCAGTGTAATAATTTCATTCAATATTTTGTGCTCCAAACTACAAACTTACCTTAAACTTGAGTATATCTGACTCCAAGCAATTTTTTCTGACTTTTTAAACAAATGCTTTTTATATAATTTAATTTTTGATTTTTCTACAGTTCTCTGCATGGCTAACAAATTGTGTTTATACCCTAACAGGAATATTTGATGCTCTGTCAAAGCAAATCAATCTTCCCTCTCTTGAGATACTAATGATGCCATCAATAAAAGCCCTCATCAGAAATGAATGTTCTGCACAAAATGCTATGCATAATGGTATGACCCCTCAGGATGCAGGGCATGTCATTTTGAATTTATTTAAACTCTGGGAACCCTGTACAGAGCTAACTTTTGAGTCTTTGGAGTCTCCAGCAAAACAAGATCATAGTGCCCCACACAGAGTCAGAAACAGAAGAGCTTGCACCTGCAGGAGCCTCCTCTTCACCCTGCTCTTGGATGGGGCTGCTTGTGTTTGCTCTCCACAGCCCTGCCCTGGGGTGGCAGATCTCAGTCTGGGAGGTGAGCTGGGGATCAGCTCCATCCCTCTCTCCTGGTGCTGCCAAAACATGCAGAGCTGTGTTCCTCGTGCTCCCAAGACTGAGACAATGTGTTCCATACACACCACAGGGTATCAGGGTTTGTATTTCATAAATCACTTAAATCCCACTGGACTCCTTGCATTTTTCAATGCTGATCACCAGGGAACAGAAGAGTTTGGATTTCCATGGATGCTTTTACACTTGAGGGAACCCAAAGTGCTTTAGCATGGATTAATTCACATCCTGGCACACTGAGAAGTTAAACAGAATAATCTGCAGAAATGCAGCAGTGACTCTCTTTTGACCTGAACTACATGTTAAAGCCTTGACAAAAGATGTCCCACATAGGTAAAAGTCTAAGTAGAAATATAGACAGAAAAAAACAGATCCATGAAAGCAAAGAGAAGAAATGTTGGTTTGGAGAAGAAACAAACCCTCCAAGCCTCAAGGATTTGTTTGTTGGTTTGTTTAGGTTTATTCTCCTTCTGGCCCAGAAAAATTTCATTCTTTGGTTTCTTAGTTTTTCATGTAAAAGATGAAGCCATGCAGATTTCACAACATTTTCTACAAAAAATGTCAGTAGTCAAAAACTTCATTATCCTCTGAAAACCAATTCTGACCACCCTTTGTGTGATACTGGGGAATTCAAAGGAAGGTTTGGGCTCCTGGTACATATTTGCATTCCAGATGAAGCAGCAAGAAAATACAAAAGAGAATGAGTGGGAAGAATCACTTTTATGATAAGCCAAGAGGGAAGAGTATCTCCAAGTCATGCAGGGTCTCCAAAGTAAAAGACTAGGTTGAAGGTAGAGCCTCTGAAGGGCTCAAAGGCAGCAGCTGTGGGCAGGCTGGGGAGTTAGGTTTGTGCATACTATTGAGGGAACCAAGAAATTCAGTACTCAAAGATGAAAGAGAGAGCACAGGCAGATAATAGTTTTCATTTCAAGAGACCTCTGTACAGAGAGGAGGGGGGAAAGATCAGTATTTTAGGTGCATTGTTTAATATCATCCTTGAATTCACTTTTTCCACAGTCAGAAGCAGGAAAAGAGGAGTGTTCTATTGAGGAGCCACTTGAAAATGCCAGTGCTATTGAACACTGAATGAGGGTATAACAGAGCATTCTTGCAATTAATTTCTGATGAGAGACCAGTGTATGAAAAATATATGTGATATGTACCCCCAGAAGAGAAGAACAGAATGACTCCTCAATGCCTTTTCAATTCCAAAGAGACACAGTGTAATATGAGAAATGTGCATTCAAGAGAGATTTCCCACCATTTCAGTATCCTAGTGGTAAACTGAGGTTCACAAGTGCAGTGAGTCCCTCTAATCTCCACCCAGCCCAGCAGCAGGGCCGTGGAGCAGACCACAGGCATTCTGACTCCCAGCCACTCCAGTGGTTATCAGCAATTTACAGACCAAAACTCTCCAGGCTGATGAGGCCTTTCTGCATCATGGGCTCTGTTCTCCAGGACCTGGCTCCCAGAGCACAGCTGGTGAGGGTTTAATTGCACAGGCATTTGCAAACACTGCTATTACACAGTGAAACATGGGGACAGTTATAAATAGCACAGAGGGAAATTCAGCTTACAGAAACTGGTGTCTCACAGGCTTCCACAGACCTTCTCCTGGATGGAGAACTTAGGAACTAAACCAGTTCAGGGTCAAATGTTTCAGGTTGACCCCTGGAGCAATGCCCCTTTTGAACACTTTTCCTTCTGCCTGCTACAAAGGTTATAGAGGAGGAAATGCCCATTATTGTTTGACCTTGTGTCACGGAGACATTTTAAGGCCCAAATGTGAGGTTATTTTTAGTTGTGCTGTTATTTCGAAGCCAGGCTGGGGAGAGCAAAATCAGCAAAACTTCACAAAGAGAAACAATACAAAATGGCAACCAGCATTATCTTCCCTTTCAGCTTGACAGGGATATTTGTCTTGATACTGAGCTGTGCTGGTGCTGTGCTTCCTCAAGGAATGTTGAATAACTTCCGCTCACGTTACACAAGCGCCTGCCCCTGGATCACTTTCCTGTGTTGCCACTTGGCTGCAATGCCTGCAAAGGCTTTGTAATCCCCAGTTCTATTATTGTTTCCTAAGGATGCATCCTGCCTGGAAAACAGCAAAGGAAGGGAAACTGTATTTAACATTACTTCCTAATTAAACTGTTTGCATCATTCAAAGCCTGTGATGAATTCCTTCCTTTTCTCTCCTTCCCCTCTTGTTTACTAAAATCAGGAGATACAAAAAGACAGCAGGAGAGAGACACAGTAAACCAGATCCTAATCTCCAGCACAAAAGGTATTGGAGCTTTTCCAGGTTTCTACCAGCATCCTGAGGATCAAATTCTCTGACAACTTGCCACTGTAACCTTGCAGAGGACAATGTTCTGTGCTGACGTGTAAGCTTTGCCAGAAAAATTTAATTTCTGGAGTTATGTAACTGGAGATATGGGAAACCTATTTATAGTGGTTGGGATAGTTCAGAACATAGTTCAGCTCTGGATTCAAACTTTACCTATATATTATCTCATATATATATATTTATGATTTTCCCCAAAACCATTTGTTTGTGTTCCTGTCTAGTGTTTACAGAGTTGGAAATGAGCTCACACCCAGATCTGAATTCAGAACTGAGCTTCCCCAGGGTTCAGGTATGTTTGATCCAGTGTCTAGATTTGGGCCCACCTCCAATAAACGGGTCACAGTCTCGATGAGCAATGATCCGTCTGGGCTTTTTAATCTGTGCCTCTCAGAATATGGGATTTCATATTTTCCAAACACTCAAACAGCATTAACTGCAGAACACTGACATGAACTCTGAATGGTCAGCCTGAAATGTAAAGACTACCACTCCTCAAATCAACAACAGCAATACTGAGAGGAAGAGGCGTGAGACAAAACTCTGAGGCTGCAGAGCAGGGGAAAGCCTGGGACTCCTGGCTTTGCATCCTGACCTCTGACTGCTGGACTGGGCAATCTCTCCTAAACAAATTAATGCAAAATCAAGCCTCTCCACAGACTTCAGGTATGTGCCCTTGAGAGTCAGAAGAGCAGCAAATTGGGTGTATCAACTATACACAGAGGCACTTCTCCAAAAACTTAAGCCTTTGCCCCAGACTACTTCCAGAAATTAAAGCTTGCTTACGAGTTATGTTGATGCATAATTGATTTATCAATTATTCCAGATAAATAGCAAGGTAACCTTGGGAGCTACGGGGTAGGAAGATTGTTTCCACAGGCCACAGTGCCCCAACAGGAGCTCTGTTAACAATGTACCACGTGAAACAGTGAAATTCTCTGTGTGGTCAGCTCAGGCATCAACAGCTGCCCAGATGTTGCACTGGAGTTAACGTTCCCTCCTGCGAGGATGATGTCACTAATGCAGGCAGCATTTCAAAGCAGGAATGTGCTGCAGGTTCCCACAGATAGCAAACGATGCAGGTCACTAAAAATCACACTGGCAACTGTGGTAAACGCAGGTAAATGAGGTGAGTCAGAGGGAGGTGTTCAGTCCTTGCCAGGCACCTTGGAGGACTCCCAGCCTCTCCTAATCCAGTGACCTCTCTAGGGGCCTCCATCTGCCTTCAGCCAGAATTGTCCTCTTGAGCTGCTCCTGATTCACACTCACCCAGCTGGGTGCAGCATCAGGCATTCATCCCTGCAAGCATCATTGGTAACCCACAGCCAAGTGGTGATTGCCTGAAGAAGGAAACAAAATACTGAGGTGTCCCTATGGAGAGAGAGAGAGAGAGGCAAGAGGCCACAGTCAGCTTCTGCTCTGTTTGTCCCTGGGTGTGAAATAGTCCAACCTTCCTCCTACAGCTACAGCCAGATTTGCAGCTGCATATTTTCCTTCTCTCTGGTATACCTGCTGACTTGGAGTTCCTTACAACAATAAAACCAAGATGTGCTCTGGACAAACGTGCTGTTCTATGAAGCACAAATAGCTCATCCGTGTGCATTTACACAAATAACCACCACTGACTGGGAAAATGGATCACCTTTTCATCAGGACCAAAAGCCACACGGCTGTGCAACTTCTGCTTTTATTAAGCTGTGCTTCAGACACCCTTCAGACCTATCAACGTGTAGATTGGGACAGAACATGAAATTTCTGTAGCCTCAGTGTATGGAAGTTGTTATTTGTGGGTAGAAGCCTTCTGGGAAGAAAGGTACTATCATTATATGAAATGATAAACTCTCAAATCTAATAGACTGTATTGCAAAGATGCACAGTCATGATTCTCACACGGTTCACAACAGCATGGAAAAAATATGTCTGTTTTTCCATATTCCAAGGATTCCCTGACAGCTTGGGAGTCTACAGCTGTTGTTTGCATTTTAAAAGAAGGTCAAGTTTCTCTGCTGCAATACATGCAAGAGAAAGACAAACATTGGCATTGTCCCTGCATTCACCCATGTGGGCATTTCAAAGGATCACCTATAAACCGTTCCTTCTGCGCCAGTGAATGTTGTTGAAAAAACACACACAGAGGTTATGTCCATAAAAGAACCTGAAATGAATGTAGAAGAAAGAAATCAGAAATGTAAAGAAGTCATTTCGTGTCCTCATGGAAAGGCAGAGTTGAACTAATAGAAATTAAGAACTACAAACTCTCTTCCAACATGAAAAAAAATACATGATGATTGTTATTCTCTTTACTATACTTAGTAGCAGTAACTTTCCACAGACCTGGCCAAATGCCAGTGGTATGGGAGATCTGTGTCATTCAGGTGCAACGTACCAACAAGATGTAAAACAAAGATCCTGATGATCACCAGAGGTTCAGGGATATTTTTGGTAAAGAAACCCTCATTGAGAGCTAAATAATATTCACCTAATTACATTCTACATTTCCTCATGCATACATTGAGCATCACGTGCCGAGCAAGGCTGCTATATCTCTAGAGAAACAAATGCATTTCAGTAATAGATCACTTCCTTGTCAGATCAGTGTTGAAAAATATTGTCTTTGAAATATCTGAGTGTCTGCGTGGTTCCCAAAGGTTAGAACTGTGTGGCCTATTTCTCTGCTGAAAGAATAGCACCACTGCAATAATCAATTATCATCCAATTAGGGCACGATCAGAAAGCGGATACAATTAAAACAATGGAGGAAAAGAAATAGTCTGTGCAACACTACTGAAAAATCTGCAAAGGGATGTCCAGAAAGCTGCCCTAGGTAGTCTCTCCTCACAGACGCTCTCAGCAGACAGCTCCTCACAGCTCGGGTGGGCACCTCCACACTGCCAGCCAGTGGCTACAGGCAGGAGCTGAGTCTGCACAAAGGCACAGAATCACTTCCAGCATCTATGTGGAAATACTTACCCCGTGGCTTTACAAGCAGCTTCACATAGGAGTGGAGGAGTTGCCTTCATCTGCCATCTGGAAGTGGTTTGTGTCCCACCAGTGGTATGCATATCACAGTTTGGAAAGCCCTGCTTTGGACCAGGAGCCTTGCTCAGGGCTCCTCTGGCTGCCACACAGCTGCTGTGGAGACTCCTCACCCTGCTCTGTGCCCAGAAAGGATGAAGACCCTCCAGAGCGGCTGTGTAACTGTCTGTGAAACCTCATATCTCATGAGCAACAATTTAAACCTGCCTTAAACTCTGCTGGCTCAAAGGCTGATCTGGCTGATTTATATCTCGGTAAGAGAAAAGACAAACAGATTTTCCCAGGCTTTCTGAGTCTCTTCTCATCTCACTAAAGCAAGGAAAATAATTTCCTCCGAGGCATGCTGGAGAAGAAATCCATTAGCAGTTACAAAGCAGGGCTGAATTGTTATTGTTACATCCAAATAGCTGTAACAGCCTTTGATTCCACTCCTATTACTTTGAGAGAGAAACATGGGACTTTATGTGCATGCAACTAGAGTGTCTCCTAATTGCTACCTCCTTACCACAATTCTACTGCATTAGATTTAAAAATAATAAAGCAAAGGTTTTGTTTCTTTTTTAATAACAATCACAAAGCAGTCCACTTATATCAGTTTCTCTGCAGTGCATCCATTTGTTGCCCACTCACAAACATAACATTAAGTGAGTACCAGGCCTGTAATTTGGAGCAAATTTACTCCTTTTGGGATTACCTTGAAAGTAACTAGGCTGGGTAAAGAAGTACTTGAAGTATTTAAGCTGAAAGGAGAGCTACAGGAAACAGGTGATTCATGCAGGAAACTGCACATCAAGGAGTGTTGCCATGACTGCATGACTTGGGTACACTGTGACACACCAGGCTCAAGGCAAGGTGTCCCCAGCCACCCAGGGGCTGGCCTGCAGTGGCCCTCCGGACAAATATTTGTCTGTCTGGGTATTTTTGAAGGAAAAATACATTAAAAATAAGTGCTTTTTCTTGCATTCAATTTTTATTGAATATTTCCTCTCATTTGGGATTGAGGATTTTTTTTTTTGCCCCATTTCACATGTAAGTTTCTCTACTCATTTTAGAGGAGGGCAAAAAATGGATTAAGGGAGAGCTTTAGGGCTTCCCAAGGTAGGCAAAGCTATAAAATAAAATAAAGGTAACTAACAAATTTGCACTTGAAGACTGACCCATTAAAGAATTACATGCAAAGGTGAGAAGAGAAGGAAGAGAAAAGAATTCTTGTCAATCAGACAAAAAGGGCCCAGTCATTTACTACCATTTCTCTTGCTGGCAAGGAAAAGCACACACATACATGAAGCAAGAGGAAGGAGAACTAAATGAATTAAGGTTCATTAATCATGGACCTGCAGCTATAAAGATCTTACAGAATGAGGAGGGATAGAGCTTGGGTTATATTAAAATGAGCTGGAGCTCTGCATGAGTCACAGAATCTTTAGAAAGATTTTATTAAAAATCTATATATTTAACAAAGCATCAGGAAAGAAAGCACGTGGCTTGTGAAAGGAAATTTGGGGCTCATGACTGTAAATATAAACAGTTTTTGAACATCTGCAACTATTATTAGACAAGGTCTGTTTGTTTCCATGGCCTGCTCTAGCAGGTGAAGAAATGAAGAGGGTATTTTTAGTGTCAGCAGGTTTTAAACATGAGTACTTTGGGACTTAAGTGATTTTGATTAACCTGTTTAGTTACTGGGCTTTTTTGATGACGTGCATATGAGGGTGCCACACTCAATTTTTAAACAAATTCACATTAGTTACAATAAGCATATTTTTAATGTCTTGTTATTTTGCAACTATTTATGATGCATATCATCCCAGCTTCCAGCTTGGGTGTAAAAATCTTTGTTGCCCGTATTCAAAACCATGAAAGTTATGTTGCATGGGAGAAAAGTCATGCAGGTATTTTGCATGAAGATTAATGATAATGATGATAATGATAATGATAACAATAAAGAAACCTATTCTTTTAAATAGATTTTTCATCCTGGTTTTTCAACTTGACAGAAGATTTTGGGAAGTCTTTATTTTCTCCTCCTTTTTCTCCCCCTTTTGTAGTCTTGAGCAGGTCACTTCAATGTTCATTGCCATTCATCTATCTCAGAGAGATGTACAGAGACTGCCTGTTTTAGGGGTTTTAACTTAATGGTAAGGAGAGTGACAGTGACAGTGCAAGTGAAACAGTAAGAAAAGCAAAATAATTGCTGAGATTAAGAGTTTGAAGTGCCAAAACATCACCTTTTCAAGTCAACTTGAATTATATTTAATCCACAGAGTTACAACTTCATGTATTCGCTGTATACACTTTCCTGAAAATATTAACAAGACAAGAAAAGTCCACCAAACCCAACAAAAATCAAAGGCATTTGGTTTTGGGGTTTTTGTCAGTCTATGGAAGTTTGGTATTTCTCACTGTGTCCTGCTCTGGGTTCTCTCTAGAAGGAGCAGTGCCAGGACACTCTGAGAAAGGCTATTCTTGTTCCACTCGCAGCCAGCGAGAAGCAGGAAGCTTCATAAATCTCACAAGAAAGTCTGTTTTGCCAGCAGGGCTGATTCTGAAGTTAACCCAAGTTGTGTCATAGCCTTCAACAAGGATCCAGCCAGGCTGAATCATCGCATTTACAGAAATCAAAGAGCTTCAGCAGGGTTTGGACAGAGATCAGGAAAGTATCTTAACACCAAGCATCTAAGAAGGTCCCAAAATCAGACTCACCAAGCAGTTGCACAACAGGGGCAAGAGAAGCACCAGCAACACTGAAATCCAGCTCCCGATCAGGCTCAAGGAAAGTGTCAGAGGCAAAGCACTAGGGATTACAGAGAGAAATGACACAAGCTGAATGCAGGTCCAAGCCTCATTTTCTGGTAGATTTGTTTAGGATAGATTTTCGGGTCGTTTTTTTCTTTCCTGGATTTAAAAAAAAAATCTCCCCTCCTGTAGAGATCAATTATGCCATATGCAAGATTGCCTAGCTGCATTTGCAGAGTTATACACGTTTGTTCCCCACTCCATAGCTTGTTTCCCATGTGTTGGCCTACCAAGGATTGAATTAAAGGGCAATCAGGCCCTCAGCTGTGAAAGAAAGTTTTGTTTCCAGAAATGTATGCTCCTTTTGGACAAGGCAGCCTGCTCCTCATGGCTCTGTTCTTATTACACATATTAACTGTGGTCCATTTGACGTGCTATGTGAGTGCATGGGCTTGGAAGGATATTCCCAGTCAATGCAATGAAAATTTCCAGTATGTTAACACAGAAGGAACAATTGAGGTATCATTTACATGCTTTTGAATTCAGGATAAATATAAATGAAAGAAAATCAATGCAGCTTTTGGCTGGAAATGAACATGAGGTCCCACTGGCAGGGCCTCAGGGTAGACATAAGCCCTCTGCCCTTGAAAACATCATCAAAACCCCATTAAGGAAAAACTCCAGTAATCTCTTGATGCATTTTTTTCCCAGAAAGAGAAAATTGCCACCTCTGTCACATCTACCTCCAAACAACATCATGAAACAAGAAAAATAACCATACAGCAAGTGATTCCAAGGCTGGGTGCTATCCTAAACTGTAAGAGATTCAGGTACAAGTAGCTACTTCCTGACCCTCCCTCCCTCCCTCTCTAAAATATAAAGCCCAGCAGTATTCCAGAAAGAGAATTATTTACCCATAGAAGTCTAATGTTGCAGAATTTCTCCTGGCTAAAACGTCAGAATTGGAACATTCCCACAACTCCACCAAAGGCTGCTGGGTTAGCTGCCATTACATCACAGGATGTACACAATCCAGACCCTTCTAAACCACCCAGAGGTAGAACAATGAAACACACCAGATCCTAAAGATTCCCCTACATTCCCTGTGAGGAGTTCTCAGGGAAAGCTAAACACCCTGCACGGGCCCTGTCTACATTGATAAATGATACGGACCAGAGCACAGGCCTGGTCAGTGCTGCCCACACCATTGTTAGCCTGCTCACAAATGTGGGTTTGGCTCTTGCCAGCTTCTCCTCTCTCAGATTTGCTTCAGCATGATCTGAGAGATAGAAAAGGTCAATTGTTTCCACCAGGCAGCATGGCCAAGGTGTCTTGGCTCTTTAGGAGGGGAGGAGGGTGAGCTCAGCCCCATGGCTGAGTCATGCCATGCTCTTTGATCTCCTGGTCAAAGAACCATCCCTGGCTCATTGTGTTCTGCTGCAGACACAATCCTGACAGTCTGAGTTGAGAATAAAACTGCCTGCTTCACTATGTCTCCATAAGTCACTCAGGACTTCTCCAGAACATGTTGGTGGGATTTCTGGGGTGATTTGGAAGATCCCAGTCTGAAGAACACTGGAAGTAGCCCATTTTTCTTGTGTTAAAAAATGGATCACCAAGAGTTCTTCTGTAAATCTAATTCAGGCAGTGAGGCAAGGGGATATTTCCACAACTCTGACCTTCAGTTTTGGATGAAGAAGCAAATACATTGTCTTTCCCATAACTAAGACTCCAAAGGACTTGTAAACACTGGAGCCAGAGAACACCTCTGTGAGACAGTTTGGCCCATGCCATTATTCCCTTTCTATGGGGAGGAAAATTGGGTCACAACTCTGCTGAAATACTTTTCCAGGGCTTTTTCAGCACGTAAGTGGCACTGCTGAAAACAGGATGCATGAGTCACAACCCCTAGACTCCCGTTAAACTCTGCAGGGAAAGGAGATGATTATTTGGATTTTGGGTGGCAGCAGGTTGCAGCCACAGCAAGGGACGTGCTTCCTGGAGTCACCTGAGCTAGGGGTGGCTCGGAATGGCACCATGGAGCCAGGCTGGAGAGCTGGCCCCACTCTGCCACAGCTGCAACAGCACACCTGGGCCATAAACTCTACCTCTCAACACCAGACAGCAGGGGGCTGAGAAGTCAGATCCTTCGGCACACAAGGTCACCAGGCCAAAGCCTTTTTATGGATTTAGCCCTCAAAACAGGATTTAATAGCACGCAGTAAATAAGGCCTTGGGCCACACATGGAACAATGAAGATGAAACAAACTGCCGAATAGCTGCTCATTAAGAGGCCTCTGAACATCCTGTGCACAGAGGTAAGAGGCGTCTGCGGAAAAAATAGTATGGGATCAGATAATTAAAAAATGAATCATAATGAATTACACAGGCAGCTTTAATTAGGGCATTTCCTAACTTTTCCGTCCTTTTCTTTGTGACATCAAAATGTCCTTCCAACGCCATTTTTTTGTGTGCACAGCGTAGGGCTCTGTTCAGTTGTGCTCTGAAGGCCACAGGAATATTTATGCTGCAAAGGCACCTTAGGTTTTCCTCACAGGTATATTCTCTCCAAGTCACTTGGATCTGTTCCCATCCACACCAGCTTCGCATGGAGGAGACCCTGCCACCTTTACAAAGAACTCCTTCGATAACTCAAGAGCAAGAACAGATTCAAGCCCTGTGTCTTTAAGAACTGTCAGAAGGAAAAGACAGAGCAGTAGAAATACTCGTTGTACAACTCAGCTCTTCCAGCTACATCAGCTTATAACCATACCGGATTCCAGGGCATCCGTGGGAAAGTATTTATTTTACCTGTAGGTATAATTGTAAGCAATAAAAACAGCTCAAACCTTGCCAGAAAGGGTGTGAATTTCTAAAAAGAAGGAAAAACTTTGAATTCCAATACCTGAGCAAACAAGTTAGTATAACAGAAAAAAAAAAAAGTAAATGAAACAGCGTTGCCAAAACAATGAGCTTATGGTTTGCCAACAGCTGGATTGCACTTTCACTTACAAATGCTACAAAAAAAGGCTCTGACTTCTTAGCACATTTTTTTTTGAATCCAATCGTTTTGTTTCTGAGTGCAAAAGATGCATAGAGATGGAAAAAATAATTTTAGCAGGAACTTTGAAAACCAAAATAACCCCCCCATATCTTTTCCCTTGGAAGAAATTTCACCAGTTTGGCAATAAAGAAAAACCACGTCTTGCCAGCTTAAAAAATATTGGCAACACAAATATTGCTGTGGCCTTCGGGAGGTAGGAAGAGAGAATGGAGCTCCCCAAAAAGCAAATGCACAGAGTTAAAAATATGATCTGCAATGTTTTGATCCACCTTGCCAACTAAAAGCTCCACAGTTTGTTGTCAAACCAGGGATGCAAAGGTTGGAAGCGCTGCTTGCCTCCCAGCCTGCTCGTGACAATGCAGTCTGATTGCAGTCTCACCCTGTGTCATGCCCAGGTTGTCCTGTCATGTACAGCTTCACCGGTGTGTCACAAAATAAATGAGGAATTTGACTTGCCCAGCCCATCACTTGGATTTGCATGGACACGCTTTTTTGAACAAAATCTCACCAGACAAAGGTTTCCATTGGCAAGCTCTTGCGTTTCCTCGTGCGCCACAAAATTCCCACTGCCTTCCTGACAAGTCTCATTTCCAGCCCTGAGTGAAACCAGAACATTCATGAAAAGCAAACTAGGTGGGAGAACAAAGTTAATCAACTTCAGAAGCCCTTCCAGAAGCCTGTTTTATAGGATGGCTTAAGACAGGAGTTATTTCAACTAAGCTTGTTTGACTAAGCCCCAGCATCATGTCTTGATAGCGAATTAGAATACCCAAAAATGTTACTAATTTTCACCTGCCAAATCTTTTGTCTTCAAGCTGACAATGACACCTTCTTGATCAGGTCTTTACACCTCTGTACTTACCTCCACCTTCCTTTGGCTGCTCAGCCCTGCTGAGTTTTTCACACAGACTTCTCCTCTTTGGTCTCTGATAATCTGCTAAATCTCTTCTACTCCTTATCACAATCTAGTTTGCAGCTATTTTGCAGCTCTGCTTGGAGGGCTTTTTAGACAATATTGAAAATCCTAGAGAAGCTGCACCTCTCCTATACAGAGTTTCTGCATTGTTGTATGTGCACCTGCTTCTTTCTTCTGTGCACCTAGACAAATGCAAGGTTTCTCTTTTATGCCAGTCAGCCCCTTATATATGAAGGCAGAAAATTGTGCTGTTTTAGCCCAGGTCTTGCAATGGTGGAACTCACAATGGCAGCAACAATAACGTCTGGCCAAAATGCTCATTTTGTTAGATTTGGCAGAGTTGGCCATATTTGAAAGGTATCATGCAGCAGCCTCTGTGTAAAATTCATCATACAAGGAAAAAAACCCCAGCTGAACTTTAAAAATGAGACGCATTTGTACTTGGCAACACTGGTTTTCTGATTGTTTTCTAATGGCAAAGACTAAACAAGATGGCTGTGGCAAAGCAAAGGAGACAACTGAAAATGAAGGCAATAACAAAAAACCTATAGACAACTCCACAATAAAGACAATTTCCATGCAAACTGCAACTGTTGAATTTCAGGCCTTTCAGCTGTCTGTCTGCTTAAAAGCTTTTTATTCAGCAAACAATTTACTTTGTAACAGACCTAGGCCTGGAAAATTTCTGCCCAAAACATGCTTTTTTCACAGAATCAGAAATTAGCTGATGACTTAATAGCAACACTTACTATTAAGCATTATAATAAGGAAGTATTTTACGTATTTGTCTTGCATTCTACCAAAGACAAAGATGAGAGACTTGCACTGTTCTTGTACCACACATATTGTGGATCAAAAGTTTGCCAGTAAGGGTCCCAATGGTGGTGTTCTCTGGCTTTTGTGGAAGGCTGAAACATCCCAAAACTGGTGGTCAGCACTTGTGATAAAATAACTAAATGAAATTTGGCTTGGAAACTGAGGCTTGTACGTTCAGAGAAAGATAGTTGAAGAGATATGTTTAGGGATGAGTAGCAGAGCAATGTGTGGATAATAGCCAATACAGCAAGTCCACAGCTCTTTACAGCATATTTGGGAACTTACTGCCACAGAAATAACAGATGGAAACAAAGGAAGATGCAGTCATTTCCATAATAATACTTGGAGGGTGGAAAATAGACTGAAGCCCTCTGAATTTCTGTTTCAAAAGTCTTGTTCCAATCACACTAAAATCCACGGCATAATTCTCCAGACACCACGAGGAAGATGATCTGAACGATGTCCGGACTGAATCTGGGACCTGAAAGTCTGACCAAGTAAGGGAAAAAACCCAAACCATCAACGTCTTGTACACCAAGTGTTAAAAAATCTTGGCAAGACCTATCTATAGCAGATATAGGGGCTGCAAATGGCCATCTGGCCCAGCATCCTGTCTTCAACAATGGCCATAAGCAAACCTCATGTCTAAGTTAAGAACAGGGGCAAACGTATATGACACTTTCTTTGAGCACATTCCCAGTCCTGGAATTATTTTAGGCTCAAATGTTTCCTGAGCTTGGTGTGGCCTCTTAGGAACACCCAACAGAGCTGTCCCTTCCAGATAATTGTCTTGTCTCCCCTTAGAGCCATGCAGGCACTTTTTGCATCCAAAGCATCTGTTGGCAGGAAGTCTACTTCTAGAAGTTACTCTTCTTTGTTTTGAACATGATTCCTGCCAAGATCATTTGACAGCCCTTATTTCTTGCACCCTAAGAGATGGCAACCAGTATCCACTCACCCACGCCACTAGAGGTTTGCAGACTTCTATCAGATCCCACCTTACTCCCTTATTTTCTGAACTGAAGCATCCCAGGAGGTCTAGTCACTGCTTGCTCAGGCCTTTGGTGATTCTTTCTGCCCTTTCCAGGGCTCTTCTTAGTTTTGGGGTTTGTTTCTTTTGCAGCAGAGGGGCCAGCACTGCACATGGGTGGAGTATGGGCCTGCAGAATGACACAGTGGCAACTCTCCAACGCTCCAGGGCGACAGCCCATGCAGTTTGGGACAGCAAGTGGGGAGAAACCTCTGCAAACTGCAGTAGAAAGGGAACAATACAATTCTAATGATGATTGTAACTGCAGAAGTATCTGTCTATTCATACTGCAAGGATCTGAACCTCAGATGAGCAACAGCCTGAATATTTACCAGTTACCAATCTTATTGACCAATAATATTACAAAATACCTTTTGGAACTTGGTGAGCGAAACCAGATCTATTCAGAGGTATCATCTACCCACAGGTAGCATACTTTTCAGCCCACAGAAAGTGACCATTTCTATATAAATATTTTGCAGTGGCAGTACTTACACTTTTTTGTTTCTTAAAAACATTCAGAAGCTGACTGGATTGCCCATATGTGCACAGTTCTACCTGTCATGGTCATCCTTAGAAGGTTCTCTGGATTTCAGGTCAGGGTTTGTGCTTGTGCTGTCTTACACACAAAAGTACCAAAAATTTGAAATTTCCCTTGACCTTCTTCACCTCCTGGCTACAATTTAGTTTTCTGCTTGGCACTTTTTCGATCAAGGTGTTGTGGTCTGATGGACTGACCAACACCAAGCACAAAGAAGAACTCAGTAACAAGAATTAAGTTTGTGAAAGGCTTTTTATGCAGTTGAAAGTGTCCCCCTAAAGAGCCCATATTCCTGTGAGCTTTCTGCAGAATGGTTGCCTGCAATTATTTTTCTCGTCTTTAAGTGCATTTATGTAAAGGCTGCAGCAACAATTGGCACATATGAACAGCAGATTGTCTGTGTTTTTCATTAGTGTGGCAGAAACATATCCTTTGTTTTTCAGTCCTGGGCTGAACGAAACATCTTCCACAGAGACAAATCTCCATGATGATTAATCATGAAGCATTCCATATGGATACTGATATCCCACATGCTTTAAATGAGGCTGGGTGGGAAATCTGCTTCACTTACCTCTCAACCCAGAAAAATACTGAAAGGTACCCACAGGTCCATTCCACTGTGATTTTTAACATCACCAAAGATTTCATTTTGAGACCAGGTTAACTGTGGGATCCTTTGCTGTTATAGCACTGATCATTTAGCGGTGCAATTTTTTAGTTTAGTTTTTCCATGAGGACAAAAATAGGGTCATGCTCACACAAAACTATTTTTGCTGAAGTGACTTATTTCACTGACAGACCTGGTATTTTGAGACCACTCAAAAGTGTTTTCCAATAGCATAAAATTCACTGTGAGAGCTTAGCATGGGACAGAAGGCTTTGGCTGCAGAGGTGCTGCCTGCAGACCCATTTGGCATTCCATGGAGTACTGCAGTGTGGAACCTTCCTGGGATGCAACTAAACCACACATGGGTTTATATTTCTAATGTATTAATATATTTATATATTAATAGCTTCCCCACATACTGCAGAGCAGTAATCTAAAGCACAGTCAAACTGTTCCATAATGCAATATATTCAGCACAATACGCTAGCCAAAATCAGCTCTAAAATAAATAGCCACAACTTAATTGACGTAATAGAGGTCTATTTGCTAGCTTGGCACTCTTCACTTATTTGACTTCAACTCAGAAAGTGCATTAAGAGTCTAATGTCCATTTTCCAAGTGGAAACAGAAGCAACTTCTTCCTATCTACACACATAAATTAAAACACCAGAAGTACAGCACAGTATTCTTTGCTTTATGAGTGTACCTCAGTCTGAAGCATGGGTTCAGTTCTGACTTAATTTTTCCTTCTCCCAGACATATTTACTGTCCACTTCCTCAAAATCCATTATTGATGACAGACTGCTTAATCAGTCAGTGGCTCTCACAACATTTCTTTCATCTTTTGACCTGCAGTGGTTTCAGTGTTGTTCTATAAATGGGTCTCTGCCCTCATAGCATATGATAAAATCCCCAGGATTCTGAGCTTCAGCAGGCAGAGAATACAAGCTACATCTTTAGAACACTTTGTACCCCTTCCTGAAGCCCCCTGGAACAAAGCTGGCTCCTGGGATGGCTTCTTTTGCTGTTGTTTTCTGTCATTCAGATAGAGGTTCAACAAACAAAGGTCTAACAATTGGATATCCAGCTGCAAATTTTGGTAAAAATGAATCCACATCTCCATGTTCCTCCAGAACCAGGGATAATTTGCTCATAGTATTACAAAGCTGACCTTTGCTGGGACATTTCAGTCATGACCCTCTTAATCCAATCAGCTTCTGATACACCCATGCTTTCCAGGTGCCAGAATCACTAACAAACAAGAAAACCCTGAAACATAATCTTTTCCTTTCTCTGTTCCCGTTGCAGCATGCTCTCCATCTGAAAAGCCCAAAGGGCTTGGTAGGAAGATATGTAAGATTGTTTCAACAAAAAACTTTGAAGGACCAGAGATGAATCTTGCAGTGATTCATCTCTGAAGAAAAAGGCTCCTACCAACTCAAAGCAGCTTGAGTGGAGCTGTATGTAAAATGAAACATATTTATGCTGATATTCAATTTTCATTTACAAATAAATATATAGAAGGTATAAAACTGCCAGCTTAAATCTTTGAAATTGATGAAGATATTTGATTTGCCCTTTACCAGCATTCAGAAATGTTAATTTTTTTCTAGTTATTTTTTAAAAAGATAACTGGCTTCATACCTAGCTTGTGGGCTAGGTTTTAAGTATAATTCAAGAAACACCCTACTGAACTGAAATATGTTAAATGAGAGGATGAGAAAAGCAGCAACGTGCATTAATACGTTATTCAGAGGCTTCACAGAGCTCCTGACGTAAAGAATCAGTCAAATCCTCACCAAGTCAGGCCTCTGGAGAGCCAAGTGGCCTGCATTTCTTTATACAGTGTTCTCCACGCCATCCCAATTATTAGTCTTGAGCTAATGGTGCTTTACTATGAATAAATATGCAAAGTGGAACCGATTGAATGAAATCCAAAAACCCAAGACACAAAGCTCCTCTGCTGTGTGCCAGTACCTCGCAGCTGCTGAGGCATGAGCTAGAAGACAGCTATATTTGCCTGGCTCACTACAAGGCTCTGGTGTGGGCTCCATTATAAGCCAATATAAGATTAAAGAAAAGGAAAATCAAACCTTTCCATAAATCCATCTGAAAGCAAACGCAGCAATGCTGCAGAGACAGTGATTTACACTAGCATTCAATTTTAGGGACTAAAACATCCCATCTGAGCAACAAACAAAAAATTAACCTATTGTTAACAATTTTCTCATTCATAATTTAAAACAGACGCTTTCACATAACTCAAAAGCGTATCAAACGTGCTATTTTTCTAATCACTGAGAACAGCAAAAATAGGACTTTTAACCATGCTGAAACCACAGCAGGGGCTTTACCACTGCTCATTGAAAACAACAGTCTGGCCCACACAGTAAAATTTTAACATATCTGTGATTTGTTTTGCATTTAACTGGAGCTCTGAAAAAATGATACCAGTAAACAGCATTAAAATCTTCTGTCTTACGTGGAAGTCTGCCTGGATCAGTGGCTTTATTTTAGATTTATTACTCTCCTTTGGTCCACATTTGAACTCCCCTCTCTTCCTGGCCCCACAGTGTATTCCAGCAATTACTCTGGAGCTGTGCAAAGGTAGCAGCTTCTGGCAGACAAAGGTCCATCTAAGATATGAATCAAAGTCACCACCAAGCATTTCAAAGTGAATGCTACTTTCATCTGAAGAGGAAACAGTGCCTTTTAATCTTAATTATTTTGCCATGGTTCTTCCCACTGTTTAAAGGCTAACAGGAAAAGTAAGAAGTCTTATGAATTATTAAGCAAACAGAATTTCTGAATCACTGCATTCCTTCAGACACCACAAGAGTCCCAAGAAAGGCGACCTTCCCACTTCTGGACTTGCTGGAGTATAGCTGGAAGGCATCAGGCAATTTTGCCAGGGGACTTAAAATCTAGAAATTTGATGAGCATTGAAGGGAAATTCCTAGCACAGTGATCAGTTAGATCCTCATCAGCAGTTGGTATCCTGGCACTCAATTTTTTGCCAGGACATTGACAAAAAGTTGTCAGCCATGGTGTTCCTGGAGATCCATTTGCCACACACATCCTGACCCTCATATATTCTGAAAGTATGAGCCACATAACCAGTCAGGTCTATGAAGGGTAAAGTGCTGAAAGACACTCCCAGACCAGAAGGGTGATCTTCCATCCTGATGTCCTATATAAGAAAAATTGTGGACCTTAATCCACTTAATTTTGAAGTGTAAAGAATTGCTTTTCTCTAGCAAAGTATAATCAGGCCTTGTTTAAGTAGTAATCATATTATTATTTACTAATGCTACTGATTAGCCAACTGAAGGCAGCTTTATATGTCTGCACCAACCAAAAACTCAGTTGATTTTATTTTCTTTCAAAACAACAACTTCACCTTTGTGTCACTGGAGCACTGGGGCCTTAGGACAGAGCTGCAATTACTGGTAGCACCACACCAGCGGAGATCAGGGCAGTGAATTTGGCAGCCTTTTGGGAGCTATCAGTTTCCATGGCTCCAGTACAGACCAGACCACCAAGGAAGTGTAGATAAACATGGCAGGAGGCTGAGGACTCTGCTGGAAGCTTTGCATCCAAGTGTTCCAAATAAGATGATGTTTAGGTACAACAAGACACAGTTGTGCACAGAAAATACTCTTTGCAATGGCTGCAAATGGGACCTGAAGGCTTTCTGCTACTGAAGGACAGCAAAATCCATTAAACACAATGAGAGATCCCATAGATCCTAACAAATAAACCATGGTACAAATTCAGATGTAAGGCTAACTTCAGATCTCACTGTGAGCTCATAAGGCTTTATGTAACCTTGCACTTACAGTGGCACTTACTTTAGGTTTGCTCCTTTGTTAAAACCACCACTGGCTGCAAAATGCACTATAAAATTTGCTCCAGCCAAATCATGGTAGAAGAATTCTTTCCCATTCCCTGTCCTTTCTTTCTCTCTGCCATCCCTCTTTATCCTGATGTCCCTTAGGTACTTTCCTGACGTTGCCAGTCTGAATGTTCAGCCTCCCTGTTATGGATGTCATGAAAACCTTTTGCATTTAATAGAATCAGAGATGGATTTAGGCAATTTTTGTAACAGCATTAAATATACTCAATATGTCAATATATTTACACATGTCTCAACAGCACAAATTGAAAAGGATGGACAGATAGAGCAGGAAGCAACCGAGAAAACCACATGTCAAACAAGCTCTGTCCATCTGCTTAGATGACACTGACCTGCTCACAATTACCCTAAATACCCAGCTTGACCTGCTGTGAGTTTGTGACAGGAAAAAAAAAAAAAAAAACAACAAAAAACCCTGACCTCTGAGCTTTGTAGCAGCCACAAATAACAAGGATGAGCCACAGCATAACTTTATTTTGTCCAGATAATTATATATGTTCCTCTTCACATCAAGTCCTACCTTATTCTAGAAAGGAAAATTGAGGTCTGGTGGCTGTAATTTAAAGAGAAATGGAGCACCACTGACTGGGAGTTCCAGAGATCACTTTGCTGGAAATACAGAAACAGTATCAATCACACCATTTCAAATGCCACTTCCCTTCCCTTCAGCGTACAGCTAAAAGGAGAAGAAAGAGAGAGAGACCAAAGAAAGCAAGGGTGTTGATATACAGAAGAAAATTTCTTAAGTGTTTACAGGTCTTTCATTATCTGAATCAAAGGTTGTGTCTTGTCAAGAGGTGATTCCAGGGAGAGGAGAGGGTTTTATTACAGAAGTATGCCCACGCGTGGGATTTTCTTCCTATTCTTCAAACTCACTCTCCTAAAAGTAATTTGCAAGACTAGCCAAGTCCCTTAACACACAGTCCCCATAAACACTGGGTTTGCTCCTGAATTCCTGGAGGATATTTTCATGTTGCCCCCACGTAGTGCCACCTTTTGCACCTTGATGAAAGGTAAAGTCGAGGGGAGGATCTGCAGAATCTTCCCCCCTTTAGTCTTCAGAGCCTGTAGATTAACAATTGGCTCAGGTGGGCAGCACAAATTAAAACCAGGTATGGTATGGGAGAAGAACAAATCAAAGAGACCACTATCCCAGAGAGGATCTGGCTGAAAGAAGACAAAGGGCCATGCTAAGAACTAGAACCACTAAATTAATGTGAGAATTTAGTCATACCTAAGAAATATGAATATGTCTCCCTGGGAAAGGTATAATGCACAAACAGGGGCCATCAGCCTCAGGGGACCCGACAATTCCCAGCACTCAAATGTTTGCTTTTTGCAAAGCCTGCAGAAGGAGCTGGGTAATGAATGCTACCTACCTCTTGGCAAGGAGCTAGCCCACCACTGTCTCTCTCTCACTGGTGTGTTAAAAGGCAAATCTGTGTTCTCACACACCATAAGTCTATTTTTCCATTGGAACTGTCTTTAAAAATAAGAGCGGGAATAGTGGGAACAAACACCAACAAAAGGCAGAGAGAAAGGAGTTACTCCTCATGGCATTAATTCCTTCACTAATAAACCATAACTGCAAATTCAGTTACTCTTAATAGCAAAATTAGGTTCTTACCTGTTACTTTTTGCCATTCACATGACCTTTAGTCATTGGAACTGGAATTGACTTGTGTGGGTGTAGTTTGGTATGAGAATTGAAGGCTCTCATAATTCTCAAACACACCTACATTGATGTAAGAGCTGCTTAGTGTTTCAATGGAAAAAAAGAAAAGATAAGTAAATCTTGATAATGTAAATAGTGTTCAAGCTTTAGAGATCATTTCCTGAATAAGCAGAGTAGGCTGGGTCAGGGGGTGGGAGGGAAGACTCAGAACAGATTTGCTATCAGGATTTCACAAAGCAGTTGAAAAATATGAACAGATTGACAAAAATTGTTGTTTAATATAAACTGAGGATGCTGTTGTGATGAAAATGGAGATCCACTGATCCATCCTGTCATGACCTGTGACAGTGCTTGGCTGATCATGGAAACAGTCCAACTCATGCTGTCTGTTTCAACACAATATAAACTGGATTATAATATGATATTCTTTTCCTGAACATTCTCAAAAGTCTCACCACCTCTGCTTACTCCCAAACCAACAAGATTTTGCATTTGTCATCAGAGACTGATTTTTTTAAGCTTTCCTCTGTGAGGCTTGTTTGTTATCATAGGCTGTTATCACAGCACACTTAGATTGCTCCAAGGCCTCCCTGGCAGACCTGAGTTAGTACAGGAGCTCTGGAGCACTTCTCCATCCATACAATTTCCCCATTATGAGGGATAGTTTAATATGTGCCTTTAAATCAGGCTCAGAACAGCTTCTTCTTGTTGCTGTTGTTGGTTTTGGTTGGGGTTTTTTGTTAAAACTAACCTCATTAAAGATAATGCTACATCAGTAGGCTCCACTGATGATAATTGCAACAAAGTGAACTTTACTAACTTTTCATATGTAACTTTTCTTAATACATTTTGGGCTTTTTTGGCACTGAAAACTGAAGGGAAAAAAAAGTCAACAATCAACTTGATCTAAATCTCATTTTCTTCCCGTTCCTGTTATTGAAATGAGAAAGGATCTCCCCATCCTACCCATATATAAGCTTAAAACTGAAAATAAAAAGAACAAATTTTTACTCTTCCCTTGAGTGCCCATGCATGATAAAAGATTTTGGAGGTGACCTGGATGACCCTCAGAGAAGGTGTTATTCATTCAGCAGGTGGCCAGCACATATTCAGGTCCCTCATCTGTGTGAGGGTTTGACTCCACACTTCCCACCTGAACATCCAAAGTTACATGAGCCACTTTTTTTCCTAGGAGAGTAAACCACAATACCACTGAAGGGTTCAAACTCCTGATCTGAATTTGAGTCTGTGGTCTACTCATTGCTTCATTCAGCCCAAGCTCTGGCTCAGAGCAAGACCTACGGGGAGGGATTAGAAAACCACAGCTGATTTCTTAATGAGATTTCATCTCCCTGATGCCATGGCTTGTTTTAATCCCACCAGTTCCCCAGCCTTCCAAAGAGTCTCCAGAAGAAAACAAGCTAGGACAAGGTAAGGAGGACAAATAGTAACTTAGACATCTGAATGACGTGGGCATCTACATTTCATTTTCAAAAGCCAGTTGGACTGTAAGTGAAGTGAGCAGTATGAAGAAGGAAATTCTCAGACTGAAAAAGGAACTGTAGATGCCAGCAGGGAGGAGGACACCACATGTCTAATGTTGATTCCTCTTTCCATATTTCCTTTACAGTCAATGGAGAGAGGATGACTTTTCCTAAGCTTCCCACTTTTCCCAAAGCAGAGCACCTTGGTGAGGTGGTCAAAAGACCACTTCTATTCTGTATTTTTGAAAACTACTTCTTTTTTACTTTAAAACCTAAACCTCTTAAAAATGCTCACTTAATCACCCCAAATGTCCTCATTCATTAGCAAAATGCACCTCTTTTTTTTACACTTTGCTTATCCTTTTTAATGTTTCACCATCCCCTTTAAGACTTTTACATCCAGTAACAAAAGTGTGAAGCAAAACACTGAAGGCTTTGAGTTTGGCCTGTGTAAACTTCAACTGTCCTCAGATTTAAGGAGGAATCTGTCATAATAATGCACACAAGTGGCAAATAAAATTTATCAGCAATGATTAGATATTTCTGGAATGCTGTAATACTTTTCCATGTTAGTGCTCCTTCTAGTGTGCAGTATATTATCTATAGAGAGTTCACATAATCTCTTTGAGATGAGAAATGTGCTCACAAATCAGTGTTGGCTGCACTTCCTGCCACTGACACCGGATTTTGAAAAAGAGATCTTGGTAACAGAATAAATACACAGTAGTTTTCTCCCAGAGACTCAGGTTCAAGTTCTTACTCAACAACAAGGAAAACCAACTGTGATAGCCTCCATCCCAGTCAGCACAAGTTATTTACCATCACCGACCCATCACAGACTCAGCGCAGCAGCCAGCACTCGTCTGGCAGGAAAAGCTTTAGTCTGGAGTAACTGGAGACTTGCCTGTCAGCAAGAGAATCACAAACCCTGCCTGTTACACCAGCATGGTCTCTTTTTCAGAGCATCAGTGCTATTGATTATATTAATAAAAGGATATGGAACTGGTAGAAGTTGAAATTATCAAAATAGAGCTGCCTGGAAAACAGGAAGGGTTTTTTTGGTTTGGGTTTTTTTTTTCTTTTTTTCCATTACAGAAAACAGTGCATTTTCACTAACAAAGGAAAACTGACGTTTTAGACACTGTGGAAATAGTCCTTCGCACGTGATCTCCACGCCTGGCCAGGGAAGATGGTGCAGGGATCCAAGGAGCACTGTGTGTCTTTAGAAATGACCCCTCCTGGGCAGTCACCCCTAAGGAGTAATGAGGTGAGACTCAGCAGAACCTTTAACTCTTTTACAGCACTTACAGTGTTTGAATGCAGGGCTCCCAATACTTCCGTTTCCAGAATTCCGTTCTTCAGCAGAATTGAAAATGCATTTATCTTTGAAAAAATTCCTTTCTCCAAAGCCTAACAAACAAAACAGTTCCAACAACAAAAAAGTTCAGTTTGATTTAATCACTTCACCAACTCGGGAGAGTTGCAAGTTCCATTTCAACCCTGTCACTGGTGCTGCAAAAGGAGATCCCAAGGAGAAGCACCTTTATAAATCAATGGTGAAATGCTGCCATGAGATTTATTCCCCAGCCTTATCTTAAACGGGTAACGTGTGACTGGCAACACTAAGAAAAGAATTCTAGCTATTGTCCTCAGGCAGGCACTCTTCTGGCAGCCACAAAATAAATTTAGCTTAACCATGAACTCCAGTAACTATCAGGAATATGCATTATCTCTGCTGAAAATGTACTGTTGCTCTGCAAGTCTATTAATGAGCAGACATTTTCAATCCTAACTGTCCAGGCTTCAGAGAAGTGAAAGGGAGTTTATAGGCATAAAAAGCAAGAAAAAAACCAATCTGACTTCATCTGCTGGGCTTTTATCAAATGTATATAGCCAAAGTGCTTTAGAAAAGCTGGAAATTACTGTTTTCACCTTCTTTGCTTGGATAGCTATCAAACATTTTTTATTTTTAGCATCAAAGTAGCTGAAAGGGCATTGTTAGAAAGAATGGTCTCCCTCTCTTGGCTCATGCAATAAACTTCAGGGAGGGGGCTTAACTTCAGAGACTGCTTGAAAAAATGGGGGTTTTTAATTCCAATCTAGCTGAGCAAAATGTCTGTTTTGTTCCTGAAAGCTCATGAACTTATTTACTTGTAGGATATGTTTTCATATCTATGATTTTGTTTCTGTGGGTGAAATCAGAGGAGGATAGTGACAGCATCTTCTAAGAACATAAACACCACTCTGTGTCAGACCAAAGCCATAAGCAGCCCCATATCCAGTTGTCACTGGAGGATGCTTGACCAAGGAGCACCAAAACCAGGCATGGTATTTTTTATTTGCCCCGTGGTTTCCTCTCAGTTTCTGGAAATTAAGGATGCAGAGACTTCCTGACTCAAATGTTGCTCTGGATTACTGTGCTCAATAGCTCTTTCATGGCATTGTGTTGCTGATAAGGAGGCTGTGATTGATGCTCATTTGGTGCTCTGTGAGGCCTCTTTGGTCCTGCCCTTCTTGCCACCTCCAGCTCCTTCCTTGAATCCTGGATTGGCATCTGAAGCAATAAAGCAGCATTTTTCAGAGATATTGATCTGTGAAGAGCAGATCAACAGCCTGATTGTTACACAGCTGTTTGCAGAAACCCATTACAAGTGATTTATTCTTTTACAGCACTGGCTAGAAATCACATATGCACAAACTTCTTAAGGCACTGAGTGATCTGGGCTGAGACCTCAAAACTAGGGGCAAAACTCAGGCTCTGCACTCTCTACATGGACTGGGCAGATCCTACAGAATTTCCTGCCCAAATAAATTCTTGCATCTGCCAGCAATGAAATATAATGACTCAGGCCACTGTGTGCTGAAGTCATCTATTCCTTGTACCCCAGCACAGTGGTGCCTCTGGCGTAGCCTCGTTTGTAACTGGTTGGGGAAATCCTCTGCCTTTTTTTGCCACAGGATTTCCTGAAGTTATCCCCTGTGATCAGCTGAAAGCAGGAGGGTGATAGTGCCTAGTGTCAGAGGCACTTCTGTGTGTTGCCCTTCTCTGCCTTCTCACAACCAACTCGTAAAAAAAAGAGTAATCCAGCTTTGAGCAAGTTTTGCAAACTTCAAACAAAAGACAATATTGGAAGCAGAAGCCTCAATAGTACTTAACAATTACATTGTTAATCTTTATATAACAAAACATTAAATAATTAATCTCAGTGGCTGAAGTTCAGCCCCAATAAAACTCTGATGACTTCTGTGGATATTTGCCAGGGAGAAATTTAGCCTGCAATTTTTCTCATCTCTCCTTCTGGCAATCCTGGGAGCATTTTGTAGTTCCCACCGTGTCAGTGGCACACTTTTTAGCAGGAGCAAACTCCGTGACGTTGCTGATGCTGCACTGCCCTTCACAGCAGCCGTGTAGCCCCAGTAATTTCCTGGGTACAACCAGTGGCACCTCTCTGGCCCTCTGTGTACCCGAGGGAAGAATGAACCTACTTACTGGGCAAACAAGAATAAACCTCTTCCAGCTTTCTCAGTTCTACCTCACAGTTTAGAAACTTCTGCAATTCCTAATTCACATTTCTCTGGGAGTGAAATACAAAGAACTATTTTGCCTCATTTCTTCCATTTCAGCAGCTCCCTCTTTTTAAATATCACAGAATTAATGTCACTCATATAAGAAATTTTAAAGCAGAACTTAGAAAATGCTTTCTTTTAATGCCCAAACCTGCAGCAAATATAAACCTTTGTAAATGCAACCTAATTTGCTAACATGCAGTGCTAATTTGATTACTCCAGATAAAGGTTTTAGTGGGACCAATTGGCGCTTGGTGCAGTGTGAAACTAGAAGGATAATTTGCTAAGAGAAAAGTGCAAGCTCTCTTTGGCACCCTGAAATGTGTTCGGTTGGTTTTGTGCTTTTGCATTTGAGTGAGTACTCCAGCACAAATTGGGCACAATTAGCAGCACATTTAAAAAAATACAGCTCAGTTCTGGTGCTAATTTGTCCCGGCAATAACACCAATTTCCCCTGTATTTACACTCAGTAAGCGTACAGAGGCTAACACAGAGGAAAGCTTTGGACAATTCCCATTTGTATAGCTCAGAGCAAATAATTCTTTGTGCCCTATGTGAAATGAGTCGAATATCTCAGCCCACTTTCCAGAGAACATGTGTCTACATCACAAAATCTGCCACCACAAGTTGGCACTAATTGGCAGTCTCAGCAAAGTGGCAAAGGAATGAATGGCCCCTGGATACCGAACTAACATTTTTCCCCTACAGGTGGTCTTTTCAAGTCAGAATTGAGACGTACATTGTTTAGGGAAGGTGAAGTTTGTACTGCTGGTACATGTTTTGTTGATTCATATAAGTTTTCAGAATATAGTGAGCATTTTCATAAGCGTTACATTCACGGTATTAAAAAAATAAAAAAAACCCTTAAATTGTACTTAAAAAAAAAACCCAAAAAACAACAAAACAAATTCCAGCTGTCCCTATTTTCCCCTACTTTGTCCTCTCAAAATCCTCAGTATGTTCAAAGGCACAACCAAATCTTTTCAGTTCTTGTCAGCGTGTATTGATGAAACAGCTCCGTTAGATCTGATACCAAACCAGGAGATTAGGATGCCAGCTGCTTTCATCAGGGCCCTGACTCTGCAGACTTCATTCACATATTGCCCTGTTTGGGCCATTTTCTAGTCCAAAACTCACTGATATCAGTGGGAAGTCCCTAAAACTCCAGTAAGCTATAGAAAAAGTCCTTTGGTGAGAGGGGTGTTAAGGAGTTCAGTCTGCATGGTCCTGTGTCACAGAAAGAAATACCATAGAGGCTTTGATTATGGAGCATAATTATATTTATATGGAAATAAATCAGCTATTACAGAGGACCTTCAGAGTGCCTGAAAATTATATCCAGATAGAGTAAAAGCAGAAATAAGTTAGGTTTTTCCTTTTCCAACTAAGGAAAAGGCTTCCAAAGTAAACTTAGAAGTCGCTGTATGTTGTCATCATCAGATCAAGATAAAATATTTGTTCAGAAGATGTGCTTCAATTATCCTTGAGGACTCCGTGATATTTCCCATATTTTTTATATAAGCTCAAACCGGATGATCTATTTTCATTATCTATACTATAATTATTTCACACACCTTTAGATATGCTTTCAAAAATCATCCCATTGTGCTCAATACGATGAATTGATTTGTTTAGCAGCACTTCCTACTTAAGGGAAGGGAGGGTTCCTTCTCCACTTCTGATTCAGCCACTGGCCCCTCACAACAGGACATGTAACAAGCACAAATCTGTGGCTGTGGGTTTCAGTCAGTGAACTGCTTGTCAGGAACTGGACTGAAACTCTCTGCCTCACCTCACAGGCTGGCACACAGCACATGGACACAATCTTTCAGTACTAACAACTCAGCTACAGGTAGGAATAAGCCAACTCTTATCTTGCACTGGTGGCAGAGGAAAATGGAGTGTAACTCGTGTGGGAAGGGGTCTTCTTCTGCCACTATTCATAAGCACATAAAGTCCCCTGGGCCCTGCCAGTCCTCCCCCACTCATGCATTCAAAGTGCGCGGGAGTCAGGATTAGCAACCTGTAAATAACAGTAGGCAAAATCCTGCAGGGTGCTGGCTCTGAAGCTTCTGAACTGTGAGGCTCAAGTGCTGCATCTTGGTCTCTACTTGCAGCTTGTCCACTCAAATTGCTGAATACATCTGTCCTTTTGCTGATACAACCTCCAGGCTAGTTTAAAAAGCTGCTAAAGAGAAGTTATCATAACTTTATGAATAATCATCCAACAAACAAAAGGGTATTTCTATGCTTCTCTTGAGAACAGCTTTTCAGATTTTCCAGAAAGTTTCTTTAAGCTGTGTGGGCTTTTATAGGATGTAAAAGGGGAATTCTTTATAGGGTTCTTGTATTTTGTACTTATCTTACCGGGGTACAATTTGACATGATCAAAAATTGTCCCAGAAAAACTCTGACCTGTAACTCTCACACAGCTTGACTCAAGTTTTTTCTTATCCAAGTTACATAGAGAGATTGGAAGAAAACAATACTTTATTGTTTTCATTCCACTTTATCCTGTAGGCACAGAAATGGAAGAATCCCCTCTGGAAAGGCAACAGTGATCCTGGTGAAACAACACATTTGGCACACTCGCCTTTTGCACCACAATTTGAAGAAGGACAGAGTTACCTGCTGCAGGTGCTAAATATTTCTGTTATTATTGCTTTTGGGCCCAAGTCCCAGGGAGCCCTGCTTGGAAATTAATTGGACTGTTTAAAGTCTAAACCTTGGTTATCCTCAGGCTGGTATGAAAGGAGCAGCAAAAGGAGGAACCAAAACAAATACCACCTTGGAGAGAGAACAGAACCTAAGAAAGGTGTGGGAAATTCAGTGGCATGAAGCCAGAGAGGTCCAGCTTTGTGGCCCTGCAGGGCTGCTCCAGCTGCCACCGTGCACTGACATCTCCAGCCTGCCAAACAAACTTCCCTCCTTTTTCACATTTAATTCCAAAGATTTGCACAGGACTGAAAGAATGTTATGTTTTGTCATGAGTCAGTCCAGCCCGTGTTTTTCCCCTAGGCCCTACCTATCTTCTAAACAAGCCAGATATTAGACATGGTAGCAGGCTCTGCTGACTGATTTGAGTGTTGAAATTAGAGCTTTGCTTGCTGCTATGGCTTGTATTTGTTTTACACAATTTGGAAGAAAATTCACTAAGTACTTTTGGACAGCAGGTCAGGCTGGCTAGCAGCATTTCTTTATTTCTGTCATGTGAGAAGATCTGGCTGAACAAGAAACTCACAGTAGGGATCAGTTGGCTGATCTGGGCAACCAAGCTGCATTTGCTGCTTTCACTTAATTTGTCCCAAGCTATTTAGAAACTAATTCAGCCCCAGGAGTTTTATATTTTACAGCATGCCAGGAAAGTTGTCTACAATTTGTTGATGATCAAGGACATTTCTTATTTCAAATAAAAAATACGAATAAAACAACACTAAACTAAAATCAAAGCCAGGTTTTAAGATGACAGGTGGTACCTGCTCTCATAGCTGTGACTGAATTCCATTAGAAAGAAAGAAAACTACAGTAAGAGCTGAAAAGCAAGCCTGAGGAAGCCTCCCTTATTTCACATTAAAATCCTAGGTGTTGGGCATAGTGAAGATATATTACCATAAATCAAAGCTAATGCCATGAGCCAGATGGTTCAAATTTGTGTACTAAGTGTTAGGCACTAACAGAGCACAACAGTCTGTTGTCTTTCCACGGGAGGGTTCTCAGTTTTGAGCAGCTAATTAGCCTAAAATTAATTAGGGCCAATCTGAACATTTTTACACACACACAAAAAAAAAAAAAAACATAGAATTTGAACGTATGCAAAACCAGGCCAAAACCCCTGTCTGACAAGAGCAGCAATGGCACTGAGAACAGGCAGGAGGGAATTGTGTGAGGGAACAGAACAGAAAAGAGCCTACACAGACAACTGCCACAGGCAGGTTAAAGGAAAGAAAGAAGAAAGAAAACAAGTCTTTGGAAAAGAGAAACAGTCCATCTCCAAAGTTTACTTGGGAAGCTGCTGCACCCAAGGGTCAGCTTGTCACAAACTTGGTGCAGATGGTTGGGATAAATATTTTACAGGTGCCACACTTTACATGATGCTTGTGTTTAACCTGGTCTGCTGTTGTGCAGAGACTTAGAGACAGTGACAGCCAATTCCTGAATCCCAAAGAGATGGCAAAGCTCACAGCCCTGCTGGGAAGCTGCAGTTCTGCCCCAGAGCAGCATTCCCCTGGGAACTTTGCTGTAAAAATGCTGACACCTACCCCCTTAGCCAGCAGACTTTCTGGATGACACAGATACCAAATCCCACCCCACTTCTATTTCCTTCAGGCACACAAGATTTTTTTTTTCCCCCAGATTGGAGCCTCAGCTCTTAAATAGCACACAGGCCAAAAAAGTCCTGTAAATGCAGAATCATATTTTGGTTCTTTTTTCTCTCAGTGAGCAAGCTTCATACACTCAGATGTGCTAGGCACTTTGGCAGGGCTGAGATCCAGGGCACTGCAATAATATTTAATCCCATTACTAATGCTTATTTTAGAATCTGCTTGTCCTTAAAGACATGATAGTGATCTTAATTATTGTCTCCAACATGTATTTGCCTGAAATAATTATTATACTTCATTCCTATAGAGACAATGAGATAAAACTCTAATTTCATTTTATTGGCCCTTCTATCCATCAAGAAATTAGTTTCTTGTGAGAGCTTTGAAGTAGTCCCCTTCACGGATTAAACTCCTTGAAAGTACAAGAACAGAAGGGCGGGGTGTGGGGGAATTGAAATAATTTACATACCAGCAGACATGTAATGGGAATCAAGAATGCAACCAGACCTACATGATGGTTGAGAGGAAAACGTTGAGACATGCTATTCAACATGAAAAAAAAAAAAAAAAAAAAAAAAAAAAAAAAAAAAAAAAAAAAAAAAAAAAAAAAATCTGGTTAGCTGCAGATTTTAGCTCAGGAGGCAGCCAAGGGCTGCATTCAGGCAGAGGAAGCAAGCAGCAGAGAGGAGCTTCCCTGATCATATTAAAAAAAAAAAACAACCCCAACAAAAACCCAAAGCCATCAACCCCCCAAACACCCATTACTGGATAAAAGAACATCAGATGCTCAACTGTCACTTGGCTGTCTGCCAGGCAGGCTCCCAGCACCACTGTCAATACTATATAATGTGTAGGAATAAATAGCACAAGCTCTGTTAGAGCAGCACCTAAGATTTGGTGTTAGATCTATGCAAGATGTTGGCTCCCCAAAATATGAAAATTTTTGTGCTCTGAATTTTGTTACAAACAAAATTTCGGCCATATTTTTTTCAGAAGACAAGATTGCAAACCTGAGTGCTGAGATTTTCCCTGTATTTACTTCCAAACAAATACAGGCCAACTCTTATTTTTGGTAAATTTCAAACAAGATAAAGAAGAAAACTTATCCATTAAAGGGAAAACTTTGAGCACAAGAATTATTATTGTATGCAAGGATGAATTCCACGCAATCCTCTGAGCTGTCTCCTGGGATTGAAGGAACAGTTTGGGCTGGTCCTGCAACATCTCCTTGAGAGCCAGTGCTTTCCCACAGAAAGCAATGGTATCCTAAGTTTTTAGAAACTTGATTGCAATGGGTGCTCAGCATTCTGGCCTGGACAGAGCAATTATGCTCTGAAATTCATGTTTATGAGTTATTCAATTGATCTAAATTTAATCATGCCTTTAACTCTTGAGTCTTACTGGAACCAGGAGTGCTGAGGGCCCAGCTGATCAGAAGCTCTATGGTTAGGATGCTTTTAAATGTAGATTAGCACACCTTCAAGCAAAGAAATGTGAGCACCTAAAGAACCTGCCCCAAACCTTAGCACGTTCAGGATAAAGGTTTTGCAGTGCTGAGCTGTATGTAGCACATGTGATACACAAAGCAACCCTTCCTAGCCACCTGCCCATCGTGGATGTAGCTACAAAACACTTATTTTCTTTTCCATATGCTGCACATTTAAATTTCTGTCTAATATCCACACAAGCACCTGTCATTTTTTTCAGGCACAGAGGTGGAGACACAAGGACCTTGCAATACCTCTTATTCCACACACACTTTTGCTCTTTCTGCCTTCTGGCCTTAATGATTCTGAAATAAAAATCTCTCTGTCTGACAGCAAGTGGCTGCTCTTTTTTAGTGAGCCTTCCCACTGCACTGCAGCCCTGATACCACTGTGCTGAAAGAAAAGTATATTCACTTCTTCCCAACACAACCTCAAAAGCCAAAACAGTGGGAAATCTCCTACTTGGTATCATGCCAAAGAAAGTTTTTGAAGAGAAAAATGGTGGTGTACAGACAATGGTACAGACAGTGTTGGCCAGAAAAAATCCTATATATGATTAGATTATCTCAAGAAATGCAATGCAAATGGTAATCACATGTATGTCACAAGGGCTAAATATAAATGTGTCAGAGGCCTCCCGTATGGAGAAAGTCCAGCTGATATTGATAAGATTTTATGCTTCAGTTGATGACTGAAAGGTTTCAGTCCAGCTTAAAGGTATGTGCTGACACCTTCACTGCAGATTTTGTAAAGAAAGGTTCATATCCTTCATGAAAAGAATCTTAACCATGCAGACAGCAGAAGCTTAGGGTTCCATGCCCCACAGGTTTTACAGCCTTGGGAATGTTGTGCAGCAACTTTCTAAGCTGCCATTTTGCAGATCCTAAAGCTGCATGCACAAGAGGAACATACAGTTCTCTGAAACCATCCAGTTCTTCAAAGTAGAGCATATGATAGTAGAACTTCCTCTTTGCTGATTAATGTTCTTTAAAGCTCTCAGCACTGTTTAATCATGTGATTAAAAAGCACCCTTTCTGTTGCTATGTGAAGAGCAAAAGGCCAACTTGTCTGTCAGCTCTGTGCCATTGATGGCTTTTATAACATCAACACAGAAAAAAATCACATCATTCCATTTAGGAAAAACCCCAGCAATGCTGCTCAGGTGACACAGGGGCCACGCTGGCTGCCAGCCAGGGTTCTGCCAGGATCCACCATGGGCTGTGACTTCCTAGAGAAGCAGCTGTGTCATCTTGTTAGGAAGTAACAAGTCAGGCAGAATCCCATTCTCTATAATGTGGTTTCAAAAGAAGTGCCAAAATTGTTAAATTGATCGAACAATAGACAGAAAGAAGCAGAATTACATCAGGCACATTTCAAATCCCTCTGCAATTGCTGCTGGCAGCAGGTTGCAGCTACAAGAGACTTTTGCCCTTAACATTCAGGAGCTTCAAATTTTATAAAAAAAGGGCAGAACCAGGGAATAAAACTTAGAAGGAGCCATGGGACCAGAGCTGGTCTCTTCCCTCCCTCAAATGATTGTCCTCACCTCTAATTTATGAAACAAGGGCCCTGAGAGATGTCAGCCACAAAAAGAAGCCTGGCTCCATAGTTTGAGGACACTATTCCACCCATGCTGCTGGCTCTCCCCCTGTGCCATGTTCCCAGGAGAATTAAACCTCCCCCAGCATTTCAGCCACTGCCCATCACAGGTGGGCACCTGTGCCCAAATTGTTGCTCGTGTGTGCAGGTGCACCCCTGATCTGCTGTCCTGGATATGGATGATGAATCTCTGCCATGGTTTAGGAATAATGGAAGGGAGGAAAAACAGACATCTTAAACATCCCATTAAAATTAACACAGGACTTTCTTGGTACATGCCACCTCTCTTTTTTTTCTTTTTGGTGCAAATATCTCAAGGGGCTAAATGAACTTACTCACAGACAGACATATAGATAGCAAATGAAAAAGCTGGTCGTCCTCCCCATTCATTACCAGGAAAATACCTGTGCTGGTATGAACAACATCTGGTGTTGCAGTACTGGCTTTACAGCAGTTCAGTCCCAGCCAAGCAAGCACGATAAGAAAAAATGTTGCAAACTGGTAATTTTGAAACTCAGGAAACCCCCAGCTAAGCCAAAGCATTGTCAATGATTTCCCTCACAGCCCATCTGGTACAGCCTGGGGAAATCCTATACAGTACCCACAGAAATATTTAAGGAGTAAACAGGAACGTTTGAGTGATTTCTTCCCTCCCCCATCCCACAGGAGCAGAAAAGGGAGTGGAAGTTCAGCACAGGCTTCTTATTTCTGTGCTGTTACATAACTGCGCCTCTGCAGAATTCCTCCCGCTTCCAAGAGGCTCAAGCCCACGGGAGGCTGGGAAGGAGACAGGGAAAAGGTATGTGACTTGCTCAGGGCTACGCAGCAAACCCATGGCAGAGGTGGGAGGAGAACTTGCAGGTCCCGGCAGAGCCGCTGCCGAACCCCGACGAGGCTCCACATTCCTGCCATTCCTTGCACATACTTCTCCAGAGGTGAAGCTGCTGCATCACAGGCTGACCATCCAAGTCAACGCACCACCTGCTTCCTAACCATCCCTCCACCTTGCAGCATGCACAGACACACACTGGAGCTATTCCTTGCCTTGGTCTCAAGAGGATTTCAGATCTCTGGAAATCATGCCCATCGCGCCCAGCACATTCACTGACCAGTGGTTTTTCTCTTTCGTAGCCTTTCCTAACCACAGGCCTCATTTAAGCACACTGACTGAGTCTCCTATTCTTTTAAAATTCTGCAGTAGATTCCATTTGCTAATACTAACAGGAAATCCCATGAATCTGCCTCATGCCCTTTCACTGACTTCACAAATCCAATTGATACAGATAGAGCCAATTTCTGAAACTGCAGCTGTCCACACTTACAAAGCTCTGACTGTTAGATAAGAAAGTGCCAGCTGGAACAAGAAGTTTCTCCTACTACTGGATGCCACACTCCCAGCCAAGCAGGCAGCTGTCAGCTTGGGTGGTAGCAGAGCTGCTTAAATGGGGAACCCTTAGATCCAGTCCCTCATGCTCACCCTAAAGCAATTGAACAGCCCCACAACAAGAAAAGGGAGTAAATCTCAGTCCCAGAAGAATGCAGTTGCACTTGTTTTCAATCTCCTCTCCACATTATTGCAGCCCTCATGGGCCATAGTAGCTGGAGGCCAAGGAAGGTGCAGCTTTTTGGGACAAAAAGCTCTGTTGGCCCCTCTTTGGATCTAAGCAGGGCCATGGTCTCAGCCTCACTGAAAGAGAAGCTCAAGTTCTCCTCAAGTCTGAGCAGCATTCTGCACTTCACAAAGTTAACACCTGGACTTGTGATGATTTTCACTGCTGGCTTTAAACCATGCATGAGTTTTAATCTGCATACCATTACAGCTCCCAAGATGTTTTAATAAACAGGCACTGGACTGGGAGGTGAGGGGATGGGCAAAGTGGCTGGCTCCACCATCCTCAGCCTGGATGTGTCCTAGGGGGAGCATGGATCATCTCCCATCAGAGTATAACTGGATATGCACTCACCCCTGATACCAAGAGTGCCCTGTACCTGGGAAGGGATTTCAGAAGACTGAAAGGCTGAAAGGCTGAATGTTCACTTTCAGCAGAGGAGGGTCTAATCCTCTGTCCTACACCATCACTCCATGAGGTAGCTCTGCTGGGTGCCACCAAGCCTTTCTGCAGGCTATGGCTCTTGGCCACCTGCCTGAGCGTCAGGAAAACTATTTAACAATCCCTTCATGGATCCCTACTTCACCTACCCTTGGTCCAGTAGGGGAATAAGCATAAGCAGAATAAAAGAATCCATGTTATTAATGACACTCAACAGATTCCATCAGTGCCTTCCTAAAAGATTGCTGTCTTAGAACCAAAGGTACCTCATGGCTCACTGCACATCTTCAGTGAACCCTTAGAGGTTACCAGAAACTTTTTATTTCTTCTCCAAAATAACACAGCTGCCTACTGGCAAATGCCCATGTGCCCATCCATTCAGTTTTGCAATTTCTTTATTTCTTAATCATTAATCTACTTTTCTGGAGATATTTCAGAGCCAATCCCTCTCCTCCCTCACCCCCTCACGTCAACCACTGAGTGGGAATTTTTAAAGGGGTTTGTAAGTCTTACCATTTACATACACACTTCCATGAGATTTTTAATCTTTTTAACCTTCCTCCTAAATAAGGACATTTCAAAAGCTTTTTTTTTTCCTATTTGGTAAATCACATCAGTTGAGTACTTTCACAAAAATGAACATAAATTCTTCTGACAAGTTGGGAAGAACATTAAACCAGAAACCTTTAATAACTTTGAATACTCCATGGGAAGCTCTAGTATGAGCATGAGGATAACTGATTTGATCAAATACACTACACAGATAGACAGACAAACAAGTATACATGCATCATTGTATTTCAGAGATCTTAAGCCATAAGAAGGAAGGGAAAGCACATCAATTCTTCAGTCCAGAATTCATAAAAGAAATGAAAAATCCATATACACACACACACACACACATTTAAGCAAAGAAAACTTGTTTTTAAAAAGTGAAATACTGCTTGTGCAGATACTTTGGCACCCATAGTTGCATATTCCTTTTGCTCTTTATCCTTACAGTCATCTTTATGGTGATTTCCTGAATGGGAAAAGGGTCTTCAGGAAAGAAAACCTAGCAGAGAAAGAAACAAATATCTAAGTAGAAATTAAAGCCCAAGCAGTAAATACAACAGTCGGTGCTGTATTTTAATGGAAACTTTCTATATGGATCCATGCAAGTTACATGTATGGAAAGTTGACTGTGGCTTTGTGGGCTTCTTAATATAAATATCCTGACATAAAAATTACTATTCTAGAAAGCTTTGTGGAAAGATTGGAAAAAATCTCCTCATACACAGACCTATGTAAACTGTTCAGTAACTAGGGAGAGTTTTCGGATGGAAGCCGCCTTCCCCACCCCCCTTTGCAGACTTCTGTCTCATTTTGTGAAACTGCTTTGCTGTCTTTCAGAGGGGGCAGCTGAGCAATCCGTTTCAGTGCCTCTCTTTCCCATGGAACAAACCCCCCCAGCCCTCCTGCTGCATCCTGACAGAGATGGCAGGCCTTTCTTTGCCGAATTCTTTCAATAATGCTGCGACTGCAACATTAGGAGAAACAATCAGGATTAAAGGGAGTTGCCTCTGTATGCCAGATCTGCTTAATAACTTAATTAAATAAACAGAAACATAATTATAATGTAAATATTTCCTTTCTTTAATCCCAAGGCATCCTTAGAGAGAGAACACTGCTGAAATGATACAAGATTATTGAAAACCTTTTCAGTTCCTCCACACTTAAAAACAATTTTGCTGTCTTCCCATGCCTTCCCACTTGTAGTATTTCACTTTTGAAATTTCAGAACCAGCTATCAGACAGAGAAAAATGCATCCTTGGAAACGAATACCCCAGATAGTTAAAAGTGTTTCTAATTGAAAAGGAACCATGAAGGAGTAAATTGCTCTGTAATTTATAACTGCAGATTTCCTTCCTCAAATTATTTTCATTCAGCAGTTTTCTCTGAGAACTTTTACAGTTTCCAATGTTTTTTTGAAAAAGTGCAAGACACACTCAGATCATATTGTCTTTTGGCATGTACACAGCCACTCAGAGACAATGACCCTACCTTATGGTTTTACATTGAATGAACTCTGATGGCTTCAGTACATTTACTCATGATTTACATCAGTTCAGGCTTAAATTTAACATCAAAAAGGTTGTTCCCCATGTACTTACAATGGAAGATTTTCTTTGGCTTCACCACCACCAAATTCTGAAAGCAACCTGTTCCATCTAGCTATTTAGAAAAAAGCAGTGGCAGTGACACCATCCTGAAACAACACATATGACAACACCACAGGTCAAGTATTATGAAAAATCCCTCTAAAATAGCAAGCAGAGCAATATAGAAAAATTCCCCTGAATTAGGAATAAACTCCTACTGCTGGCTAGATCTGACTCCAAGTTACAGTGACCTTAGCTTTGTCCGTTCTCTCTCAGAACTGCTAAAATTATAAGTCAGTGTGTAAATGTGCAAACCCACCTAATGCTGACCCCAGACCAGCACAAGTTGAGCATCTTGAGGATTCTTCATGCACAAGCCTCCAAGAGCACCTGGACCTAGGCAAGACACCCAAAACTTTGCAGGCAACCCAGAAACCTGCAAGTCCCAGCTGCAATAATTATGGCCAAACCAGATTTTCTGGCAAAGGCTTCCTTCATTTCAGAGTCTGGACTCACATTTCCCATCAACAGTCTCCATCCCACACTTTTCTGTGGATGCACATGACTTAACTCCCTATGCCACAAAACCTGGGGTCATTTTCTGCCTGCAATGGCTGCCCCAGGTTTGGCCTCGCAGCCTCCTGCAGCAGCTCCACACACGTGCTGTGGATGCTGTGCCTGGGAATGGTTCTGACATTAATAAATCTCTGCAGAACGCAAGGCACAGGTGTGTGCTGTGAGCTTGGGAAGGAGAGCTGAAGATGACCTCATGCTGTACTTCGGAAGGAGGATGTTAAAGAGCTCAGGCAGCCAGTGCTGACAGAGAGACATGCACCTGTACAACAGGGACTCTGCCTTCTTGCTTCCTCTGTGCTCCCACATGGAGAAACCTCAGCCCCAGCTGAAGTTCGGAGGGCCCCACATGAAACCAAGCTGCAGGTTCAGGGGTTAATTAGAGATTATACCCACACCAAAAAGGGGTATGGAAGAGAAGAAACAAAGCTCCTTTAACTGTATTAACTCCACTCTTAATATAGACCAGTAGTACACTTGACTTTATGGTTGCAAATTGGTTTAGGACAAAAAAAAAAAAAATTACAGAAAATGCACTTCTTCACAATTCCCTGTTCCCAGTCATCTCCTTGTCTTCAGAAAGTGACCCTGGGCTTGCTGCCATTGTTACTTACATCTTCTCCCTCATCAGACCTATTCTTGTTTCTACTTGGTGCACTTAATTCCTTAAATATAAAAGTTTATATTTATCTATATGATTATACACACATATTCCACTCAATTTCCTGAGGATATGACTCTTCCATGCTGCATAAACTTCCTTCCCTGGCCTTCTCCAGCTCTATCATTCTTTTTGCTACTGTCCAGGGTGCAGCTGTCAGGGGCAGGAAGCCCCAGACCCTGCTGCTCACATTGATCAAGGTCAGGAAAAGGGTAGCCAGTACCTGCTGCCTCCCACCCTCCAAAACCCTCCACATCAGAATAAATGAGTCCCCAGATAGCCCCGTGAGCTCTCAAGCACAGAAACAGACTGGGAGGTTGGTGTAGGGAGGTAAAAGCCATCTCAGACAAGGACATGAGGTTATGGCCCTCCCAGAGATGGCCAAAGGCTGAGAAAGTGGTAGGGGAAGCTCAGGTGAGCACCCCAGAACATAAAAGCTGCAGTGGGTAATCATGGTGATGAGGTTTCTTGTGTAAGGAAGCTTCAAGGGATAAAATGGATATGCCTGAACATTGCAGTTGCAAAGTTATTTCAAATAATTAATTAAAAATGCGATTAGGTTAGTAACTCATCTACATTATTTATACAACCTGTTCAGAGCACTCCTAATTTCCAAGGACTTGCAGACTCAGATTAGAAACTGGGTTTAATTTTTTTTCTTAATAAATTTTGCTTTCATTTGGGATACAGAACTAGAGAATGCATAAAAGTGTTGCAGAAGACTTAAGCAGATGAAATAACATGAGTTCCCACTTATTCTGTCAACATGCTGATGAGAAAAAAAAAATCATGACGTTTTTCCTCAAATCTCTAAAATACCAATTTTGGAGCCCTCTCATAATGAGATTAGGAGAAACTGATGCTGAAACTGTAACTGAAAGGAAAATTTTGTGAGCAGATTTGGAGAAGAAGGATAGCATGGCTATGCTGAGTGCAGAGAGACTGAGCCACGGAGAGCTCCATGAAATCCAAGACAGTCACCTTAAATCTAAGTGCTCATCAAAATGTTTCACATAAATGAACCACCACGGTTTCTGAAGGGCAAAAAGTCACCGTTCAGTAGGACTGGGTTTGCACTGTGAAAGGTGAACTGGAACTGAATAAACTTTCCCACGCTGAAGAAAATGCTTACATCCTGCCTGGCCAGTTTTAGAGAAAGAAGTCAGCTACGACATTTGGATGTAAAACCAAAATTCTTGATTCAGGGCTTCTCTAACCCAAGGCCTTCATTGGAACCCATTTCTGCAGCTCACGTGGCAAACCAACGTCTGCAAGGATCACCAAGGACAGATTCTGCAAGGTGTCTTCAACTCCCCATCAATCTGAGGTGCAACCAGTGGGAGTTAGAGACTTAGCATCCTGCAGGATTTGACCCAGCTTCAGAAAATAGAGAACCAAAGGTATAAAACTACACTTAGCTGGATTCCCTTTTGCAATTTCAAAACCCTAAGGAACGTGTCATTGGAGAAATGGGATAATTATTATAGCACAGTAAAAATGTCCTCTATTCCCCTTTGATGTTGAAAGAAGAATCATTAATTCAAAGGCATGCAAAAATTCATGGAATTTAAAACACCAAGCAAATGTAGTCTAGTCTTGTCAGATACAGAGTGCCTTTTGTAAGACATTTCCTAGCTTGCCCAACCACAGTGGAGCCCCCACAGCTTCTTCAGATCTCCTCTATGGGGTAGTTAGATTATCCTCAAATACAGCAAAATAATTAAACCACACCAATTCAAATGGATGTGATTTCAAGGGCTCTTCCCTAAAGCATTGCTCTCTATCAACTAACTCATTCCAAGCCATGCAGAACCTAAAAGTAACATATCCCAGAAAGTCAGCCATGTCTTGGGCTGCACCAAAAAAACCATGGTTGGCAGGTCTAGGGAGTGGTTCCTCCCTTTCACTTTGCTCTCGTGAGACCTCAACTGGATACAGCTCTGGGGCTTCCAGCATAAGAAGGCATGGACCTGTTGGAGCAAGTCCAGGGGAGGCCCCAAAGATGATCAGAGGGATGAAGCACCTCTCCTATGAAGACAGACTGAGACAGTTGGGGCAGTCCAGCCTGGAGAAAAGAATATTCCAGGAAGACCTCAGAGCCTCTTCCAGTACCTAAAGGACTACAAGAGAGTTGGAGAGGGACTTTTTGCAAGGGCATGGAGTGACAGGACAAGAGAGAATGACTTTAAACTGAGAGAGGGTGGGTTTAGATAACATACTAAGAAATTCTTTACTGTGAGGGTGGTAAGGCATCACAACAGGTTGCCCAGGAGGCTGTGAATGCCCCATGCATTCCTGGAAATGTCCAAAGCCAAGATGGATGAGCTTTGAGCAATCTGGTCTAGTGGAAGATGCCTCTACCCACAGCAAAGGGGGGGAGTGGAACTTTAGATCTTTAAGGCCCCTTCCAAACCACACCATTCTACAAAATGTGTATTTTTCCTTTGGACATAAGGTCAGACATACAGTTATGAGACTGTTGCCCTGTAATTAGCAAAGCTTTCAGCAAACTAACCTAGTTTTCAAGATTTCACCCAGCCACTGAACTGGTACCTCTTCAGCAGCATCCCAATGGGACAATGGCCATTTGTGGTCATACCAGACTTTTCCCTTCAGCCCTTACGGATACCCATCTCACAAATGCTGCTGTAATTTATGATTTTTAATATAATTTATGATTTTTATTAAGTGCATGATTGGCATGAATAGAATGAGAACTGTTGAAACAGGACTCTTTCTTTCCTAGAACATTCCAAATTCAGCAAATAATAATATTACAAATACTCCATTTCCATTGGGACAACCATTTTTGCAATTTGAGTTACAAGTTTAGTGCTTGCCTCGTGATGATGATTTAGGCCTGTTAATTATGCATTGGACTCCAATTGGCTGTTAAGTTAATCTATTTCTCACCCTGTGTGTCTGTCTAACTTCAGCCTTGCAAGGACAGCTGGTGAAAGGACGAGGTCTGAAAGAGCTGCCTCAGCCCCTGTTTAGCAGTGGGGTGTGAAGCTTAGCCCAGGCTGCCCCTCCAAATATTTGTACTTCTCGGGAAGGATTTACAGCTGCTGTTGTGCTCCACAGGCTTTTGTGACTGTAGCTTGGACTTGCCTCATTTGCACACCTCTCATCAGCGTAAGCTGGTCACAGAAATTCAGGAGTTTAGCCCAGCTTTGGTCTTGGTTTCAGAAGGCAGCGTTGGAAGAGGTCAGTGAATTGTGGGGTTGGCACATAAAAAAACGGCAGACAATTTTTGACTTCCATTTCTCAAAGACTAAGTTCTTTGGCACAGGTGTCCTTCCTGTTAATATTATGGACAAGACTGATATTCTGTACCTTTTGGTTTTGTTTGGGTTTTTTTTTAAGCTGTCCCTTCAAAGTTTCCTTTCTTTTCAGTTCAGGCCCGCAGGTGCTATGGTTGCACTTAGAAATCAGCCCACTTACCAAAGTCATGCAAGCACCATTTACCGCAGTGGAGGCTTGTCACTGGAGACCAGCCATGATTCCAAGGACCACCTGATTCCCTCTAAGAGGCTCCTCCACTATTTTGTAATTAAATTTTCCGCTACACCTCACTAAATTTCTGCTAGGCCTCGCTAAATTTCCACTAGGCCTCGCTTAACAGGACAACACAACAAGGATGAAGATAACGTACTGTGAAAGCATAAAACAACAGCAGAGTTCCCTCTAAGAGATAGCCACATAATAGACATGAATCATATTAGACATTATTTTGCCTTTACAATATTTTTTTCAAGGAACTTTCATGCTTGTGTCTCTTTGGTTAACTCTTTGTAACTCTCTGGCTTGCTGAGGAATCATGTAGAGCACAAGTCGGCCCAAACAATTCCAACACTGTGACACCACAAGAGAACAGAAATACTGATCAGTGCTGTGCTGTTTCTTGGTAAATAGAAGCCCTGTGACATGTTTTCCCCCTTAGAAAATGCCTATCCTTTATTCTCCCAGGTTTCTCCATTAAAGAAAACACACAGTTAAAAGGTTACTGGTAAAAATCAGCTTTTTCAGGAGCATTAGTGTTCATGTTGGAAGCCTGCTTGTGAGGGAACCTCTTCCTTCTACTATCTCCGATTACCACATTTTGACTCCCATCACACATCAGACTAAGAGCAGGAGCCCAGTTCCTTTTCAGCCAAACAAAATTGGAGTGGCACTAATGCTGTCCAACCAACAGTGGTCATTGAGCCCTCAAATGAGATTCCTGCCTGTGGCCAGTCCCAAGTCCAAAGCCTGCAGAGTGGACAGCCTGGACCTTGGCACCAGCTGGTTGGGTTCTGTAGATCTGTTCCTGTAATGTTGCACTACTCGCAAACATAGATGAAGCCTCCCTGTGCAGGACTCTCCCATTAAACCCTTTTAAAGGGATTTAAGGCACTCGGGCTCCTGGGACTGGTGTCACCCCAGTGAGAGCGCTGTAACTGCACGGATAACCATATCAGACTCTAAGAGCTGGAAGTCATTTAGTCTCTCCAAGCAAGTGAAGGACCACTCTGGGTGAAGTCTGTAGTGCCCTCTAGTCTGACTCTCTCTTCAGAACTGAGTAGATTCAATTCCTCTGTGGCTACAGCTGGTTCCAAACTAGACCAAAAGGTTACTGCTGGTCTTCAGCAGAACTTCCCTGACTGTAACTGAGCAAGTTCCCCTGTTATCAGAGACAACTGCAGCCCAGGCTGCAAACTCTGCAGTTGGCTGGTTATAACTTGCTCCAGCACTTTGTCTTGCAAAGTAAAGACAGATGACTTGCTAGTGGTCACTAAGCTCAGGACTGGACTGCAATGATTCACATGATCAATGTTGTTACTTATTGTATATAATGGACAGTGTTTTGTGGGGGGTGAGGTGAGGGAGAGTTGCAAATACACACAGCACTTTCAAGTTTGTATGCCTTAAATTGACTTTAGATTTCCTCGGTTCTATAGTACATATTTTCAGAATGCTTGGATCTGATTCAGCTTGTCCCGCTGAACAAAACAGTTTCACTGCTCTGAGACCAGAGGAACACAGTGGTGAATCAGGTCCTTTATTTGCCTCCAATGGCTCACTATCAGGCCTACTGCAAACTACCTATTGAAAGCATGACAGCCAGCACTATGCTCTATAGTGAGCGTTTGGAGTATCATGCCCTAAGTATAGGCCATATGAAGAGGTCTTTTGTTCAGGAAAGCAAACTGTACAGTGTTTAGTAAGCCACACTCCAAATATAGGATCGATAAAGCGCAGCTAAAATCAACTATTGCCTCAACAGGCATTCACAGATTTTCTCTGAATTAAGCACGCTTGAATCTTAGGGCCACAATGCCTTCACTCAACTCTTTCACAAACAGTTCATGCAGAAATAGAGTAGGCTGGGACCTGGTATCAGGCAATGTGCAAGAACTTGAGGCTCCAAGCGGGGAAGGGAAAAAAATGAGGAAAAAAAAACCAAAATAAAAATAAACCATATGGAATCCACACTCAGATGCCTTTAAAACAACCACAAACATTCTTGCTGCCTCAAGCTGCAAATGTCGTGAAACAATTACTGGGCTGGGGGACTTCAAAGGTTCACTGAGAGCAGCAGTTTTATTTTTCAATCAAACACAGGAATAGGGTTTTTTCCCTCCCTCCCTCTCTCGCTTTCCCCTTTTTTTTCTGAATGAAACAGCGCCCAGGCTTCCTGATTTCAAAAACCCTGTTCCGCTTCGCTTGACCACTCCATAACCTTAGGAGAAGCTCAAAAACTTCAAAATGAAACTGTGAGTCATACTGAATGAAAAAGACATTCTTATATTTCATTAAGATTGAAAACTGCTGCATTCCTTGTTTGTAAAATTTACATGAATGATCTTTAAGAGCTTGCAGCTGAATGCTGTGTAAAGCTTGAACTTCCATAAATTCCTGTTTACTTAATCATTGATTCTAGAAGGTAACTGACAGTCATTTGCAGGAGTTTGGAGAGTCATAATTCACTGTGCACAGAAACAACTGGACTCCTTCTTGCCACTGCCTAACCTATTTATACTTCCCCCCCTACTTTTTGAAGCATCTATGCACTTTTATTTCATGTTTTCATTTCAGAAAATCAATGGTTTAACCTCCGTTTCCTTGCAGGAGCTTTTGCAAAGGCTGCACTGTTGCTTACCTCAAGCATTGGCTCACTGGTAGAAGGAGCTGTGCTTAACATGGTGTTTTCAGATGGCTGAAAGCACAGGGCATGTTTGGCAGAACAGATGTATGGCTGGCAGCCCCAGCTCTACAGTGCTTAAGGAGCACACCTCCCACCACCAGGAGAATCCAGGCTGCTCCAAGAGGCTGGATCCCAAGGGGTTCAAGTTGGCACTGACCCCTCTGCAGAGAGTCATGCACACAAAAATCATGCAGAAATAACATGCTGCCCCCTTTGAAGAGAACTGAGTCAAATTGTTAAAAATGAAACTGACTCATTGTAGAAACAGTGGTCACTGGAATGGCATCTCCACAACTGCTGCGGTAAGAGAGGAAGCTGCCTGACCACAACTGCCTTTGTGCTTATTCTAGCTGTTTAAGTTCTAAAAACCACAAAACCCCATTTGAAATTCCACTGTATAGCAAGGTTTGTGTAATGAGGTTACAATTCATAATAGGATCATTGAAAACTGAAACAAGCAGCATTAATATGTGGACTGCCTGCAACGAGCTGGCAGCAGTGTGATGATGTCATTTTTAATTAAAAGTCTGTCCCTGTTTGATACGCTGAAAAAAGAGTGCAAATCAGGGAATATGCGCTGATCCCATCCATAGGGAAAGACTGTCAAGCAGCACAGTGGTATCACAGAGCACCCTGCAAGCCATATGGCATGGCTTTAATGGAACTAATTCCCACGTACTCTGCTTGTGTCACGCGTATCAGGATTCTGCTCCCACACGGAAAAGACATTAGTCAGGAACAGGGGGAGGGGAGGCCCAGTGATACCCAGCGTCGTGTCCTTTGTCATATGCCATGCTGTAAATGCTACTGCAGCAGTGCTGAGACCAAGAGGAAATGGGCTGCAGGTTCATGGAAGTGGACAGATCCTTCACTCCCTTAAGTCAGCAATTAACCCAATTTACAGCAATTGAAGTCCAGGCCTTCTAGCAGAGGTGACCAACCAGCCCTCTGAAATATCAATTTTAAATGGCTGGTGCCATTTTATTCATTTATTCATCCAGTATTGCACTTTCACCCAAGACTGAGTGACACAGAAACTAAGAGATGCTCATCCACAAAACCCTTCCCTACCCAGCACTGTTGATTCCTTTTCAGCCTCTTGTGCTTTCCTTAAGGCAATTAAATCAACTCTGGACTTCAGTATAAGGAAGATACACTCCTGTGAATGTCAGTGTCTGCTGAACACATTGTCCACCTCCCAAACATTGGCACCAAGGACCAAATCAGCCCATCCTCAGTTCTCTGAACAGTCTTTTTGGCTAGAGAGAGGCTCAACTTACTCAGCTGGGCAAGAACTATAAGATGTTGGTAGTAATGAAGCTGGTCACGACTTGTCTGAAAGTAGCAGAAGAAAGATGACCAAGAGAACATTTACACTTAACTGCCATTTTCCTGTCCTACAAAAATTTCGGAGGTAATTTTGCCATTTATTTAAAATTTCACTGTTGGTTTTCTCTGTCCTAAACTACCGGGGTTGGGTCCAAGTCATGAAGTCTATTACATGCACATCCTTACACCAAGCTGGTCTACAGACCTCCACTAAAATTTACTTTTCCTTTTTAAGATTTCTGTGTAAAGTTTGATGTAAGGATATACGTGGATCTTTGAAAAACATTGAGTTGATCATGAGTGTAAAAGCAATTTGGGGATCATTAGCATAAAGTTTTGGCATTAGGTCTTAGTTTCATAGAATGCTGCCCTCACTTAGGATACGCACTGCCATTATCATCAGGGATATTTAGGTTGGAAATTCATTTAGACTAGTACTTTTATTTCACCCAGTGCTTTAGCTGCCCAGATAGCTCTATACAAAATGAAAGAATGGAGAAATCTATGTCCTGTCCCAGGTATCTGCAGGCCTGCAAAAACCTTCCTCAATTTATATTAAAAACTAGAGAGATGTTAAAAGGTTTCAGCTTTATCCTAGCCAGAGAATGCTCAGCATAAAACACGTGGAACAATTGTGCTCTCTGAGCACAATCCTACAGGATTTCTTCTTGGGAGACACAAACAGACAGGACCTGTCTCTGACTGCAGCAGCTCCTCTCCTGAAGCCCCGTGTGTGGGTGTGTGTGGCTGCAAGCACACAGATGTGTGAGAGAGTGCTCCCAACCAACTTTCTAAGCCAGTGGGAGGGAAGGATTACCACAGCATTGGACCCCACATGTTTAATTTTCACACAGACTTAACATGAGATATGCTACAGCAGACCCAAGATAGTGGTGTTCCTATTCTTATTGAGCACAATCACTTTAAGCCTTTTGAGTGCTGTACTCCAGAGAGAATATTTAAATTACACTTGGAGAATGTTTCTTGTAGTACTGAGTGCAGTGTGCTTTTTGAAGAAATAGTATTTCCTTCTTGGACCACAATGAGCAAGTCCAAGGTCAGAAAAATCACGTGTGGTAGAACAGGTTGCAGTGTGAAGGGCTCATAAGGTCACAGAGATTTTTGTTTTTTAGCTCAAGGAACTTGGCTATTTGTCAAGGAATACAGAGCCTATCTTCTCATGTTAATAATTGATGTAATTCCATACACTCATTACTGTGAAGCCAAAATTCATCAGCTAAAAAAAATTATAACTTACCTATCCTATAAAAGACAGATCATTACTCATACAAACTTTACAAACTGAATTACAGCCACATGAACAACAAAGAAGAATATTCAAATTTGTTCTCTTGTGTGGAAAAAACATTGGAGATTGGAAAAGTAAATGTAAAGCTGTTCTCAGGGAATGTTAACCTATAAATAAAGCACTGAAGCTCTCCAACATCAGTATAAATTTTCCCACCCTGTTCATTCTTGCCTTACCTTGGAGGCATATTAAGAAGTGAGACTGCCGGGATGTTTCTGCCCGATACCCTTTTTGTGTGTTTCACAGCTAGAAAGTGAAAGGCTCAGCAGGTTAAATACCAGCAGAGTAAAGTATTTTATTCAGATATCAGTTGCAAAGATCGGGGGAGGAGGGGGAATGCAGTGAGGCCTTTCAGCCTGCAGTGCCATGGGAGAAGAAAAACGAGACAGCAGAAGTGTGTGGTAACACAAAAAGAATGTTATCTCAGCGGAGGGGAAAATACTTTCAAATGCATAATTGCAAACACATACCCTCAGCAGCTAACCCAGAGCCCTCTCAGACTGCACAGCTAAGAGTTTGGAAAGTGGCCAAAGTATCAGTTTTATTTGAGAGATCAAAGTGATGAAAGAGAGAGAAAGAATAGCATCAAATATGATTGATAAAAAGTATTGCTTTCTGCTCCCCCTCCCTTTTCCACCTCATTCTTCTCCCAAGTTCACTAAGAAAAATGTCAGATCTGTGGTCCATCCAGTAACACATGCTTGCATGTGAGATGTGCCTATAGGAAAACACCTGCTCGCTGCACATACCTGCCTAAACCCTTAATGGCCACGAGGTTCCTACAGATCCACTGCAGGTAGGGGCTGTTTGCTGCAGTACAATTATTTGTGACCCTGCACGGATTGCACACACAGGCATTGTCCCCTGTGATGATATTTGGTTACTTTGCACAGCCTCCCTCATGCTGCTGAGCATCTACGCAATCCCCACGTGGATTTCCAGGGACTCTGACCTGAGAGTGTCGGTGCTGTCGCTGTTTCTGGTCCATAATTGTCCTCCCTCCCCTCTTTATTGTGCACACTGTCTTTATATAAACACACCGGGGAAGATAAAAGGTTTATGATGGCAACACAGTTGAGTTTATGGTTCCTTTCACACACATAGATGTTACCTCAAGCACAGAGCAGCCAGGATGAAGACCTTGGAACTAAAGGGCACTTTCACATTTGAAATGCTGAAACCCTTACTAAATCCTCACAGGAATGGTGGCTGACAGGCAGGGACTAGGCCATGCTTAGGCCCATGAATTTAACAACATTATACAGGCCAGGACCTGCAAACAAGGTACACAGTCACTTTATATGTGCACACATGTTGCAAAATCAGTGCTTTGCATCAGGATTTTGCAGCCCATGGGGATGACATTTACTAGAACCACTTACATGAGCAAGAGTTTATTGCAGGAATAAAAGGCAGATCATGCCACAGGAATTCTGAGAAAGAAGCTTGTGGAGGTTACTGGTGAGTAATGAAATGGGAGGGGAAAAAATTGAAAAGGTATTGATTCCAAAGCAATACTGAGAAAATGAGAAATTTTGCAGAGAAGGAACAAGGCAGCTCTGAGCCATGACAGATATTAGGAGGTGAAAAGAGCAGAGGGAGACCACAGCAGATGGAAAAGCAAAGAAATAGGCCTGAGATGATTTGGAAAAGAACTAGGTATTATCAGAGCTAGAACTCTGTAGGTCTTTCCTTGCTAAAGATGAATTGTAGGTCTTTCCGTGCTAAAGATGAGCAAAAAATCCCAATAATTCAAGAGAGAGACAGGCATGATGATGAAATTGGCCATTTAAGCTGACTAAGAAGATACAGGAGATCAGGTAGGATATGACCAGGTAGTAAATATTTTTGCAACAAGCATAGAGGGTGGGGGCTTTGTTAAGGAAGGAAAAAATGATCCACAATAGTGAGTTTGAACAACCCCCTTATGGATTTGATAAACTCAGACTTCACAAGATGTGGTGGTGAGCCTGGTTCATTAATCATTCCGCCATCTAGCTAATCCTGCATCCAGTATCTCAAAGTCTGCAATAATCAGATGCTGTCTTGGCAAGCCTGAACCACTGGACAAACAGCAGATTAGGGGTGCATGATAAATGCATCACACCACATAACACTGCAAGGAAAACGGGAGATGGAGGCGTGAGGAAACATGGGATGATTTGAGTCACAAGATAAACCTGTACCTTAAAAGGGGAAAATACTGCAAGGAGGATGAAGAACAGGAATGTGGGCAAAAGGGTAGGGAAACTGTAATGTGGGTAATGTGCATGTGGTTAGGAAAGATGCAGAAGGCTGAGATAAAAGGAAAAGAGCAGACATACCATGGAGGAGAAGGACAAGAGAAAGTGTAAAAATAGCTCCAGTAAAATTGTGGGGTTTTTAAACACATATCACCATGGCAGGACCAAATCAGGTGCATTGTGAAAAGAGGAGAGTGTGCAACTGTTCAAACCACTCTGTGTGTTCCTAATCTGACAGATGATAGCTCTTCCTTTCTTCCTCTGCCCACAACACAGAATTGTTCCCCAGTTCTCCCTACCCTTCATCCATCCACCTCTACTGGGGTGCATCAAGATTTGTAATTTGTAAGCAAGCTGGCAGGTCAAGTGTCGCCCAGGATGAAAGTACACAGAAAACCATGAAGGTAAATGTGATGCAGCTATCACTTTGGGGATAAATCCAGCCAATTTCACTGTTTCCTCTCTTGGTCCCCAGGGTGTTTAAGCAACATCTTTTCATTCCCAAGCACTAATTGGTGCTCATAACCCATGAGATACATAAACAATTAGTATTACCTCCATTTTACAGGGAAGAAAATTAAGATTAATAGATTGGACAATTTAGCTACACCACAGGGAAGGTTAATTCCCAAAGCAGGGATTTAGACAAAATGAGTTCTTAACACTGTTCTCTGACCATAGCAATTGATAATATTGCTATTCCTACCTGAGCCCCTCAAATCAAGACAGACAGCTGCCATCAGACTTCAGGGCTGTTCTTTGTTCATTTTACACTCTATGGTTACTCAGAATCAATTATTGACATACCTGAGATCTGTACAACTCTCAGTAGACCAATACTCTTTTTTTTTTCTGAAAAGCAGGCTTGAACTGTAAAAACTACCAGGTGTATTTAAAATGAACAGAGAAGAAAGAAAGAAACAAAAGAATAGCAGACCTGAAGGACAATAGCAAATACGAGGAAAGAAGCAAGTATCATACTGAAATCCAATGAGAAAGATTAAATGCATAAAAAGAATAATGCAAGAGGAACCACACAAGAAGTGCAAGGCTGTGAGCTACAGGGAAATCCAAACTAATACACAGCAGCACATGTACACCTAGCAGCTCCAGGTCAGTGAGACAGCAGGATGCCACACACCCTCAGCTCCCCTCAGAGCTGCTTACCCCACTGGTTTCAAAGTCTAGCAACTGCAGCTACCAGGCAATGACGTCTGCAAAGCACACAGCAGCAAAAGTGCTCACCACCTCCACACCATGTCAGCCTAACAAACAACTGCTGCACCTAGGGAGGTGTGGAGAGAAGTCAGACTAGCAAGAAGCACAGAATTACAGCTAAACTGCAACCATCTTCTGGATTTGACTGTCTGTGGGGTTCTGGTCAAGCTGAGGATGCCTGGCATCTGCACAAGCTTTTCCTACAATTGCTCACTGGTTGTCATGTACCTTCCTTACTCAACAAGAAGCATGGGGAAAATGAGATTAATTTGCCGGCAAATATGAGAGGAGGCTGCAGTCAGAACATGGGATAATATAGTCCCTGCACAAGCCAACCTCACTGACTTGTAAGTGCTCATTTTTTGGCTCTGCAGTCTGTGGCAACCTTCTAAATTCTGTGGCAAGAAATGGGCTAACAGTGTCCCAAACCCACCTCACACTTCCTGGCATGAAGTGCCTTCACACAACACCTCCAAAATAGTAGCAAAGGTACAACCAAAAGCTTTTGATTAAATCAGGTATTCAGTAAACATTCCACTTATCTGTGCAAGAAAACTAAGCATCAGAATAGTGTGCAGTGTGGAAGAAAGCATTACATTTTTGGGGAGTCTGTTTGGGGCTTATTGTTATAAAGAATCAGTGACTGGTAGGGAGCAGATTGCTGAAAACAGGCAAATCTTTATGCAGCAATTCAGGGCCAACCAAGAGACGTCATGGTTGAATTAAACCATCATTTTCAGATTGCCTTTCTTTTTTGCTCATTATTTTTGACTGCTCATTATTTTGTCTGGCAGTTGCTGTAGTGGCAGAACATTCTCTCTAAACCTAAAAAAAGAAAAAAAAAAGAGAAAATTAAAAAGAAAAATGAATGGCACATGTAACAATGATTCAGCAGAGGCTGGTGGTGTGGGCTATAAGCTAAATATCCTGTGAGATACTTTGTTGGCTAAACCTAAGATTATTATGGTAGAAAGATAAATGGTACTCATGCTGCTTCTGGGAGATTTTTCTTCCTCTTATTTAGATGATATGCACATGATCACAGGTTGGTAACTGCCCATGAAACACATGCTGGTGAACACTGAGATCTATGATTGTCTCTGAAAGGAAAAAAAGTCACCCATTAATTTTATAAATATAACCAGGAAGCAGCTTTGTGCACTTAAAAGAGATCAGCAAAAGCCTCTGCACCTCAGAGGTTGATTCTGGGTGATGTTTCAGGCACATAAAGTCCAGTAAAGTTGATCCCAACCTAAAGAACTCAAGATCATTTACTCCTTGAACAATAGACAGGGAGATTGAAAGAGAAGCCCTGCCTCATTCTGAACATGGTTTGGATGGCTGTAAATAAACAGCAGAGGCTGCAGCAGCCTTAAAATTCAAGATATGCACTGTCTAGCCTCTTCCTTTAGACCTGAACCCTCATTTAGGACAAATAAATTATTATTAGAATTATTTTTAGGAGCTCCCTAAATAACTACTTATCCAAAGGTCTCCTACTTTTTTCATCCCGTTCTAGCCCTCTTTTGACACATTAATGACATTATTGCTTTTTTGAACTGTGCAAGAGGAAAGTCCAATGCAGATGGATTGCAGACACTCACTTACATAAGAAATTAACTCAATTTGGAGCTGTCAGCTCAACTAAATCAAAGTAGAAGCAACATATAAAGGTAATGTCCTACCTGGGTAGATTTAAAAAAAAATATTTAGGAATCTATGGGGCTTTAAGAATCTATGGGGCGGGATCATTCTTGCAAAGGACTTTAACAAGGGCAGGGCTTTGCTCACAAATAATTGCCACTCTCTCAATAAATGCCTGAAAGTTTGTGGATAGTAGCCACAGGTGCAAATATCAAAACAGAGAGCTACCAACTGTGCACTAACAAATTGGTATAAATTATCATCTAGTCAGAGAACAAATAATAGAAAAAAATGTGCAAAATTAATCGCTTGCAAGTTGCAGTTGCTCTGTGATGGTGTAGCCACCCAGATACTTCACCTGTACTGGGGGTGCTAAGTGCCTGGAGAAAGTGCTCTAGTGTTGACTGAGCATTCCAAAAGGTTTTCACTGGAAAGCCAGCTTTGCAGAGCGTTTATTTTCACAAGAAATGTTGAAGCACTTTGGGCCAACCCTCTTAAAAATGCTCAGACACTCTAGAATTGACAAAAATTTCCACAACTTGTTCCCTCAGCAGCAGCTCCAGCCTTTGGGATGCATTAACATTTCAGATTACCCCCATTACTTTAAAATGCCCTTCTGTGAATTAACACACTGAGATGGGAATCACTCTACTGACATTTCACATGTGTTTTCCTAATGCAGCCACAGCTGCAATTCAAGCCTTCAAGTCTTTGTCAGTTTGAGAAGAAAATAGAAAAAAGTGAAAATAAAAATCTCTGAGCAGCTTCACGCTGGTCTTCTTCAAAACCCAGAAGTTTGAGATGTCTTCCCAAGCAAAAAAAAAAAAAAAAAAAAGATCTCCTTGGGATAAACAATCTGTGAAGGGGGAAGAACAAGTGTCTTGGGCAGAAAGGGAACTCCATGTAGCTGAGATGAAACAAATGTGTCCTGTGAAACAGGAAGAAAAGGGGAGGGGGGCAGTGGAGAGGGCAGCAGACAACTCTGACTTGCTCACTCTTTCCAGGCTTTGTATTTATTTCTGTCATGGATCTGAAAAGGCAGGCAGCAGACTTTGTAGAAGTGCCTTATGAAATGGGGTAAATAATGGACCCCAGATGCCCTTGTTTCCTTCATTATTCAGTCTAGGCCTTCAAAGCTGTTTTGCAGTGTGAGGTATCAGGGGGAGGTAGAGTGCTCTGTTAACAAGATTTCAATGAGCTTTGGAAGCAGGTCCAGGGAAGCTGCTGGAAATGTTTCAGACATACAGTACTTTTGTGCTTTTCTGACCCGTATGCAGTGAGAAAACACAGGACAGAGGGTGCCCTGATTTTTAAGAAAACACCATCTAAACAATATGTAAACAACAGCAATGCTTTTGTGTGCATGTGATCCCTTCAATTCAGCATTCTCAAAGCATCTAAAATATATTGAAGCATTAAGTTCAAGAACACAGTTTCAAACTGAAGCTCAGACAGTTTAGAATATGTATTAAAAAAAAAAGAAAGAAAGAAAGAAAGAAAAGCAGCACAGTAAGAAACTGGCCAGCCAGGGCCATGAAAACAAGCATTTGAACTCCTCATTTCCCTGGTCCTTCCCCATAAGGCAAGATTTCCTGCCCACTTAGCAACAAACTGCATTTCGCCTTTGCTTTGAGACCCACCCTAAACATTTCTCTGTGCATATTTCTGAGATTCTTCATGATTCATCCTCAACCAGGAGCCACGTGAACCTAACTGACACATCCAAACCCTTCCAATTTTTTGGATGGGTTTAGCATCACCTGGCAGTTTAAATCTAAACTCCACGGACCACACCCATTCCTAATAACTGTCCTTTCCCTGAGCTTTCTCGCTTTTGGTGATATTGACATTTAAAAGCCAAAAAAAAAAAAAAAAAAAAAG